>JAJJWW010002475.1:0-18232 GCA_023531295.1 Papaver armeniacum | reverse complement strand
TTAAAGAGCTAAATGCTACTTTCATTACCCTCATTCCCAAAGTCAAGTTCTCTACCTGCCCTGGAGACTTCAGGACGATTTCTCTGTGCAATTATATACAAGATAATCTCTAAGACCTTAGAAAATGATTAAAACCTCTCCTTGATAAGTTAATATCTCCTTACCAATCAGCTTTTGTCTCTCGGTAGACAAATTGATGATAATATCATCATAGCCCATAAGATAATACACACCGTGAGGAGTAGAAAGAAACTGAAAAAAGGTTTTATGGGATTGAAGATAGATATGTCGAAAGCTTTCTCGGCAGAGTAGAATGGGAATTTCTAGACAAGACTCTTAAAAGCTAGGTTTCAAAAACATTGGTGTTCTCTCATCTTTCAATTCATTGGTACCACCACTAAGGCAGTTCTCCACAATGGCTCTTCTATCCCTTTCTTTAAACCCTCAAGAGGGCTTCGACGGGGAGACCCCTTTCACCGTACCTCTTCATTCTATGCATGGAAGGTCTTTTGAGAGTCTTAAAAAATGAGGAAGAAAAGGGTAACATCCATGGCATCAAAGTTGCTAGATGAGCCCCATCCATTTCACACCTTCTTTTCGCGGATGATTGTCTCATCTTTGATAGAGCCACCAAGAGAGAATGTAAAAATTAATCTTTATTCTTGAATCTTTCAAAGAAGGGATCCGTTCAACTAATCGACTACCATAAATCTGGCATCTTCTTTGGTAAGAGTGTAGGAAATAGGGAAGCAAGGGAAATTATTGACATCATGAAGGTTGGAAGAATTAAGTGGAAGATAAGTATTTAGGTCTGCATGCGTTGCTCACCCATAGATCAAAGAACCTATGTTTTGGCTCTATACTAGACAACATTAAAGGGATATTGCCAGGTTGGAGGGGGAAACATCTCACCCCTACAGAAAGGAAGTAATGATCAAGCATGTTACTGACTCCTTAGCAACCTATCGATGACATGTTTTGTCATCCCAAAAACATCACAAAGAAAATGGATGCCCTGAATAGGTCTTTCTTTTGGGGTCACAAGGAAGGGAAAACAAAAGTTTATGCCCAAAGGACTTGGGAGGAAATCAAGTTTAAAAAGTATGTTGAATTCAATCTGGCGATGATTACAAAAGTGATTTGGAGGCTAATCCACAACCGGGATTGTCCGTGGGGAAAATAATGGAAGCCAATTACTTCAAAATCTTGTCTCCTCTTATGCTTTCAAATGATAAACCACCACCAAACGGCTCTTGGCATGTGGAAATGTCTCTGGAAAGGACTAAAGCTAATCCAAATATATGCTTTGTTTGGAGAATAGGGAATGGAGAGTCAATAAATTTATGGGTAAACAACCTGGATCCCCACGAACCACCCAAACAACATTACTAGAGCTGATATTAAACCCAAAATCCAAAATACCCTAACTAAAGTTAGTGATTTAATATCTCAAGAGACAGTAGAATGGAACTGTGATTTCATTGATCAGATTTTTGAACAACATGTGGCAGAAAATGTTAAACACATACCTCTAGATGAAAGTAGGAATGAAGGATATAAACTGGTGTGGTTAACAAATGCAAAAGGGGAAATCTCGGTGAAAAAAGTGTACAACTTCCTGGTAAACTCTACAAACGAGATCACAATTACTACAAATAACCCCAATATTTGGAAAAAGGTGTGGAATCTCAGAACTATGCCCAGAATACGAATTTTTATATGGAAAATCATCCATGATATCCTGCTAGTAAACAAGAACCTAAACCAAAAATTTAAGGAAATAGATCCCATCTGTTTGATGTGCAGGTCTAAGGAGGAAACCACTAAGCACATCCTCTTAAACAGTAGTTTTAGTAGAGTTTGTTTGGTTTGGTTTTGGAATAAACCAAAATATTAACCAGATCTCTGGTAAGCCCCTAGGTGATTACTTCCTCTCTTGGCATGATAGACACTTAGACGATGAATTCCGGAAAAATGTGCAACCACATGCTGGCATATCTGGAAAACTCGCTGTCATAATAGTTTTTAAGGCATTCCCCCAAATCCTCAGACTACCATAACCCTCATTAAAAAACAAATTCAAGCTCAAAGGAATTCTAGCTAGGGTACAGATGAAACTTCTAAGGAACCCAACTTTGCTACAAAGAGACTCTATGCAACTCACCTTGCCTGATGAAAAATACTATATACCATACAGTCTGTTCTAAACAAAGTACAAGGAACTGCAGCAAAGGTACTCATTTTTTCTAACTCAAATGAAATTATTTCGAAACTATAGGAATCCTCAAGACCACAAGAAACAGAAACACAGCTCAATCAGTAGGGGTGGTGGCAGCCCTTTTAAAGCTCATGGAAGGAACCGAAAAGAGATCAGCATTACGGTGGAGGACAACACGGTTAGAAGACAACTCATCAAACAACAACAGGGAAATAACCAAGGCAATGGAAATCCACTTTTTATTTCTATGAACAATCTAATCATGTACTTTAAAACTATTTTTTGTAAGCTTTCTACTAAGCCGATTAGGCAAGACATATCTAACAATGCTCAAAGTTTCCTATAATCTCACGAAATGGGAGCAAACTGGAAAACTTTGATGCCTGAGAACTTTGTAATGTTAAACTGTGACGCTAGGTGGGAGGACCTTCCCCTCACCTAGTTTTCCCTTAATCTATCTGCTTTTCAAAAAAAAAAAAAAAGTAGTACTCCATAATCGACTTAGAGGTTTGTGTAATCAAGAAGATGTCCAACAAGGGGTACCAAGAACAATAAGTCTTCTTTATCTAGCGAGGAATCACGTACTCCTTCTCGTCGGTGAATCAAACGTCCATCTCTAAAGGAAACGAAAAGGTGCAAATGGTCGAGGTAGACACGGTGAAGGTAAAAATGGTCCAAATCAAAATGGACGTGGTCGGGGTGGTAGTGGACGTGGTAAAAGTGGAGGTTAAGTTGCAGTAGAGGTAGTAGAAGATGAAGTGGAAGAGCATAAGAGCCTGTTTAGTACAGTTTTCAAAAATACTCCTAGTTTTCAACTGTTTTAAAAACATACACTTTTTTCCTTGTTTTCATTTTCTAAAAATTGTTTGGTAAACTGTTTTTGAAAACAAGGAAAATCAACTAAATCGGATCAAATGTAAAGATTCGTCTTAAAGATAGTAATATTAGCCATGACTCACTTGTAGTCATTCCCCCGATCTCTTACTTTGTTCTGAAAATAAAAAAAAACAAAGAAAATAAAAGAAAAAAAAAAACACGGAAAACAATAATTTGTTGTTTTCATTTTTTTGTTTTCAAAAACAAAAAACGGATAGAAAACATTTTCTGAAAATGTCCATACCGAACATGTTTTCTCATGTATTCTGTTTTCTTTGTTTATAAAAAAACAGAAAACTGTTTTTGAAAATTGTACCAAACAGGACCTAATAAGAGTTTGGATGATGCATCAAGATCAGGTGAGTCATCGGATTTGGGTAAGGATTTCGCTGAATGACTTATGGAGATGTAGTGGATTTAATATTTTGCTTGTCATAATTTTTATAATCTAACACTTTATGTATTTATTATTTTGCTTGTTAGGTAATGGATTTGAGCGAATAGTTTGCAATTTTTTTTTTCAGTTATCAACATTATGCAAACTCACGGGCTGTTATGGATAGGTCGATTGGTCACAAAACTTAATTATTCTTAAATAACTATAAGTACTTAGCTAAAATTACACCCACCATATCATTTGGCTTTCATGACTGGAAATTCTGTTTACAGTTTTGAATCTGGTCGTAACAATTTTTGATTTTCTCAAAATAATTATCATGTTGTTTCGGTCGATACGATTGGGTTTCCAATCGTTGCACATTTCCTTCTCAAGAACACCTAGCTGTAACTCTCTATGAAAAATCCTAAAAATTTGAACCTCGGGTACATTTAAAGTCCTGGGCGTACACAGTTGGTCACGTTAGGAATCCGAGCCGTGAAACTGATAAAAAGTCAGAACCATATTTTACGTCCTGGAATCCTAACCGTAAGTATGTATTACATACCCAAAACTACCAACTTTAATCTTACTTACGGCTAGGTCGACATAGTCCTTTCCTAGTTGTACGTACCTACCTTTCTTTTACTGGAATATCATTTTGGTTAGGTTTTGAAAAATTATGCACGACTAAAGTAAAATATGGTAGTTCAACCACTTATTTATATTTGAAATAAGTCCAGTAGTCCACCTCCATAAACCCACCATCCTAAATCAGAATCACACCTTATATTTTAATAATTTCCACAGATAACCTGTACAATCTTAATGAAATATACATAAAAAAAATGGATAAACCCAACTTTACTTTGGATGAAGACTCATCTATATATTTGTGAAAATTATGTACTATAAATGAAGGAAACGTGATTCAATGAGTGATAGTTATCGGAAAAAAAGATTGTTGAAGTTATTTTTGTGAAACAGGTAACACTAATAAGTGTGACGAAGTTGATTTGTATCTTTGATTTGGAGACATACACAAACAATTTCCATAATATATGGCTTTACTTCGTATTTGCAATCAACTTCGACGTAGAGATGAATCTGACATTAAAGTCGTAGATCAAGCTGAGAAGGAGTGGAGAAAATTGAAAAGTTCAAATTTTGACTACGAGCCTCATTATGTTGTCATCAAGAACTTCTTGGTAAATCGTAGGGATACTAGAAACAACTTGTAATACGAACCAAGTAAGTATTTAACAGGTTATAATGTCGTTTAATGAATGAAAGGACTTTTACATTTCTATCGTCGTATATGTATGTCGAACTCTAAAATTTTCTATCTATATATTCACCAATGTTAGGAAAGTGGCACTCTAAACTTAAGAACTTAGCCGTAAAGCAAAATACTTTTGAATCCAGCCATAATGCAGACACAAGTAATTCTGGACTAAATTACAACTAGAAGTTATTCTTCTTCCGGCCTTGAGTGCAACTTATGTCTGGGAGTTCTTCAATTCATGGTCGTTACTTCTCATTTACAGCACAAATATGATATCTTTCCAAACGTCTTTTACTGCTGGGTCGACAATATATCTTAGTCATAGACAATAAAAAATAAGAACCAAAACTTATAATGTATGTTAACGGATTTTGTAACAACGCAATTGTTTTTGGGAGTTAAGTGTACGGTAATCCCAAGTATTTTCAGGACATGTCTCATCGTCTTCTTCTAAGGTTTTCAAAAAAATTCAAATAAATCCTTCAGAAAATTGATTTTCAAAATATTAACCTAATCATAACTAGTTCAGCTAATCACCTTTATCAACATTAATTATCTAGTGTGCATATTTGCCATTAAAAAAATAATTGGGGAAGGGGTTATGAAGATTATTTATTTCATAACCCTTTTGTCTTTTCGTTAGTCCAAAACGGAAAAATCTAAAACTGGCATATTTAAAATGGGCCATATCTGAGACAATCAATCCAGACCTTTGATCATTCTCATGTTCACCCAAATACCAATCCCTAGAGTCATTGCCCTCTTCACCCTTTTGCAACCCCTTCTTCTGTCATTACCATACCAAATATCGGATTCCGGTAAATAACGGTATGGAGCCGACAATATATTTCGGTGAATATCGGTGATATATAGCGAAATTATACCAGCCATTTCAGTGAAATATTGGCAATATCGTCATCTTGGATAAACACCGAAGCCAGTATTATTGGCAGTATCTCGGCTATCTCGGCAGGGATTGACAACATTTTATCATAGGACTTTACTACCAAATCACCTTGTAATTGTCTTTTGCCAATCAATCCCACCTGCTCTTAATTTTTAAGTTTAAGGTACACTTTTGGAGTAAAGTTTGGGGGATCTGTAAGAGAAGTTTTTTATGGACTATTCATGGTTGTTGTCTTTGGTTTTTGGTGTTTGGAATGGGTTAAATTCCACCATCTAAATTCGATAGTGAATTGCGGGAGATGTCTAAATTGTTCACATGACTGCTAATGGGGCTATCGGTTTACTTCGAGGGTAACAAAACCCATATAAAATAAACTATAAAGTCTCTCATCTTACATGGATATTTGTACCCTTTCAATAATCTGACATCCATTAGATGTTGGTTGTTCACTTTGAATTCAAAATTTGAAATATGCAGTGTAATTTTAATGTAGATGTTTGTGAGCCGTAACGAGTTGTTTCTGGTTAGACAATTTAATTACTCCCTCTATTTCTCGAAAAGAGATACTTTCATTTTTTCAATTTGGCCTATTTTTGGCTAAAAAGAAAAAGTGAAAGTATCTCTTTTCCAAAAAAGAGGGAGTATTATTTTTAATAATAAAAACCCTAAGCTTGTAGTTCTTAATCCTGGCGAGATTGGGGTATACCCAAACTAATTGGGGTATACCCAATAAGACAAAATCTGTCATTATGAAGTAAAACCAAGCCACCCCTTAACCTTGTATTTTCTAAATGGCTAATGTGCCCTTGTTTAATTAACACTAAAAAATCTGATTAGCTTAATTAATTGAGTTTAGATTAAAACTTTTGAAATCATGAATTTAAGTTATGAAATTTTGTTTTTGATTGAACTCATTTGGGAAGATTTTTGATGAAAAAATTTTCTTTCGAGAATATTTTTTTCAACGACAATGAAAGCATAACACTTCTAAAAAGAGGATTGCAAAGTTTGGGTATGAAATCATACTCAAAATTAAAGAAGAATTCAACATTTTCAGTTTTAAAACTATCAAAAGCTCGGCAGGGTCAACGAATGAAGAACATGCCGACTAACTTTGGCCGGAAGGTCTCATGGATGAAGAACATGCCGACAACTTATGGCCTAAAGGTCGAAGAATGAAGAAGATGCCAACTTTATTATTTTTGACACACGGAGACTCGTTGTAAATGCTTCACTAGTCGGCATCTTGTTGATTTCTTACCTTGCCGGCTATCTTATAGTCGGCAAGGTCGATAAAAATATACCCTGCCGACTATAAATTTTTTGACATACAAATAAAAATGATTAGTCGGTAAGGTATTAATTTCATAACCTACGGACTAAACTATAGTCGGCAAGGTATAAAGATGAATATCGTGCGCGACTAAAATATAGTCGGTTGGTATAAGGTTGAATATCATGCCGACCCAGTAACTACCGATTTCGGAGATGAAAAGTCGGCACGGTATTCAACCTTATAACCTCGCCGACTATATTTTAGTCGGCAAGGTCGACAAAAAAACCTTGCCAACTTTCGATCCGTTTGATTCTTCGTTTTTTTTTTTTTTTTTTTTTGATCTTATCATGTATGGTTAGAGTTTTGAAGAAAGATTTTGAATTTTTTTGAATATGTTTTAGTCAAAGATGGTTTTTTAGTATGAGCAATTTGGTCTTTTAACACCTATTAGACACCCCTTAACACACTAGTTTGGATAGGAATAAAATGAGTATACCCCAATTAATCTGGACCCAATCTCGGCAGGTTCTTAATGTTGGTTTGTATAATTATCAGTTCCTGTAACATTCTGGCCTGCACTTTTCTTTTAAGTTTTAGGTATGGTTGAAAGTTCAGTTTTTGTATGGTAACATATTTAGGGTATTGATGGTAGTAAAAAGTCTTTGATCTTATTTTATTTTTTTTTGCAATTTGCATGAAACAGGCTACACTGTATACTTGAGGATCTCCTCGGTATAGCTGAAAAAGCCATCCCCTAGTCTTTGAAGAATCTTATCTCTTCTGAGCAATCTCATTTCACTACTCAAGGCTGAAAGACCAGCTGTATTGTACTTGATGTAGTACTATGATAATAAATAAAGTGAGCCCTTCCTTTAATCCGATAGGTATTATTAGATTGTGTTCCAGTTTTGTTTACTAGAATGTTCGGGGAACTGTTCCTTTCTGAACCTTAGTTAACAATTCGGGATACCGGTAGTAGTTCGGGACGGCATACACACGGGAACTATACGGATTCGGATAGGTTGGATTCGGTCAAGAATCCGGTCAACGGTTCGTTGTTTGAACAAAGAGTTCGGAACGACATACGTACGTGCAAATTCGTTTTATAAATGTGAGTTCGGCACTTAAAATTCGGCTTACATATATGATAAATTGATAAGTATTATGACCTTATTACGAGACTAATCTTATTTGTATATGATTTAAAGATGGAAAAAAATATTTTAGCTTGAGTATCTAATAAGAAGTAAACAATTTAATCGCATAAGTGTATTACAAAGCGAGTTTATAGACTTTTAAACAAAAATCAACACATAAAACACTGGTTAAACAACTACCAATAGAAAACTTTAACTGAATAATTGCATTTAAATATAAAGTATATACAAAATCAAACAAAATTCAATCAATGTAACTCTAGTCGTAAGTTACCTACGGGAGAGCGAGGTTGGGCGTTCAATCTAGTTCGGAAGTATCATTCGATTCGGTCAGTTCGGATACGTTCGCGAATCATTCGTGAGGTCCATATAATCCTGGAACTCGGTTCGGAGTTCAAATAGTTCGGAAGTATCATTCGGATTCGGTCGGTTCGGATACGTTTTGCGAATCATTCGTGAATGATTTGGAGAATTACTAACTAGGTTCTGAACTACAAGGTGTCTTGAGAGTTTTTGAATTATGCCCATGCAAACATCCTTCGTGGAGGTTGAAGATTTTCATATCAACCTTTCCCTTGCTCCAAAAAATTTGAGTTGGCCAGCTGGATGTAGGGAGATGAACCCAAGTCTCCGTAACTTTGTGGTGCGTCTTAACATAATCTGAATTTTTATCTTGCCTTTTACATGCTTCAATAAAAGTACATATCAATACCGAAGTGACGGGAGAGTTGAAAAATGCCAGGGTAGTTCGGTTACTTTTTCTAAACATGCAGGTTACCGAACTCCCCAATAATGGAGGTTTTTTGAAGTTCGGTTAACGGACATGTTACCGAACTTTGTAAATAGGATTACAGTGTTATGTTCGGTTTGGCCGAAATGTAACCGAACTTTAGGGTCTATAAGTTCGGTTAGTTTGCAACCAATATAGCTAACCGAACTTATGTAAAATAAGATTGCACATTAGTGTACAAAGTTCGGTTGTTTCGCAAACTTCATACCAACCAATATCTAACCGAACTACACACAATTAGTTAAGAGTTCGGTTTGTCAAGTTTTTTTGCGAACAAACCGAACATAGTGGGACAAGTTCGGTTAAATTGAAACTCAACATAGTGGGAAAAATAGCACAGTTCGGTTACATTGGATTTTTTTTTTTTTTTTTTTTTTTTTGTAATATTTGTAAAGTTCGGTTAGAAAATAGTTTTAGCCTTCTTTGCGAACCAACCGAACATAGTGGGCAAAGTTCGGTTAAATCAAAAATCAACATAGTGGGAAAAATAACACAGTTCGGTTACATTTGATTGTTTTTTTTTTTTTTTTTTGTAATATTGGTAAAGTTCGGTTAGAAAATAGTTTTAGCCTTCTTTGCGAACCAACTGAACTCTGAGTTCAGTTAAGAAAAAATTAATTCGTGATAACCGAAGTGTTCTTCGTGTTCTTGGTTTCAGAATGTTCGGTTAGCAAACCAGTTTTTTTTTGAACTATTACTAACCGAACATGCCACTGTAACTTCCATTTAAACCATATTTTGATAACTACTGCTCAAAATTTCAATCAAAAACGAATTAGAAGTAATGGGTTTGTGGGAAAATATTTATGGATAGGTTTGTTTATAAAAGATTGATTAATCGACGATGAAAATTCAATGAATCGACCAGGCTAAAAATTTGATGATTTTGATTAGATTTGTATATGAACAAGGTTAGATGATCATAAATTGATGAAGATGAGAAGAAGAAAAATTGTAGAATAGAGGAAGAAAAAATTGTAGATTAGTTATAATTTTAATTAGGTAAAAGAGTAAATATGTTAATGATTTAAATTAAGTTATATATATAGAGGTGGTGGTGGTGGTAGTCGGAGGTGGTAGTGGTGGGCGGTGGTGGTGGGAGGAGGAGGTGGTTATTAGGTTAGTTTTAAATTAAATTAGGTTAAGGGTAGTTAGTCATTTCCACACTTTAGGACACCCCTTATAACTATAGGGAAGGTGGCCTAATAAGACCATGGTCCCCTCAAAAAAACCATGGTCCCCAAAAAATGGTTCAAAAAAAAAGAAAATTTTACTCGACCAAAGCTTCTATCCCGGGCCTTAAAAGGAAATTTATCCTTCCTGGGTCCGTCACTGGCTGTAATGGATCCAACTTCTCCATAAAATCGTTTTCTGAAATATTGGCATTTTTAAATTTCTTCATAAACTTAGGGTCAATTTTTTTAGAACACCATACAACAAATACATTTTCCATTTCAAGATTGTCAAGGCATTTTTTATTTTTTATTTTTCTTAAAAATTATAGTTGCGAAATTTTAAACCCCTTGCCTTGACCAAATAGTTGCGAAATTTTAAACCCCTTGCCTTGACCAAAATTTAAGTTCTGAAGGAAGTTAAGATAAAAGTACATTTCATTTATTCGTCGTACTTTTGAAATTCAGAAAGCTAATGTAGTACAAGGCTACAAGCTAGCTTATAATCAATAAGAAACATTAATGCTTAACCTGTATCACGTACTATACCAGTTATTAAGAATTAAACCCCGTAGAGTAAACAGCTATAATTTAAAGTTGAGCCATTAACCCCCTACTAAATATTTCCATAATCCTTGTGTACCATTATTTTTAACACCGTGAATTTGTCAACGTTAATACTTACAAATGTCGGTATACCTTTTCCGACAATTTTCGTTAACCCCATTATCTTCTTGTAGTTACAAA
The DNA here is from genome assembly GCA_023531295.1 of Papaver armeniacum. Taxonomy (NCBI): domain Eukaryota; kingdom Viridiplantae; phylum Streptophyta; class Magnoliopsida; order Ranunculales; family Papaveraceae; genus Papaver; species Papaver armeniacum. The sequence continues at coordinate 7,428 of JAJJWW010002475.1, read as the reverse complement.
GACCTCCTCGTATACAATTTGATCAATTGCAAACCTTCATTTCTCTTTCATCTCGTTAATTTTCCTGTTAAGTTATACAGGTTCGTTCATCCAAGTGTAGCCACAAATAGTCGAAACTGGTTCCAAATGAATGTTATAAGGTTAGAATAGTACCGAAATTATTTGATGTGTTTGTTGCAATAAATCTGCTTTTTATGCACGTGAATCGTTGTGTTTATAGAAACTGAACGTGATTTCATTTATTGAAATTAACATGTTTTGGCCAGGAGAAAAGGGCATTTTCAGCTTTATATGGTTGCACATATATGACTTACAGTAGCACTGACGGTTTTGAAGAAAGTTTAAGTTACAATTGATTTGATTTGTGTGAGGTCTTTGTATTACAGATAATTAACAGATGATTAACGAAAAATACTCAAGAGAGTAAGACTAACTTCATTGACTGATGGCATGCCACCTAACTGGTAAATGACGGCGTTAAATAAATTTGGGGCTACAATTAATAAATTAGTATATGAAAAGGTCTTTGTATATTGCATATATTCAGTGGGGGGTTATATAAAAATGGCCCTCTACAGTTTTCTTTCTTCTTCTTCTTTTCTTTAAAGACACATTAAGCCAACACCAATTACTTCATAATAATTTGTGCTTCAGAAAGAAAACTAGATAGTTTGGAATATACAGACACTTGATTACTTCATAATAATAGTATACACCAACTATCAAGTAAGCAGTGTTATAGTGAAATAAGAGCAAACTAAGAGAAAACTAAAGAGAATCATCCAAGTCCTCTCCTGATCCATTGAGATCAATAATCAACAACATTACAAAAGCTAGGTATAGATATCACTTTTTCTCTTCTTCTCCTTCTTCTTTACTTCAAGTGTTCTTTCTAGATATTTAGTTGAAAAAGCAGCTAGTTTATACCACAAACAGTAGATCTATATCATTCAAATGGTTGTGCTTGACTCTTACTTAGATTTTAAGCTTACATTTTGTAAGAAAACATAGTATATAGTTGCTGATTATCAAAACATATATACTTGCTGATCCATATCAATAGCTATTTTATACCACAAATAGTAGATCCAAATCATTCAAATGGTTGTGCTTGAGTGTAAAAGCTTACATTTTGTATGAAAACATATATAGTTGCTGATCTATATCAATCATTAAAGTTAGTCTTACATTTTTTGTTCTTATTTTTGAACTTGTTTGATTCATCAAGTTAACATAGATCTCAACTACACAAACACAAAAAACAAACACCAAGTAGCTGAAATGGGTTCTATTAAACATTTTTGAAAAATTTTCAATTCATGTCTTTTGAAATGAAACAAGTTTAAAACGGACTGAGCTAGTGGGGTAAAGGTTTAATTTGTAGGAACACATAGATCTGGTGTTATTAATTAAAACTTCTTCTAATATTGTACGATGATTAGCTTAATTATGTTTTAAGATAACTTTACTTCTTTATTGGGAAAATTAAGAAAATGCCCATGTGGGGAAAGCTAATTAAGAAAATGCCCACGTTTTTTTGAAAATTAAGAAAATGCCCATACCGTCACGTTTTCCGTCTGGCCCCACCGGTTTGGTAAAACTCGTTTTACTTGGTCAATATCTCATCACACGAGATGAGATATTGGTGGGCGTAATGACGAATATACCCATTGGCTAATTTCCACCGTCCATGTGTCACCACCAATTTACTATCAAGATGTAACACGTGTTTAGTAGATAAGAACAAAAGGGAGGAGGTGAAGTCTAGGCGAAATCAGTTCCTTCATTCCCTGCTCCCCTTTTTTTCTCCGACCTCTATCTGTCTCTCTGAGTCTGAAGAACACGAGTACGAGTGATTGAAATCGAAGACTTGTTCTTCGTATTTGTAATTAGGGTATTTAGATCTCTATTTCTGTAAACAAGAAGATGAAGAGCAAAAAGGAGAAGGATAAGGCGAAGTCGATTAAGCCGTAAGTTTTTTTCATAAACCCTAACTTTGTTTTCTTCTGTTTAGATTTGTTTGGTTTTATTTGTTTAGATTTGTTTGGTTTATTTGTTTAGATTTGTTTGAAAAGGGAACCAAATCTATGATGGGTGTTGTGAGGGTTTTATTTTTGTTTTTTTGTTTAAAAACAAAATCAATAATCCCGACCAAAAAAATATAGTATCAGATTCTGTTTTTGAAATATTTTGTCCATTTTATATGTAATTAGGGTTTGAATTTGAAGATGTTATGTTATTAGGGCTTTAATTTGGGTTTCAATTTTTTGATTGGGGTTTGTAGTTTGAGTTTTAATTTGTTGAATTTTGTAAGGGATTAGGGTTTCAGTTTGGAATTGCAGTTTTAATTTGTATTTGGTATTTCAATTAGACTAATTTGGGTATTTGTTGTTCTGTTGCAGGGGATATGTTCATTATCCTTACAGAAACATCAGGGTGTATGTTCAGATTAGTAAGATGACAGTAGAATTCCCTCACATAGACAAAGAAGAAATTGATTTAAAGAGATTTGAGAAAATGTTGCATGCAAGGTTGGGTCTGGAAAAAGAAGAAATAGTGAACTTGTATTACACACCTGATGATCCATGTTCCCCTGCATCTTTGTTAACAAATGATGACTTCTTTAAGTTCTGGGACACTTCTGTATCTGATGAAGCTGATTTTATACATCTTCAGCTATCTATAACTAATTCTGAATTTGGAGATGATGACTTCTTGAATGCTGCAATGGAGCTTCCATTGATAACAAATGATGAGACACCAAAGAAGACTTGGAAGACAAATAAGAAGGTTGTTTCAAAAGAAAAGACTAAGCCACCTAGGAGATCACCAAGGTTAAATACATCTTCTGAAGTGCAGAACCTTGATCAACAAGGAGGAGCATCTAGGAAATTATGTTTTGTGGATTTATTGAATGAAGTGCAGAGTATGTCATGTTTGAGTCAAGCAAGTAGAGTTGGAACTAATACAACACAGAGTAGCAGTCAACCATGTCAAGAGAAGTTTGATCAACCAAGTCAAGAGAGTATGTCATGTTTGAGTCAAGCAAATAGAGTTGGAACTAATACAACACAGGAGAAGTTTGATCAACCAAGTGAAGAGAGCTTTAACCATGATTACTGGTTTAATGTAACACAAGGAAGCACTGTGTACAATGATGAGAATCAATCTGAAGATGAGGAAAATGTGCAGCTAGAGAACACTGAGTTAGATGAGTGTAACCCAGTTGAAGACCCAGATGCCCCTTTAATATTTGATAGTGATGAAGATGATGAGAAGGATTATGCTGAATATTTAAAGACATATAAATTTCAAGCTCACAATGAGGAATCAAGTAGCAGTGAAGGTATGAAATGTGGTAAATCTTGAAAATAGAGTTGTAGTAATATATGTTAAATCTTAATTTATGTAAGTATAATAACTCTAATGTTTGTACTTTGCAGATGAGGATGGTAGTGGTCTTGAAGATAAAGATGATGGTGGCCCTGAAGTAGTGATTAAGAAAGTTAGTGGCAAACCTGATTGGTACAACAAATACCAACCAGATATCAACAACATTGCTGAGGAAGATGATCCAGATCTATTTCATCTTAAGTTTTTTGAAGAAGATGTAATACCACCAGTGGACCCTAGTAAGATGTTGGTAAAGTATTCCTTTCATAACAAGAAACATTTTAAAAAACATCTTAAAAAGTTTTGTGTCATTCATAATTGGCAGTTCAAATGTAAAAAAAGTTGTTCTATGCAAGTTAGGGCTCAGTGTAGGTTTAAGGATGAATATGACTGTAAATGGTTTGTTTATGCTAGTAAAGTGAAAAATGAGTCAACTTTTGTTGTTAGAAGTGTTAACTTGGAACACACATGTGTTGGGGATAAGAAAGGTAGGAATAGGAGTGCTGATCCAGAAACTGTAAAAGATGTTGTACTTGAAAGTTTGAAAGAATCTTCTGGGGCTTTCATACCAAAGGCCAAGAATATTCAAGAAAACTTTGCAGGTACTCACAACATCAACATTCCATATATTTGTGCATGGAAAGCTAGGAATCTGGTTCTAGAGGAATTTTTTGGAGATTATGAAGAAAGTTATGCTGATGTACCTAAGTTCTGTTCAATGGTGGCCAATACTAACCCAGGATCTATTGCCAAGTTTACATATGGAAGAAAAGGTAGGTTCTTTTAATATTATTTCAGTGGTGTATTCTTCTTTATTCTGTATTGGTACTTTTTTTTGTGTGTGAAAAAACTGATGTTGAAAACTGCATATGCAGATTTCAAGTTTGAAACAATGACAATATCATTTGCTGCACCAATGAAAGCCTTTCAGGAGTCTTGCAGAGGTGTTGTAGGGTTAGATGCATGCCATCTTACTGGCAAGTGGGGTGGTGTCTTAATGGCTGCAACAACACTTGATGGTGAGAATAGATTAGTGCCTCTAGGTATTGGAGTGGCTAGAAGTGAAACCAAAGAAAACTGGTTAATATTCCTTAGAGATTTGGCACCAGGGATCTTAGCTCATCATTCTGGAAAAGTCACTTTCATATCAGATCAGCAGAAAGGTTTGTTGGAAGCAGTTGCAGAGGTGTTTCCTGGTATGCCCCATAGATATTGTTGGAGGTAATTAACTTACTTTTAATATTGTTGTTGTATAATAACTTCTTTATTTACAATGATTAATTTTACATTTTGTCTGTTTGTGAATTATGTTGCAGGCACAATTACAAGAATTTCAAGAAAACTTATAAGTCCCCCACATTGCACAAATTTCAATGTGGAATGCTGCCAAAGCCTACAAGATAAGGCATTTTGAGGTTTGTTTCTTTTATATTTGTTTGTGGCGTATTTCTAGAGTAATGTAAATACATACTAATGTACAAATGGGTAATGTAGGAACACATGACTGCTATGCACCAAGAAAATGCTAAAGCTGCAGAGTATCTTATGAAACAAGGTCACTGTAATTGGGCTAGGGCTTTTTTTGATCCCATTAGTTGTTGTGAGCATCTCAATAACAATTTTTCTGAATCTTTTAATTCAATGGCTAGTGAACTGAGAGATAAACCTATAGTTATTCTTGGCATGTTGTATGGTGAGTTGGTGATGAAAATGTTTACAAAGAGAAGGGAACAATCCACAAAGTGGAAATCTGGAGATTTGGTTCCTAAAGCTAAGGACCTTATCAAAAAAATGCTTGCCATTAGTGAAAAATTTCATGTTCAAGCTAGTGTGGTTGGGGAGGTTTATTTGGTCACCAACAGGTCCACCAGAAAAATATTCACAGTGAATTTTATAGAGAAGAATTGCACTTGTTTGCAGTGGCAGTTTAGGGGATTCCCCTGTCAACATGCTGTGTCTGCATTGAAGACAATCTCACCAAATTGGGCTGAGTATGTATTATGTCTTGATCTTAGCATTTATTGTGGCATTTACATTTTTTATTTCTCTTGTATTTGTGAATTAATGTACCAGCAAACATTAAAGGCAAGATTCTAACAATATTATTTACATTTGTTTTGTCAGGTATTGCTCTCCTTACTATTCAGTGGATTATTATAGGACCACATATACTCCAAAAGTTTTTCCATTGGAAGACATTTCTGACTATCCAGAGGTACTATTCTATACTTTATGGGTTGTTGTGCATTTACTTTAAACTTTAACTTTATTTTCTATTTAAAAGCACTTTAGGGTTTCATCAGTTCCCATCTCATCTCTTCTTTCTTCTCTGATCTTTTCTTTTCTTTGTTTCTTGTTGCAGCCACCAATGGAAAACAAGATACTACACCCTCCCAGCCCAAAGAAAGCTCATAAACCTCATTCAAAGAGGAGAAGAAGTTATGATGAACCTCAAACGAGAAGAAGAAAAGGAAGTGTACTCGGTGTGGATCTACAGAAGGTCACAACAAGAGAACTTGTAAAGGTGGTGATGTTGGTAAGAATCAAACTGGATATAGGCCAAGAACTGAGTGTGATGCTACAAACTTCACTTTCACAAACTCAGATGGAGCTGAAACTAGCACTGCAAGGGGCAAAGCAAAGAAGCAAGGAAAAGCATCATATGTTGGTGAGTCTTCTGCAAGAACATCCTCTCATGGAAAACCACCTCCAAAGTAAAACACTCAAAGATCTGCATCTGCAGGCCTAGTAACACACAAAGTTTCAGTCAAGCTTTTGCAGGTATTGGATATGTGGCTCAGAATATTGCTACTGTTACACAGGATAAGGGAAAGCAGAGAAAGAATGCAAAGAAGAAGTAATGTGTGTGTCTGTTTTGCTTTTTGTTGGATCTGTGATCCTTTCTTGCGGTGTTTGTCTTTGCTTTTAGGTCTAACTGTTTATGGATGACAAAACAATATGGGTTTGAAGTAACTTTTAATATTAATCAAAGATTATTAGTTTAAAGTAGGGAAGATTACATTGTAAGCTTTTTGTTAACTTCCTTACATATTTCTTTGACATGAATACTTGAATGCATAACACTTTCCCTTGCAGCAATGACTATGTGATCGAGAAACCCATCCTCAAAGCTTCACAACTGTGCATGGGTAAGATAAGCTATGTTGAAGTTGTGATTATTCTTGCATAATTTCAGTTTCATTTCGATTTGCAGTGATCTTTGAAGCATTGTAGATTCTCGCAGCGGACATTTGTTGTAGGAGTGACCGGTTCTCCACAAGCACAAAGAACAAATCTTAAATGGAAGCTTGATATCGCACATTTGACTACATCAATGGTCAAGCAAACCATTCAAAGTATGTGCAGGTAGGATTTGAGCACTTGAAGAACATTTCACCTTCTGTGTCACTTGTCTTTGATCTAAGTAATTGCCTTATGCCATTACAAGGTATATGTTTACACCTAGAATACATCCAAGGACAAACCTTTGATTCATGGCTTCCAACATCACAGTTGAACATAGATTTGGTTGGTTCTCTTCACTAGCCTTGATGTTGTTGTTTCTACTACTACTAGGAGAATGTATCGATTTTTGCTCATGACTATGTGTGTAGTTGGTTTCTTTTTGATGATTTGGGTGAACTTGGGTCCGATCATTGGTTTTTATACAAATAAAGAGAATATGACCGTTACAAAAAGGGGATTAAATCTGGGCCATTGGTTGTTTACTACAAGATAGTGACACGTGTCATCCGACCAATTCTCAAGTTTGCACGTGTAGATGACGCGTGTTGTCACTCATGACCCGAGTTCATGCTTGAGTCATATTTCCAACGCTGGCCGATCCAAATTGATTTAGGGGTTAGAATGTCATTTGACATAGCAAATTTGGTGCCACATGTCATGTAACGTCCGTTAGCCGTTTTTTGAAAAACGGGATGGAAAAGGTCAACTCATGGGCATTTTCTTAATTTTCAAAAAAACGTGGGCATTTTCTTAATTAGCTTTCCCCACATGGGCATTTTATTAATTTCC
>JAJJWW010002474.1:30434-58597 GCA_023531295.1 Papaver armeniacum | reverse complement strand
ACACCTCGCAGATCACCGTGAACAGCTGCAATTTCTACAGGCTTTAGTCCATGCTGTAACATGAAAAAGTTTACTTTCTTAGGCCAGACAACCATAGGTGATATCGACGAATCATCTCATAGTGTACCAGCATTTCACTTCATTTTATGAGAACGAACGTAAAACTAAACACGCCTTTCAAGCCCAATGACGCAGTAATGAAGACAATCCATGTAATTGCTCATCTCAAAGTGGCCCATGGAGCATTAAGTACCGATATCAAAACTTAGAAGTACCAATTTATGTCACTTACAACAGATGATGTCCCATAAATGAACAGAGACCAAAAGTATAATTATAGCTTACTATATTTGTAACATTTGGATCTGCACCAGCTTCAACCAGTAGCTTAATGATTTGTGTTTCCCCTACTTGAGCTGCACTTGGTAGAGCTTTTATTCCTTCTGGTCCCCCATTTGGATCAGCTCCTGCCTACAGAGACCCACTCAAAAGAAATGCAACTATGAGAAGCATAAAAAGTTCCTTAATATACATCAGAAGTCAAGAATAAGAAATTTAGCTTGAATAGATTAAAAAAAATAGAGATAGTTTCACACAAATTGTGCATAATATGAGAACAGTAACGGTTTGAATCATACAAACTAGACTAAAGAGATGTTAATAAAGTCCAACAAGAATGTAGAGAAATAAGTCTACCTTCAGTAATTGCTCCGTGCATCGCCAAGATTGGGAACCGACAGATGCCTGAAGTGGACTTAATGTATCATGGAATACAAATTAGGCTGCAAAGTTAAAACAGAAGGTAGATTCAGTAAAGGGAATGCTTCTATGTTATTATTGATTTCACGTATCAAGAATTTACATAGAGAAGTGTATTATGTTCAGACAGTCTAGCATTATAAGTTTCTAACAATTAACAAATAAGCTGCGAGGCAGAAACTAAAAGCAACATTAGGAAATGTAAGCTTTTAGTTTTATCAAAAGAGCTTATGATACACGTTATATCGTGTATAGAGGATATAGCTTAAAAAAGTTCTGTAGTTGAATAAAAAATATACATATGTCGTGATCAAGCAGTTCACCTGAGTATTTGTTAAACAGAAAGCCACACCTGTTAGTGTGGAAAAAGGCAAATGCTACTCACGTTGGCACCATGATCCAGAAGAACTTTTACAGCGTCGTGATCGCCAGCAGTCGCAGCATATTGTAGTGGTGAGCCGAAATTATTGATAACATCCACATTAATACCTTTTGAAAGTAACAAGGGTATGAAATGTTTATGACCTGCAACACGAAAAAATATCAGGACCTCATTTAAGTCTACTCTAAAATATCCGAATAACACATTTGGAAAGTTATCAGATCAGTTGCAATGCAACCTACCATTCATTGCGACATAATGCAAAGGACTTGTATTTGAATCGTCACGTATTTCGGGATTGGCACCCATTTCAAGAAGATATTCCACAGCGGCCAAACGCCCAACAGGTTTTAAGAATTTTAATTTTAACTTCAACTTCAATTATTAGAACTAACGCTCCAGAGACCGGAAGTCATTATCAACATAGTATAGCCATAAACTCGCACCCCGTATTTTTTTACACAAAATTGGTTAAAAAGACCAAAATCTACAATTCCTATGTGAAAAAGACATTTAGATTTTGATACTGTTTAAATGGACAAAAATGTAAAAATGGGCAGGATGTAAACAGTTTCATTCTACCCATTTTCAAATATTTTTTCTTATTTTTAATTTACTTCAGGATGCATCCAGTTTCAACCTTACTATTTTTTAAGTTTAAGCCAGGATGAATCCAATTTCATCCTTGTTATTTTTTTAGTGTCCATTTCACTCATACTAATTTTTTACTCGTCCATTTGAACCATGTTTTAAAAATATTTAGACAAATGACCCATTTTCCAATTTTTTTACCATTATATTAACATAATTAGATTAACCCACTACTAACCTGCTATTCAATCTAAAACCCAAATACGAAGTATATTTACCCACAGGAAAACATCTTAAAACCAATCTAAAAAGGGATTCCCCCAAATTCTCACTGCAACTACAGACAAATACCAAAAAACAATACAACACAAAAAAAAAAAAAAAAAAAAAAGAATTTTGTGGAAGATCATTCAATAATTATTTCAGAAACTCCCCAAACATTAAAAATTACATCACCCGAAAAGCATTAGTTTCCAATTTCAACTCTTAAAACCCTAACAGAAATTTAAATGAAAAAAAAAATCAAAAAAATTAAGCATTCAACACGTCGAATCATCAAAAGTGTGAAATAAGACAATTGAAAGTATACCTTTACCATCTATAACATCAATTTCAACTTTCATATCTTCAATTAAGTACTTGAGAACATTCACTCTCCCTCCGGCGGCAGCAAAATGAACGGCTCGTCTTCCAGTTTCATTTCTAGTATTCTTAACTGTGGCTGGTATTCCATCTCCAATTAAATGATCCAGTACTGCTGCAAATTCTGATTCAAAACAAAACATCATCAAAAAAAATTAAATCCAAAAAAAATCCATAACAGAAGAAAATCAGAGTGGAAAATGATGGCTACTTTTGAGTTGTTCGAGATCACCGTTATGAGCAGCACAGAGTAAGATCTTGGCTGTAAAAACGAAGCACAAACCAACGGATTTAGTAAAGAGGTAATAATATGAAAGATAAGGCAAAAAAAAAAAAACAGTACAGACCTGCAGCTGGAGCATACTCCATGGTGCGAGAAGAAGAAGATGAAGAAGAAAAAGATGAGAAATGAGGAGAGAAGAAGAAGACAGTTTTATGAAAAGTAGCGCCAAGGATCTGACGTTGCAATGAAGCAGTCGGGATGGGACTGAGAGTTAGTGTTGAGTCAAAATAGGTCTCGACCTGGTCAGTCTAGGCCGGTCTATAACCGACGTGGCATCCCGAGCTTATTTGGGCCATTTATGGAAGAAAGAAGTTACACTAAAGCCATTCATTTCACCACCGAGAGTGATGCTAAGAGCATCTCCAATGGTAACTTAATTGGGCCGACCGAGCGAAGCGATGGAGGACCTTTATATGACCACTTTTTTGTAAATTGTAAGTCATCAATTGACACAAAAAGATTGGATTTTGGTGTCCCAAACCATTTTCAATCAACATTGAAAGGACTAAAGAGCCCCTCCATGTTTCTATTTCTTTCTAAAACTAACGTAAATATAACACAACATGATAGGTAATCACGTAAATTTTATGGGCAGAAAAAAGGACACGGAGGTTGGAATTTGTTTAAATGTTGAGGGATAGTTTAGTAAAACCCAGGTAGAGGCCCTGAGTTCGACTCCGATCACCTCCCAAAATTTCATTTTTTTTTCCTTTCTTTCTTTTTCTTTCTTCTTCTTCCCAAAATAAGAACACGAACTAAACCCCAATTTCTTCTTGTTCTTCAAACTCATCATCAATGCCTACTCTCCATCTCGATCTTCTCTCGGATCTCAATCTCCTCTCTCGGTTCTTCTCCGAAAAATCAAATCGACGAGATTTCACTCGGAACACACTCGGTTTGAAGAACATGATGTGTGGATTACGGGAAGAAAATAAGATATGGGTTTTGAAGAACATGATGTGGAAGAAGGTTATGGTTTTAATTTGAGGATCTGATTTTAAAGAAGAACATTAATTGGGAAATTAAGGAGGGTTTTCTAGAATAATAGTTCTAGGGTTTTGATTGTGATTGGTGAAGTAGCATTTTAGAGGGTGCTAAGGATTGGGTGAAGCCTCAATATATCTTAATTTTAGTATTTTGAATTAAATTACTTTAGTTATTGAGTTTGGGTAACTATGAATGAAAATAAGATTGAGATGAGTATAGAATAAAGTTAGGCCATGGCTGTAGTTTAGGTTAGAATTGAGTTACAGGGAGTTTACTGGTGGTTGTGAATCTGTAATTAGGTTTATCTAACTGCTAAAAAATTGCTTAATCATTAGCTCAATCCCGCAAAACATAGAATTGATAATATATCGTTATTTTTGTTTTTGAAATGCTTACTAATTTCGTCTTTGTCTGCTAACTCTTTCAAATTTTGTGACATTCTTATATTTAGCCTATAATTGTTTTGCAGAGGAAGATGAGTAGCGATGACTACATTGAGCACATTTTCCTACTTTTTTGTTTCTCCACTCTCAATTTTGGCTAGCCTTACAATTAAAGTTCAGGTATTGGTCCATGTTTACTTAATTATGTAGATTTTTGCAAAATTCTACAAATGTGTTTCCTCTTATTGGGATGGATAGGTCTGGTAATGATATGTATGTCATTACTAAAGAGACTATAACCAAGATATGTCACTAGGTATATCTCTTTCGACATATGTGCAATACACGATACCCACTATTGGCGTGCCAAACTTTTATGCGAGCGATTGCAAGAAACCAAGTAGTTACCTATAAACAGATGCTTATTAGTCTAATGTTTCATTTTTTTTTCTTAGGTGTTTAGTGGGTATCCCAGCTTGCATGTATTTTGGTTAGGATTGTATACTTTGTGGAATTGTGTCTGTTTTGTCTTATATCTGACAAATATGTTTTGTCTTTTCTAATTGGAAATAAAATTGATCACTATTGATAAATTCCACGATGTGATGTGTTCATCGTTTTTATTGGTTGATAATCATATGTGGTTTGATTATGTCTGAGCGAGTTCTTTTGTATAGCTTTGGAAAGAATGATACTAGGTTTCCCTACAATGCAGATCACTTGTCTTTTTTCAACCAAATGTTTTATCCACTCACTGATATATTGTAGTGAAAATATATCCTACCTACCATGGGCTGTTACTCAAAGTTGTCAGTTGATACCACAAATTTGTTGATACCACAAATTTGTTAACTTCATCATTCAGTTGCGTGTTTAATATATTTCATTCAGTTTTTTTGATGGAATATAAAGTGAACTTGTTTCTGATATGATTTGTTTGTGAGCATCTGCTATTGTCACTAGTGGAAAACAGAAGTTCCGCGACCGTCAGGACATGTCATATATACGAGTTATACGACTATTTCTAACCGTCTCTGTTGGGGTCTCTGATAAAGCGTAGTCGCTTTTGTACGATCCTAGCCGTGGTCTCAAAATAACGACCATTTTAAGGGTAGGAGATACGGACCATTAGCGGAAGTGGGTCTCGGATTTAAATTATAATATAAAAAAATATAGATTGATTTGTTAAAATGCTCCAATGGCTAAATCAAATAATCTGATTGATCAAATGAAACTCAAATTTAAGTCAAATGAAACTCAAATTCAATTCAAGTCAAATCAAATGGAATTCAAATTAAAGTCAAACGGAATAAAACTTCAAATTTAACTCAAATTTAAACTTAAACGAGAATTCATTCATTTATCCATTAGGTTTAAGATTACACAACAAAGAATGAAATTCTAGTTCTAAACAACAAAATGATGAACTAATAGACATTTGATTAAACGCGAAATTGGAGATCTCAAGCTTCGCACATAAAACTAGCCAGATAATTGTTTAAAGATACTTGTATACAGAGAAATACACCTGTAAGATAAGTCAATAACCAAAATGCAATGCAGTATCAATTTTTAAAAAGTAACAGCGGGTGGGAAGTTATGTGAATGGTTTAAAAGCATGAACTTTATAGAACTACGAGCAAAGCATTTGTATACCTTGGTCTTTTCTCTACATGACCAGGCTATCTTTGCTCAATTGACTTTCTTGATGAAGTCACCTCACAAACCAAAGATCGACGTGCTACTTTCTCTACTTACTTCAAATCTAAACCACCTAAAATGAAACAACAATGATAATGAGTCGGTCATATTCCCATCATAAACACACATAAGGAAAACCACCGGGCACCAACACCAACAAAATGAGGAAAAAGCACCAACGACTCTCTGACAAAACTGCATTAGCATTGTGGTACAACAAACCTACAGGTACCTATTACTTAAAATTGCCGACATGGGATTCATGTACGATGTATCTCTACTAACTCATTAAATACTAAACTATGATGAGTAAAAAATGGAGATTACAAGTGGTCCATTTCTATCTGAGTAAGAAATGGAGACCTACAATTCTTCTTCACATCCACCGACATCAGTATTTATTCATACAATGAAACCAACATGATTCGAGTACGGGAGTATTTAGGTGTCATATCTTATGATGAAGATAATCAAACAACGATTACAAAAATTAAAATCTAGTGACCCAAATTGAACATGCCCACTGAAATATTCTACAAGGTATGAATACTTCATATTAACAATTTCAATATAATGCAATATGTTGGTAATTTTTCCCCAACACAATAACAAAAACTAAAAGAGTTTGAAGCTAAACATTCACCTGCGTTTGCTGGGAACCTCGTGTCTGTCAAGTGCAACATCCATCAGCCAAGGCTGGAGCCACCTTCCATATAGCCATCAAAAGATGGTAATTCCTTCAGCAAAGAACAATCCAACATTGATGACAATACATGCCTCATAGTGATGATTCTAACATAGGGGATACTCCAAAAGAGTTTGAAGCTAAACACTCACTTGCCTTTGTTGTGACCCTGTTGGTCAAGGCATATAGATAAAGCAAGGGCATTTAAATTAGCTAGCTAATAAGAAACATTTACCCTGGTGTCACTCTCTGGAGAAGCTTTATATGAACTCATGCCCACCACCATACCTGTATCGAGAATCAGTCGAGAGTAAGAGTCGCTACACATAAATCCCTATTTGTAGCAGTAAAGCACTTTCATGGGCTCTGGCTTTATGATATTTTAACCAACTACAAGGCTCTCACATCTTTCGTAACTGGACATTATGCAAACCCATGAAATTTTTATCTCAATCACTGTAAAGATCTTCGTGAACAATACGACCACCAAACATTATTCAAAATTTCATATTAAACAAAATACATGCTCAATATGCTTGAGTTACAACGCTCATATTAAAGAATCATAGATATGGATGGCTATTATACAGAAGGCCTTCCCTTCTATTAAACTAGTATAACACGCACGCGCGATGCGCCTGCCGCTACATTCCCAAATTAAATCAAATAATTTTTCGATCAAAATTATGCATTTACACAAAAAAATTTGCTCCCGTATGAAATTTTTAACATGATATATTTGTCATAAGAGTGAAAGACTTCCTTTCTTACAACATTTTTGCTGAGCTTGGTAAAATCATGCACGCTATGCGCCTTCCGGTTGTGCACAAAAATTTGAAAAATAAATATACATGTGCTTGAGCTTTCTCATTAAAATAGCACACTTTTGATATTTTTGTGCAGTTTATTGGCCTCCTTTAAATAATAAAACTACCCTAAAATTTTCCTGCCATCATTTTCTAATTGAATACAATTTCACTTATGAACGGGATACTAAGCTTGCCTTTGCGTTATTACTTATCTACTTCGAACCCTGTTGCTGTTCAGATTCATAAGCATGTTGCATATATGTTATATAGATAAACATGCAATATACCCAGGCAACAAACAATCATCCAGTTACAATGGTCTTTATATGGAACCTTGCATTTGCGTGATACCCACTCCCTTGGCTCCAAGCATATGCAAGATGGATTTTTCCAGCAAAAAAAAAACTGATAACCAATTCACATGCATGTGTGACGCATGCAATCTTCTGTCCCATAAAGAGAATCATTTTCTTGCACAATTTGGCATTGTAGTAGTCTTGTGTATGTCAGCATAGCGACAGAGAACAACTAAATTGTTTTTTTTTTTTCATTTTTTATATTTTCCAATAAAGCAAATGTGTTCTCTACTTCTCTAAATTGGTCTGTATTTCATTTCTGTATTTTACAATAAAGCAAATATATATCCCACTAAGCTGACAATCTCTTAATCTAAACAGACATTAATTATCCAGGACTATAATATAATGAAGTTCCATAAACTGACAATCACTACTACTTACATACAACATCAAAAAACACAAATAGTAGTAACCTCACACTCTAATAGTACCACGTGTTTCTGAAATTACCAAAAGTTTTATAAATGTAGAAACTTAGCAACCCAAAGTGATCACCAAAGCACAAGAGAAGTTGAACACAAAATGTCACAGGACACTACCGATATTACTATTTCAACACAATACTTCAATGATATAAGATAAGAAGAAGGGACATTAATACCTGGCGGTAAATGTAAGCGTCGTCGATGTGAGGACAGTGGAGACGATCATACGCCTGAGTCCTGACTTCCAGGGAAATGGTATTTTTTACCTAGTTAATAATTGTAGCAACGAATTAGGAGGTCGAAATTGAAAATAATTGGTTCATGAGAAAAACAAACTGAGATAATACCAAAAGGTGATATCTTATTAGAAATTTACACAAACAACAAAAATTCACAAATTTATTTATTTTTGAATCCATACAAAGAACATATTAGGGTTATCCTATAAATCTAGGCCAGCAAATCAAATTACAGGCAGAGATTCATGTTTTCCCTGATGAAGAAAACAACAACCGAGAGTTTCCTGGCTTCAATTAATTCTAGTAAATCATACAACTATAAGAAATGACTACTGGCGACATGCTATTAAACAATTCTTTCAGGAGGCATGAAAAACCATAAAGTGCAAAGCATCATGAACATATTGAAATCTCATAATTAGTTTTGCATTTGAAACATATTTCTTACCTTCATTTAAATCTCTGATTCTCTCATCGTTTTTGGCTACTTCACCACCACCACCACCACGACTCACAACTAATAACAAACACACTAATACCCAAAAAACAGACAAACACATTAATTCAAAGCATATGAATACGAGAAAACCTTAACATTTTACAAACCCTAAACAATATTTCCCGATTTTCATCCAAATTTTCAGTTCAAGTAAATCCCTATATATTGCATACCTCCCTCTATCTAGGGAATTGGGGATTTAAGATAGTAAATTAAAGATGATCAACGCAATCCTTACACGAAATTCCCATTTCCCAGTTCTAGGTTTAGTTTCCTACGAACATAAGTGCATCACCTTGTAAATGGACAACCCAATCATGCGATTCAACTCGGATTTCAATTGAAATCTCAAACCTAAATTCAAAATCCCCGAAATTTCAAATTCTCCAGGACAAATCGATTTGGGGATTTTTCAATGAGTTACTAATGAAATCGAGTAATCATTTTCCAGCCAGAAATGACACGCAATTGTCCGGGCATCGGGAGGCACATGAGGTTCAACACACTTACACCCGAGCAATGGATATACCGAGTGTACGAAGTGTCCTCGCTTTAGTATACCAAACCCCAAGCTTATTCTATAACAATCATGCAATAATTAGAAGATGCCACTACAGGACAAGGACAAGATAGAAATTCTAGACCAAATTTTCTAGAGGACACACATGATAAACAAAAAGGAAGCACAGACCTTGATTGACTAACAGAAACAGGCAATGGCCTATTTTATTATTAGTTATTAAGAAAAGTGTTACCTTAAAAGAGTCAAATATCCATCACGAACAGATGCCCTCCTGATAAGAACAATTACGAATAATATCTCGGTAATAAGTTCACAAAATACTCTTTTCCAAGGGCTGCTAAAACACAAAAACAAATGGCGATTAGAAAAATGAACATTCTAGGAAAAAATAAGGCCCCTCTTATGAGCAAAATCCCATAGAATATCACTACTCAGATAGAAATAAAGGATCAACCCGCCATCCATTCTGAATAGGAAGATAACAATAAAAGGTGATTAATAGACCTCTGTAAGCTTGGGTATGATACAAGGGAAGCACTGAGACAACTGTTTCGGAGTGCTGTAAGCCATTTCCCCAAGTATTTGCACACTACTTTGCTTTGTTCTCCAGGCTTTATCCTCTAGCCCCTGAGAACATAACATAATCAAAATGTTTATAGAGAAATTAAGCCCATGCAGCACGGTAAGAAGATAACCTATGAGACTTCATTCAGAATAAGATGCATTCAATGACGCTGATTATAGGCCTATATTACAGCCTAGATAGATAAGGTAAGCTACAATCACAACCATGCAATAGAGCAATCCAGACAATAATAGAATAGAATAGACACTAGAATTTTCAGAAATTTACCTTAAGGAGCGAAGGAAGAACAAGTTTCACTCCACGACCACTAAGTTGTGACATCTTTGCACGAGCGGACATTCAAAGCAGACTTCACGCACAACTAAAACATGGTCCGAGAAAGATGCTAACAGCAATGGCGACAACATTTGAATGATGTACCTAAACCAAACAAACAAACGGATAAAGAATTAAGATATAAGGACAAACTTGCAGTACAACAAGAATATTTTCATTTGCCATGTGAAACTTTCACATACGGTTCAAACAATCTTCCAAGCTTCTCGCAAATACACTCAAATCCAAGTAGAGCTCCTTCACGAGCTTTTGCGAGTTACCTAAATCACCACGAATTAAAATGTTTTGCCAATTTCAATATCTCACTACGTTGTAAAAGACAGAAAAAAATAAATGAATAAGCTTTTGATCATAATTGTGTAGAGGCCACCTCAATGTACATTGTGCACTACAAGTACAATAATAATATCAAGACCGAAAACCTTAAGAGCAACATCAACAATAATATCGAATCCACCACCAATTGGACTCCTTTATTGCCTTACGTTAATCACAAAAACCCAAACTAGTATTACCCTCCATGACCAAAGAGATAAACTCGGGAACCAAAGCCCCACATCAATTAGCTAAAGCATGCCTTAAATAAGTAATTACTACTTCACCAGGTTCATCTTCGACCCTCTTTCAAAAAAACCCATTAAGAATCCAACCTCCATCGAAACATAGATGTGTACAAAATCAAATTCAAAAAACCCTAATCGAAAACCTAGGGTTTTATTTGAAAACAAAATCAAGAGATTTAAATCAAAAAATAGAAGTAGGGAACTAGAAGTAATCCTAAAACGAACCATTAAATTACCGTATTTCCGTACACATCGCTAATACTTCTTCTTCCCCGTTGGTGAATCCATTAAAATAGAAAAATAACCAAAACCCAATCACAACACTATCTCAATTCTTCCATTAAAGTATAAAACGCTAACTCATTAAAAAAATATAACTATCAATTATAGGAAAATTCAAAGTATAAATTCATATTGAAAAAGTCTATACAAAATAACGATTTAACAGTGAAACTATACCTTAAAAGTTACACCGCTCTTGTATTTGTGAGAGAAAACAAACCTTTACTTGATAGAAGAAGAGGGGAAAATGAATAAGAAAACCAAGCTTTTGCTTCTTCTAAGATGAATGGATACTTAAAGGAGAAGAGGTTGTTGGTGGTGGTGATTGATGGAGGCGGTGAATCGCGTCTATGGTGGTGTGTGAGTTAAGTGGAGAAGAATACCGAAAGAAGATGTAAATGGAAGAGATCTGAAATTCGGTCTCTCGATAATAACGAAGTTCTTTCTTCCGATCCAAACCATCCATCTCAATCTCGATCAATGGCTCAAATCGCAAGCATCTCCACTAGTTCATCTAACCAAAGGTACGTCATTCATCATGGGTCTCTCGAGGGTCTCCAATTGGTATTTCCATGAGTGCGATATCGTAAATATATTTACTTATTCGGAGACGGCTAAATAAGCTCTCGATTTAGTCCGTGTTTTTATGATATCAGAGACCGTTATGTTGGGTCTGCGGTCCAACTACTGACAGTGAGGGTCTCGGATGTGGGTTGTATAACACCCATTTTCCACTAGTGTGTGGTGGCATATGATCCCTGGAGATCAGAATTTTCCTTTGAGTTGGGATGTACTTTGATCTTCATAGAAATCTTAAATAGTTTTCCGAAGTGGCAAACCGATCAATTGCTCTTTGATTCATGTTAATAGATCTGCAGCCAAAGCAAAGAGAAGCTATTGTTTGCGTTACTATACAACAACCAAGTTTAATGTCTGAACTCGACGCCCAAATTCCTTACGCCTTGATCCATTCGGCCGATGCAAATCTCGATGATTCAAGTCTTTGGGACAAAAGAGTACGTTCACGTGCAGATTCAGCAGACGAATGGTAGAAAAAGCTTGACATGTGCAAAAATTGAAAAAGGAGTTTGTCTACAAAAAGATTCTCAAAGACCTCAACAAGGAATTTTGCTGCAATGGACTGTTGTACAAGACCCAGAGTTAGGCCAAGTCATTCAACTCCAAGGTGATCAACGCAAGAATGTATCAACCTTCCTAGTGTCGGTAATATTCCCTCCCTGCTTCATGTCACATTAGTTTGCAACAAGATTATTTTTTATCTTGTGTTTCCTTAAAGCTAATTTTGGTAATTTTGTACAGACTGGGATTGTGAAGAAGAAAGCATCAAAATTCATGGTTTCTGAGCTGCCACAATTTACAGTGTTACAAATCTAAACCGACACTCAAAACTCTTCTCATTTGCTGCTTGTGTTGCTGCTTCTTACAATTAAGGATAAATCACATATAAACTAGTCGTCGTGTGGTTCTTTGTCTGTATTCTTACTTTAAGTTTCTGTTGCTTGCGTAATGTGGGAGGATAATGGGATGCTCTGAAGTCTTATTAAATATTATCCAAAATAAGAAGACCTTGTTGTTTATATTCTCTTCTTCGGTATTTGTTATCATTTTTCTTGTATTGTTTTTCTTTTTATATTGTTCTGTTTTTGTCCAGAAGGTGTTCAGTCATGGGTACTCTTGATTCGAAGTTGGGTTTGATTTGATTCTGAGATTGGCACAGAATGATGTTGATGTTCTCAAATGAACATGAAGGATGGGTATTTGCAGGATTTGAGGATTGCGATGATTTTGTGTTTCATTGAGACGAGAAAGAGATCTTGTTGCTGTAATTGATGGAGTTGATGTTCTCAAATCAACAGAAACAGATGAAATCAAAGAAGGGTTTTAAGAGATTCTCGAAGGAGATGGTCGTGTTGGAGATGATTAATGGAGGAGAAGATTTGGAGTTGATATAATCCAAGAAAAAATCAGTTGCAGATGGTGATAATGGGTCTGAAATTGAAGCTAGGGTTGAGTCAAATTCAAAAGGATGTTGCTGTGTGTATGGGTAAATTGATTTTGAATGGCAGGTCATGGGTGTTTGTTGGTGGTACTGATGGTGTTGAATGGGTGATGCTTCTTGAAGTTAAAGTGTGATGCAGTTTGAAATGGTTGTAGACAGGGATTGGTTGTGGAGCTATACAGCTATAGATAGTGCTGGTAATCAAATAGGGTGGTTGAGGTTGAGTTGCTGGTCTTGTAGCTGGTTTCAGAAAACTGAAAGGAGAAGAGTGTGTATACAATAGATGTAAGTTTAGGAAAGGGATGGAATGACGATTGTAGGTGCAGAGTTTGTTGTCGTGTTTGTGTGTGAAAGTGTATGCCAAGGTGCGGCTGAACTGAGCTGATGAAATGGCACTGCAGATGATGGAAATGGTTGCTTGAGAAGTTTGTAGGTGGTTAGGGTTGCAGTCTGGTGGTGTTGTAGCTCAACTTGCAGTTGTTGGTTGCTTGAGAAGTTTGCAGGTGTATGTTGCTGCTGTTAAATGTCTGGAATGCTGAAAGGAGAATATGGGTTGGTGGAAGCAAGGAAAGCAGAGAATGTTTTGGCGATGTAGTTGTTTACCTGCTGATGTGAAGTTACAGAACAGGTGTGTTGGATGGAGAGCAAGAAACTGTTGAGTTTGGTTGTAGGATTATGATAATGGGTATTGCAGCCAGGAGCGGGTGAATGATTTGCAGTGTAGTTCTTCCGTGTTCTGCAGAGGTTGCAATGGGAGGTCAAATGGAGCTGGATTGGCAAAAGAAGAGTAGTCAATCAAGTCTAAAATATGATATCTTTGTTTGAACATCTCTTTGTTTAACAATTTGGCTTTATAAATTTACAAGTCCAACTATGTGTCATTATGGCGGAACTAAACTGCGAGTATAAAATTTAATTTTCGTCAATTTTTTCGGTCGGCCCTCCCACCGTGGCAACGGTCGTACTAGTGGTAACTTAGGTGTAAGGGTTTCTTTATGAATGTGAGATAATATTTCTCTGATTTTAGGATGGCAAAAATAATCCATCTCCAACCATAAACCAAATCTATTAATTAAAAACATTTTAAACCATTGATTTGAAACTTAAATATTTAATTATTTAAGTAATAGCCTTAGATTTTGATGATTAAGATGTTTACATCTTTTAGGGAAACCTCTAAAACCAAAGGATGGAGTAGAGGATGTGAGAATAACTACCTGACACATCATCCTAACATTTATCTTTGAAGTTCCATTGGAGAAGTTTTTTTTCTTAAAACACAAAAAATCCTATGTGGCATAAAATATAGGAACTCTCCAATGTCTCAATGGAGATGCTCAATGGCCACGGAACTTATTACTCTCTCCGTGTATAAAAGATAAGCTTGTTTGATTTTATAAAAATTAAGAAAACCAATTATTATAGCCAGTTTTTTATGTTTTTTCCTAATCTATCTTTAGTCCCCACTCATTTGTTATAAGGGAGATGGGAGAGAGAAGTGGTCCCTCTATGGGTATACTAGTAAAATCATAACATTTGACTTTCCACATATAGAAACAAGCCTATTCTTTGACATACCCAAATAAGAAAACAAACCTATCTTCTAAAGACGGAGGGAGTAACAAGTTTTTTCTCTGAAGGATGCGTTTTGCTTATGTAGTTTTAATTGGGTGGTTCTGGACAGACCGTGGGGTGGAATCACCCCAAAACCGCACAGATACATAAAAGTGGGCCCGCCTCTCGTATTCTTGTTTGCCTTTGTCTTAGGGGTTTTCTTGGTAGTCCAGCACACAATCTATCAAGAATTATAAGTTGGGTATGAGAGCAACCACAGTGGTCGACTAAAACCAAAAATTTGGTCGAAAACCCAGACACTACGGAGAGGAGTAAAGAGCAAATACGGACTAAAACCAAAAACCAAATTATATTTGGTCTTTGGTTTGGTCTTTGGTCGAAGCGAAGTTTAAAGGTTGCTTTGGTGGGCGAAGATTAAAGTTGCGCCCAATTTAAAAAAAAAAAAAAAAAAAAATTAGGGCGCAACTTTAAAGTTCGCCTGATGATTGGGCGTAACTTTGAGTTACGCCCGAATTAAAAAAAAAAAAAAAAAAAAGTGTTGCGCTCCACCAAATTTGGTTTTCCCACCGTAGCGTCGCACCACGGAGTAAACCCATTTTTTTTAATTTTTTTTGGTTTTTAGTCTTTGGTTATAGTCTCCCCACTACAGTTGCTCTGAGAAGACTGAAGACTAGCCTAATTCTTTATATAATTTCAAGAGCTACTTTAGCATGTAAACTTTTCACGGACCCCGACTAAAAACTTTCACTGGAACAAGGTTACATAGTATCGGGCACGGGGCCATCTTAGGGGCTCGGCGGTCGCCTAGGGCCCCAAATTGTTGGGGCCCCAAAAAAGTTTTGGTTATAAGTCATTATTAGGTATCACCGGGGCCTTATGGCCTCGGCTCAACCTCCCATGTTAGCGTCAGTTCTGCATAATTTAGGTTTACTCTCTTTTCATATAAATTTATAGTTACACAAATCTGGAAACAAATAGGGCATGATAATTTGTAGCCCAAAAACAAATTTAAAACCGAAGCTTAGTCAGCAAATTCAATTTGAGATCACTATACCTTAGATATAAAAAAATCAATAAAACTTTTCTTTTAATTTTAGGCAAAAACGCGAGGGGGTAATGGATCTGATATCCCAATGATAGTTAACATACCATAATAACGATAAAAAAATCATTCACATATGGCTTAAAAAATATGCTAGACGTGCTCAATTGGGCGAGATTTTTGAATTAGATCGTGCTACTTTGAAATCCGACGGTATTTTTCGTAGCAGTCCAAGGGGTTGATTCACTTTTGGGCATGCCTCATTTGCTTTGCTCTTCTTTTTTCGGACACATTTGGCATGGTGCTAGAACTTTGTTCAGAGATGTTTTTTTGGTATTGACCAGTTTGGATTCTCAAGTGGAATTTGGAGCATTCCAAAAACTTGGAGATTTTGGGTTTTGGTTTATGTAAAACTAAAAATGTCTATATTTAATTTTTATTTAATTACTATATGTGTAATTTTTTGTGCAATTATATTTTTACCTTTCATTTTCTTTTTTGTGTGTATTTTCTATTTTTAACTGTCAGTTACATGAAACTGACAAAACAATGGTAAAACCGAGACCGAATGGTAAAATCGAATCCAAACAGTAAAACAAAAAAACTCACCAATTGAGAATCATTTTATGACAAAGACCTCTTTATTTCCACTGCCCCTTTACTTGTTGATATTGTGTTGGATAGGCACATAACTCCTCATTTCCTAGGCAAGATTTTTTTTTTTTCTTAGGCTAATTTGAGCTGAGAGAGAATGGAGGGAGGTGCCGAAAATTCGTTACGATATTTCAGAATTTACTGGTACAAAAATCAAACTGTACTCGTCAATGGGTGCCACATGTTTATAATATTTAACATTTCTATTTTATTCCTTGCTACCATTGCCCAGTCACTTCACTAGTTCGCTTCAGAGTTAACTTTGTACCAGAGTAGGAAGCATGAAGTCAGCTAAGAGCATCCACAACTAAAAATTTGGTCGAAAACACAGACACTATCGAGTGGAGTAAAGACTAAATCCTAGACTAAAACTAAAAACCAAACCAAATTTGGTCTTTGGTTTAGTTATAGTCTGGCGTAATTTGACACTACGCCTGATTGGGGCGTAGCTGTAATTTGCGTTTGTTAATGAGACGTAAATTTAATGTATGCCCGATTGAAACGCAACTTTAGACTCCGCCCGGTGGGACGTAATTAACATTTGCGCCTGATACCAAGCAGCACCATAATATTGTGCCTCATTCAGGCGTAGTCACAAGTTACGTCTCATCGGGCGTGATTTTAAAGTCCGCCTGTAGTCAGGCGCAATTACTAGTACCGCATGTAGAATGATGGGGCGCAATTATAAGTAACGCCTGTTGAATGCATGGGGCGCAATTGGCAGTAACGCCTGTTGAATGCATGGGGCGCATTTATAAGTACCGCATGTTACTACATGGGGCGCAATTTATATCTACGCCCCATCCTTCACCGTTTTTCATATATTTTCGAAATTTCAACCACCATTTTCATGTATTTTCAAAATTTCAAATTATTTGTAATACCGTTGGGAAATTTGTAACGTTGGGAATTTTAGAACGTTGGACATTTAAGACCGTTAGAAACTAAAACTGCAGCCCCATATATCTATAAATACGGACGAGTTATTCAGTCTATGTTTCCAAACAAGAACAGAGTCATTGTATTATCTTTCAAACCAGTTTAATAGTTTTTTCATTTAACTCATTCCATTGTCTTTCAATTTAGTTTCCGAGTTTTTTCATTGAACTCAGGTTAATGGCAGCACGAATTCCTCGAGGTCCTAATTTTTCAACAATCGAAGATTTAACGATGTGTAAAATTCATTTATCAATATCTCAAGATCCCGGTGTTGGAACTGATCAATCCGAAGTGGAATTATGGAGTCGCATCAAACATGATATTGAACAACTATTACCTAAGAAGCCGAAGCGGCCTTGGACCTCTTGGCAAAAACGATTTCAGGGAATAAGCAAAGATGTGGCTTTGTTCTCTGCAAAAGAGGGAGAAATAGAACGTGAACATCATACTGGATGGGGTCCTGAAAGGGCGGTAAGTTTTGTACAATTTTTGTAACACTTATTTTGTATTGTTTACTTGCACATGAACTAAACTATTACCGAAAACAATAATAGCTCGAAGAAGCAAGGCTGCGGTTCAAGGATTGTAATGATGGGAAGCCATTTAAGCACGAACAGTGCTACCCAATTATGTTGGAAAATATAAAATATAATCGACGCTCAACATTTGTGTTTGACATAACGCACGATGATGAAAATTATGAGAATGACGAAGAGGATGGGGAAGAACATGATCAAGGAACTCCATCCGACCGTGTTAATGACAGTGAGATAGGAGACATAGAGAAGAGACAACCCGTTAAGTATTTGGTAAAGAAAGAAGCGAAACGACTAAAGAAAACAGGGCGAGAAAAATCAACGGCCCAAGAGGAAATGATGCGACAACTTATTCAAGAACAACAACATTTTGATGCGCATTACGAAGCACAATCAAAATTCAAGATGGAACAAAGAGCAGCCGAGTTTGCGGCAAAACAAGCCGAGTTAGCGGCAAAACAAGTCGAGAGGCAAAATGGCAGATGCGACTTACGCATCATAATGCAGGATCTCGATAAATTGGATCCCTTACAAAGAGAGTATTTCGAACTTCTAAAGGCGGACATTGTGCGGAATAAGAGAAACCAATCTTGAGCAAAGGCGTATTATGTCTAATAGGTTTAGTAGTTTAATTGTGTTTAAATATTAATTTTTATTCTTGCCAATTTATTATGTAATTTATGGATTTTAATATTATTTTCGTTCGATTGAATTAACTTTTAAAACCCTTTTAATAATGCTTATCAGTAATTAATTAAAATATGACGATGAATACATAGAGAAGAGATAATACATTTAAATAAAAAATAAAATAGTTATACCTATCATTGTGCCCAATTATTTAACTATCCCCGTATTCTGACCATATGTGTTCGATCAAGTCATCACGCAAGTTAATATGCGTTTGTTTGTTACGCATTGCACGACCACGTTGCTCAGCTCTAATTTGGTAAAGTGCTTCACTATTTTCTCTTGATATAGCAACTGGTGATGGATTCCTGCGCTGTTCATATATATGTGGCCGATCACCTGGTAGACGCTCATCCTCTACTATCATATTATGTAAAATAATACAGGTTTTCATGATATAGGCAAGCACATCTGGATCCCATATTCTTGCAGGTTGTTTGATGATTCCAAATTGTTGTTGCAGAACACCAAATCCTCGCTCTACATCTTTCCGTGCACCCTCTTGCATCCCTGAGAATTTTTTTTTTCCCCTCTGGATGTTTAATGGACATAATAATAGTAGCAATCTCGGGGTATATGCCATCACCGAGATAATACGGCATATCATATGAATGTCTGTTTACCACAAAGTTCACTGGTGGTGCTTTTCCTATGACAAGACTTTGAAAAACATACGAACGATTCATCACATTAATATCATTGTTTGAGCCGGGCATACCAAAAAATGCATGCCAAAACCAGAGATCATACGACACCACTGCCTCCAGCACAATACTTTCGCTCCCTTTATACGCGGTGTAAGCCCCTGATTCTGCCGACGGACATTTATCCCATTTCCAATGCATGCAATCTAGACTACCCAGCATCCCTGGAAATCCCTTGCTTTTGTTTTGCTTAAGGAGCAGTTCAACATCACCAGCAGTTGGTTCACGCAAATATTCTTGCCCATACAAGTGGACAATAGTTTTACAAAACCTACGAGTAGCTTCTAAAACAGTTGTTTCTCCAATGCGTAAGTACTCGTCTATTGCATCAGCCGCACATCCGTAAGCTAACATTCGGATTAACTGTCGTTACTTTTGATGAAGATTCAATCCCATAACTCCACAAGCATCGGGCTTTTGAACAAAATAACGATTTACTCCCGCAACTTCTGTAACTATTCGATTAAACAACTGTCGACGCATTCTAAATCTTCTACGAAATACATTAGGTGGAAAGCGCGGGTTCGGGCAAAAGTAGTCTTTCCATAGAAGTTCAGCTCCCTCATCCCGATTTCTCCATAATTTGATACGAGTTTGAGGCTAGCACATATTTGTAACATGGAGACCCAATCATAGGAGGAAACTGCATCAAGATCTTCAAAAGCAGCTAACCATCCCGCATCAATTTAGTTCTTTGCATTAGAAAAAAAAAATTGTCCCAAAACATACATAAAAAAGCGGTTGCTACTCTTTCAAGAATGACTTTATCATTTTCAAATTACACATAATTTTTCTCTCAGTGAAATATGAACTCAAAAATTTAATCAGAATCGAATTAGATTTCCATGACGCGCCTTTTGCACAAAGCGAGTCATCTTGGATATCTGGAAAAATATTATCACGGACATATTCAAATTGATACTTTTCAGAATCATACGGAACATCAACCCCATCTCCAATAATCACTCCTGTCAACATGACCCAATCAAGAGGTGTGAACCCCAACTCACCAAAAGGGAAGTGAAAAGTATTCGTAGTATCCCAAAACCTCTCCACAATATAGTCGACCATGGCATGGGGGGTTTCTCCCAATTCCATGTTCAATAGTCTATCCCATCCCGCTCTTTCAATAATATATTTGACTCTAGGACTAAGTCTAGAAATAACCTTATAGTGAGTAATGATCGAATGCAGGTTACCACGATGTGTATACTGAGAGTTAATGTTGTCTGCAACTATGATATCCGTAGAAGCGTGCGGTTTATCATCTTCAACGACAGGAAACCTCCCTAACCCGGGAACATCAATTTCCTTAATTTGACCACTAGAGATTAAATTATAATCATCATTGGCTAAAGATTTTTGTTTCTTGTTCGTCTTTACGCGATTATTGAACCTGGAAATCGACATCTGTACACATACAATAAACAAAAAGTATGCGTCACGAGATGAATCAATCAAAACAATAGTCAAATTAACCAAACTTTAATCACCCAAAACAGTAATAATCTTTATCAAAATAATCAAAACAATAGTCAAATTAACCAAACTTTAATCACCCAAAACAGTAATAATCTTTATCAAAATAATCAAAACAATAGTCAAATTAACCAAACTTTAATCACCCAAAACAGTAATAATCTTTATCAAAATAATCAAAACAATAGTCAAATTAACCAAACAATAATCACCCAAAAACAGTAATAATCCTTATCAAAATAACCAAAACAATAGTCAAATTACCCAAACAATAATCACCCAAAAACAGTAATCATCCTAAAACTAGACATAATAAATCACACAGTGGGGTATAAGAAAAATTCTCAAATACAAATTCAAATTCGATCAAAACCCAATACAAAATTTAAGGATTTGGGTTGATTTATAATCACGAAATAATACGATTAAAAGGTCATAATAATTAATTATTTTGATCTTTATTTGCTGAAATTGAATTAACAAAAGACTTAGATCTCGTACCTCATCACGGCCAAATTAAAGTTAATCTTTCTACGTTTTTTTTGGATAATCAATCTAACAGTAGAGAAGAAATTAACGCAGTAGAGAAGAAATTGACGCAAGGAAGAGAAGAAGGTATGAATGGAAAACAAAAGATGTGAACGATGAAAACACTTGAAGGGTTTACAATTTAATTCTTCCTATCGATGAAAACGAGGAGATGAGAAGGGTTTACGAACGTGTGGGACGAGTGTGTGGTGGGGCGCAATTCTGAGTTACGCTCCATCAGGCGTTACCACAAGTTACGCCCCATCGGGCGGAGTCAGTAAGTTGCGCCCCATCGGGCGGAGTCACTAAGTTGCGCCCCATCAGGCACAGGCCCAAGCTACGCCCCATCAGGCGTAGTTCCAAGTTGCGCCCCATCAGGCGAATTGTAGTATTTGCGTCCCATTCAGGCGTATTTTGTATTTGCGCCCCGTCAGGCGTAGTTCTGGATTACGTTCCACACCAAACGCAAATTTAAACACCGCCCAACATCAGGCGTAACTTAAAGTTGCGTCCAACCCAAACGCACTTAACAACTACGCCCCATATCAGACGAACCATTCTAACTCCGCTCCACCAAATTTACTCCTCCAACGTAGTGTTTCACCACGGACTAAAACCATATCTTTAATTTTTTTTTGGTTTTTAGTCTTTAGTTTTACTCGTCCCACTGCAGTTGCTCTAAAAGCACCCCAACATTCACAGAGCCCCCATAAAGACGTCTAGAACTCTATTGACTAGACCCCCATCCGCCATTAATGCGCTGTCTGACTCTAAAATGGACTGTTTCACATCACATTTAATTTAAGTAATTATTTCTCTGCCATTGTTTTTCCATGTCCTAGAGATAAAAAATGAATAAATCTGGTCATCCCTGTGCAAAAAAATCGTTGAGGTACACATTGGGATCTGCAAGTATAAGACTTAGACCGGAAAATAATCTGCATTTTGGGATTTTCACATTTAAAAATCTGGTAGTTCATATGAATGCGTCTTTGGAAGTTAAAGCCCACGGAAATGACTACAGAAATGCTACTATTAACCATAGTAATATAATAGGGAACTATCTTCAAGCGGATCGTGCTTGTTTTACTTGAACACAACACAGTGGCATGATCAAAGAGTTGGAGAACTCGAAACAACTTGCCATTAACATTACAAACAGCATCCACTGCTTACAGAAATTTAGACACCACAATTCCAAAAACTGCAAGAAAAGCTTCTGAAAAGATAATTAAACCTGAGTATGGTTTTAACAGGAAATGGATTCAAGGTGTGTTCCACGGCATTATTAAAATGCTTGTAATACGTAGACGAGGAGAAGAAAGTCAAGATACAACAGAGAAAAACTGAAAGGAACTTCACTATAGTAATATACCTAGATGTGCAAAAAGATACAAGAGAATTCAACACACTTGCTCATTTACTTGAGATATTGCATCAGTAAGCAGTATTGCTTCTTCTTTTGTCTGCCCTGTTTTCCAAACCCTGAAATCAGATTCAAACCAGTCCCTGCTCTTCCATGCTTTGAGCAAATTCATTGAGAACGGTCCTTGAACTTCTTGAGAAGGATCTAGATAATACCACATGGTGCTTTCGGGGTTATCAAGAATTACGTTTCCATTATCGTCGTCATCATCATCTAAACGTGACAAGATTTAGACAAGTTTTATTCAAACAATTTTGGTAAACAAAAACGAATTGTGTAGTAGTAAGAGGTTTAAAATGCGACAGATAGAATTTTACTACAACATGGTGGCAAAAAAAAATATTATAAAGAGGAGTTGAAATGAAACATGTTAATAAATTATGGGTATCGAGACGGATCATCGATTAGAGAAAACAAAATCAAAGATGAAATTAGAAGACAAAGATTAGAGTGGTTCGGCACTAACGCCTACATCCACTATGAAACCCCGTAGGGTGAATTGCATTGATCTCCAGGCTTACTGGGATAGTTACATCAACATTAAACACTCATATTTATAGAGTGATAACTACTAGACCTATATTTTTGATCTCATAGTTATCGAATACAACTAACTAGGTTTACATTTTGAATCTAGTAAACTAGTTACATGAGATTATCCTGGAAGCTTTGACCACTTCACTTGGAGTCCACCGTGGATTACGTATATCTTGGAACCGACTCATCCTCTTTTGGTTGCACCAGTTGCCTCGGTCCTTTACTGCACTCTAATAACCTCGGCTACTTGTGTGTGATATACCGTAATATTCCAACACATGTTTTGCCATTATCGGTCTCTGGTTCAGAAACAACAATTGAAGGGTCTCGGGTTTGAAATAGCTGCTAAGCTATATGGCTTACAGATATTAGCTGATGGGATTCATCCTATGGACATATACTTAATAAAGTATAATTAAGATTTTAGTAGAAATAACAAAAAAAAAAAATTATACCTGGGAAGACCTAAGGAACTATAAATGGGTCTTGCCTACACCTAGCCCAACTTATGCTCCTCGGTCTTAATTTCAGTGTGAGTGAACTCTTACTAAACTCGATCTTAATGTTGCTCGCGATGCTGTTGATGATATACAGCAGGAGCTGCTGTAATGTATAGCGACAAATAATCTTCGCCATACAGCTTCCATAGATAGAGCTAGAGCCGCTGAGCTATATGGCTTACAGATATTAGCTGATAGCAGGATTCAAGGTGATCTTGGAAGACTTGGTTTGCTATGTTAGCTCGTGAATCCATCATACCGAGAACAGATGACCGTTTAAAACAAGTATTCTGTTGGCTCATGATAAAGGGATATCGGTTTTGTTCATGGTATTGTCAGCATTTGCATTTAGGAATATAAGTTTGACTAAGATCGAAAGTGAACCACATAGGAATTATGCTATTAGGTGTGTTGACGATGCTAATGTGGGTACAGCTAAACATTTAGAGTACATGTTTTATATTGATTTTGAAGCATCAATGATTGAGGTTAGAGCTCAAAATGCTTCTATTGATTTTTCATCCCTAATATAAATATCTTTGTATACATATAAAGTTCTTTATCATATACTTCTATTATACCTACAACTATTGAGGTTACAGAATACCAAAAACAGCCATGTCAGGAGAAAACTCTACTGCAAGTGATAGTGTTATGGGCAACCTTTTAATAGAAACAAAAAGGTGTGAAGTGTGACTTCTGTGGTCGTGTCCAGAGGAGGTGTTAACCGATTCAAACACCATTTAGTTAGTGATTATAAAACTTTTCGATTCAAGGGCGTGAGTGAGTGTAAGGAAGTTTCTGCATTAGTTTCTGTAGCTCCAAGTACGCTAATTTTGCTGCAAAAAAACCTGAAGATAAAGAAATGTGGCGAACCTTAAGCAGGAAAATGTACAAGAAATGGTTGGATCAACTTCAACAACCATTGCATGCTGCAACACACTATCTTAACCCACAAGTGTATTGGGCTACACCTGCAAGTCCTCAGGAGATTGAATATGACGAAGCTATTAAAGAAGGATTATTGGATTGCACTCGCAAACTGGCAGAAATTTTTGAGGAGGAATCCAATATTATAAATGAACTTGTTCCGCACTGCACTAGGAGAGGGTGACTAGGAAGAGCCAATGACATATTGTTGAGTGGTAGAAGAGACTATGCTAAGTTTAATAATCATACAAAGTTGAGTGATCTTGTATAGGTTCAATATAACAAGAGACTTAGGAAGCGTTTCGAAGAACGCATAATGAGGTAACAGATGGATCCAATTGTGCTAAAGACATTGGAAAAATGTCAAGATTGGCTAGATCCTCGTGATGCTAGAGATGATCCTGTACAAGGAACACATTTTACTTTTGGAACACTTGAAAACGCAGTAGGACATCGTCTCGTGCTTGTTCATCCCAACAAGTTTAGTTGTCAGGATACGAAACCATAACGATGATGTTGATGTTATTTGTACAACTGATGATGATGACTTCAATGATGGATTAGTTCTGGGGATGAAGAGGACTTATATGGGGAAAATTGAGAGTGGTTGCAGTGGTTCTGGGATGAAGAGGACCTTGCTCATTTTCCAGCTCTATTGGTTTATTTATGCTTTTCCAGTTTCCATATTTTCTAGTTTAGATACTACTGTGCTAGAGTCTAGTGTGTCAAGTGTCAACTACAATTATGAACTAAAGTCATATTGTTAGGTTGTTAAGTGAAAAAGAAAATGTGTTAGCAGAATGAGCAAGGTCCTCTTTGATGGCTGAGATCAGAATGCATCCTCTCCTCCCACACCAACCCCATGGCAGGGTAATTACAATTGTTAGCAGTATAAGTAAGAAAGTTCTTTACTCTGGCACCTTGACGACTACAAGTATGGATTTCAATCATGTCCTTCAACTTAGTTTCATCAACATTTATAATCCCGAATTGCTTTGGAGCCAAATCGGGTCGATGGTAGGAGCATTTCTCAAAGCAATGCAATATGGTCCTAGTTGCTGCAAATTTACCCAGCTCCCTATAACCGGATGGAATAAAATTGTTTTCTAGCCTCTGATAAGGCATCCATACCACCTGCAACAGAAAACCAAAAATTACATTTAAAAGCAAAACAAAAATTACATTAGAAAAAAAAAAAAAAAATAGAGATGAAAAAACAAGCAGAATTTACATCATCTTCTGACAGATTCTCCAATATTTCAGCAAAATCTAACCCATGGTTGAGAAAACTTTTATGCATGATATGCGACCACTCCACCATGAGAGGGAACTTCATAGGCAATGACCATTCAGGTTTGTTGATTACTGTCAACAATTTAGGGATGTGCTCAAAGAAGAAGAGCTACATAAGAGAAAGATTTACGTTCAAGTTATAATCGAGGTGATCTAATTGTCAAACAAAAGCAAACATTTAAAAAGAGCTAGCAGAGGAACCAAACTTACAAAAAGCGGGTAGAGCTGGGAACGAAATTGCGTTTCATCTGGATTCTTAGGATTCCCATGTGCTTTCAATTGTTTTTCCTGGATGCGCGCGAGTTCTGCGTGTAGGTTTGCCAATGAGGCAGCCCCCCATGCATACTGGTGAATGTTTGTAACGTCAGAAAGAAGGGGCAAGTACCTGGTAGAGGCTATCCCATCCAACTCTGGGACGACAAAACAGTGAAGATGATACAGCATGTATGCACAAATGAGTTGGCGGACTTCTTCAGTGAGTTCCACACTGTCATTCCCAATGTTCTTATACTGGTTTTTGAGAGCAACCAAATTTATGTTGCCATTGACATCCATTATAGCGTCACCCTTTAGTGGTTTATAGCCAAATACACGTTCAAATTGTTGACGCGCATCAAAAACTTCACCGCTGACTCTTTTGCCATTGATAGGCAACCCGGTTAGATAAAAAACATCTTGCAACCCATAGGATAGCTTGATATCATTGAAAATGAATACCTTATCCTCTTTATTGTAAAACCGGAGTAATTCATTGAGCAATTGGAACGACCGATGGATTGGAAACTTGAAACCTCCATCATTTTCTTGATGGAGGAACTCCAATCCCATGCCTTTAACATGGTGGAGCACGGCTTTACTCGGTTTCCAGTCGTCGAGGTTATTTATGTACTCTGTTGTATTACCTATCTTGTACTTCACCAACCTACCAGTTGTAATTGTAGTTGTAGTTGCACTGGAGGAGGTAGAAACGACCAAACCAGTTAGAGATGAGGATGTTCTATTTCACACGAACATCTGCGTTGATGAAAATCCGAAACTTACCAACCTGACAATTAACACTGCTCTCTTTACTTCACAGCTAAAATTGCCTACTAAACCTTACCCCAAAAAGACGTATTTCTCTTCCTCTTTATCCCCATGAGAAAGAGATTCAACAGTCGATATTTCTTATCAATATGGAGTACAAGCTTCTACTACTTGTACAATTTGAATTGACATGCACTGTATTTATGCTCAAAATTAATTAATTCAATGGTCAAAAATGCAGTCTCATCGGTTCTAACGTCACTTTAATGCCATGCTTTGGCATTCCAACTTCTCCTTCGAAAGTTACAGAAACTATTGACGCCTGATGGGATACCATACAGAACGAAACGACAGCACGCAACCCCATTACTCCACCAAGCAACCGTTTTTTGCGTAACAAATGAAAGATGCAGAATAAGAGCAGAGTTTTATTGAGACGCTGGCTACTCTACATCCATTCTATCCTTTTCCATGTATTTTTTTGCTTCTTTCAATCCACCGAGAGATCAAGAATATGAAATTCTTTTTTTTTTTTTTTGGTTCGGTTTGTTTCTTTCCAAGACCTTTTTTTTTTTAGTCGGCGAACTCTCCAAGTCTTAATAAAACCATATCTTTAGGAGAATACACTTCCACTTCTCTTTAAACTCCTCGCAGGCTCCGTCTTATATTGTTTGTTATGTTCGGTGCCGCAAACTAAATAAATTTGAAGCTGAATGCAACGTCGGTATTGAAGAGTTGAGAAACCTAAATTTTGTTGAGACGCTAGCTATTTGGGATCTTCAAAATGTGGAAGACCCAATGGATGCTAAGAGAGAAAATTTGAAAGGAAAACAGAATCTTCGTGAATTGTATCTGCATTGGTCGTGTAATTCTTCGAACCAAGGCCGGCCCTGGCATCAAGCTCAAGCAGCCAATGAAAGGCATTGGGCCACAAATTTTGGGGGCCACATTCTTTAGTTAGACATTAAGGATGCTTGTAAAATTTGAAACGAGATGGGTTTAAGTTTGTACTCTAAATTATTACTGTCCTATAGAATCCATCCTATGTAGTGTGCTAATTTGATTACGAAATAGTTTGCTTAACTATATTAAAGATTGATATGCCAAAATAATAGACGAGTGGGCTATATTTGATAAAAATAATACAAATAAAGCATAAATTTGATTTTAAAAGTGCAAAATTGTAAGTTGTCAAAAAAAGCCCATAGCAGGATATCAAAAATGAGCAGGCAGGCTACCATATGTATAAT
>JAJJWW010002474.1:0-30411 GCA_023531295.1 Papaver armeniacum | reverse complement strand
TACGGGATGTTGCATTACAGTGGTGGTTAGTGCAATGGAATTGAATTGCGGTGCGAACAAAGGATCAAGTGAGGATATGCGGTGGAAACCTGTTTAGCGAGGAATGCAGCTGGAGGTGGAATGGCCCTCATGGTCATGTGAAGAAGTGTTGCGGGGAGGCTGAAATGGTGTTGGAAGACTTGCAGAGTGATGGCCATCTTGGCCGTGGACCGAGCTACTGAAACACGAGAAAATGCACGGCTAAGATGGCCGCAGATACTCGGCCAAGATGGTCGGAAGCACTACATTGGTTGCAACAACTCTGGCCTGGACTGACTCGGGTCAACTGACTTAGTTGACTCCGAGTTGACTCAGTGATTCAGCCGATTAAGACCACTCAGCCTTGAATTAGAAGCTGACTCAGTGTCTGACTCATTCCTTTCCCTTGACCGTTGACTGACGGTTTGACCACTTTGACCGTTAGTCCTAACGGTGGACTGACGGAATATTCCGTCGAATATTTCACCAGCGACGGAGAAGAAGATTCAGTGGCGCGGCGACTTTTCCTACCGGATTAAAACCATAATACCAGATTTCCACGACCAAAAATTCCAGAATTTTCTATGGACTTCTCTCATGGGTGTGAAGACTTGGACTAGGAATTGGATGGAGAATTGGGCTCAAATTTGGAAAGAGAAGATGGAAGAGTTGAGAAAGGCTTGGATTTGGAAATTGAATTCTTTGAAGGAAAAGGATTCTATTCCTTGGAAGATTTGGAGAATATTGAAGCCTATAAATAGAGAAGTTCTCTATATCTTTTATACACATCTCTACACACACAACACTTTTCTTTTCTTATTCTTTGTGTGAACTCCTTAACATGAGTAGCTAATTTTATTATTGATTGAGGATGAATTCCTAGTTCTTAATATATGATTTGAGTTTTGTTTCAATTCTATCTTGAGATTTTTCACATGATTATCGTTTGTTTTTACTAATAGGAATGATCTTAAAGACATTCATGATTGATTGATAGATTGTTTGGGTGGCCAACTAAATTGATTTGTCGATTTAATCTAATTCTAGTATAAGTTAGGGAATAAGTAATCGTTCTTGACACTTTACACAAGTAGAAAACACGAGACCTTGCGGAGGGATTCCGTGGAGCGATTGTGTGTAGAAACAACGCTAGAAAGTGAACCAAGCGAACCGAGTTTAACTACTAGTACTAAACCTAAATTCATAGATCTTAATGCATTCGGGGAATTACATCTTGTAAGCGAACCTCAAGGTGGTTCTTTTGAATAGAATATGATAACTAAGCGGACCTGTTACTCAGTGAAATAAGGGATTTTGGGGC
This sequence comes from Papaver armeniacum, assembly GCA_023531295.1. NCBI lineage: Eukaryota > Viridiplantae > Streptophyta > Magnoliopsida > Ranunculales > Papaveraceae > Papaver > Papaver armeniacum. The sequence continues at coordinate 29,072 of JAJJWW010002474.1, read as the reverse complement.
TAGCTAAGCGGACCTGCTATCCTACGGTTGGTGATAATCTGTGACTTATAACAAGTAGAAAAGAACATAACTTTAATCATTGTTTTGCAACGAAGAAGGATTCCTTGATCTTGTCTCTCTTATTGATTTCAACTTTAACTTTTAATTGCTTTATTTATTTTCTTTTGCTTTATACATCCTCCCTTTTGTGACAATTTTGACAACTAGAATCTCTTGCTCCTCGTGGGAACGAACTTGACTACACTATATTACTTGTTAATTAGGTGGAAAAATATTAATTAATTTGTTGTGGTTACGACACGCATCAAAATTTTGCGCGCATCTAGGGGCAGCACGGATGATTTTAGTTGTTTTATTTTTCTTTTGGTTTATTCTTGCTTTGTTAGATTCTATATCGTATCTAACTTAGGTTTCTGAGAATCTTATTTCAGGTATCGGTTTTCCATGTATGGTGGACAAGAGCAAGCATATTACAACAATCAATACGGTTTTCAACCTCAACATTATGGCAACTTCCAACCATCCTTAGGATACAAACTTTATGGATATTCTCATACATATCAACAACCTTATGACGGGTATGTAAGTGAACAATCACTAGGAGGAGGATAGTTATGCTTCTAAATCTATGTGTGATCTCCTTGGTGCAAGGCAACCTAGTTTGAGGGAACTTGAGAGAAGGTTCTATCAATTGATCGATGAAGGCATAGCATCGGATGAAGAAATTCTTGAAGCTAAAAGAACTTTAAGAATAGAGCGTGAAAAACGTTATTATATGGGTTACGATGATGATTTTGAACCTTATGAAAATTATTGTAACAAGGATAAAGTTATTCCAACTCCGGATCATAATAACGATCCTTCACCTATTCAAAAGGAGGAGATTGGGTGTGACTTACCTATTGTTATAAACGGTGTAACACCCTCACAAGAAGATCTTACAATCTATACCGACGAGAATCATTTTAGTGAATGGCCCGATTCCGATGATGAGAATGTTGAAGAGATGATGCTAGAGGATGAAACCACATTGATTGATTTCGTGGAAGACCCAATTGAACTTGCCAATGATTTTAATGATGCCAAGACTTTGGTTAAGGTAGAAAACGACGAAGAATGGTTGCAAGGTTTAATAGAGGACCACGATATACAAGAGGTAAGTAATTCACTTGAATTTTTTAAGGATGAAGAGGATTCTATAATACAAGAGATTGTGCAAGGTTTGTCTAACCCTTTGCATATTGATTCTTCTCCTTTACCTCTTATTGGTTTGAATGTATGTGCTTCGAAAGTATTTTTGGATGATTTTGTTTCTAGATATCCACCATTGGAAACACTTGATGCTAACACTATGCAGGTTTGCCAAGAAGAATACATGGAAATTCCCAAATTCTATGTTCTTTATACACTTCCGAGTGGGGACGAGAATAAGTGTGGGGGAAATTTCTATAGAGCGATAATTTCACTATTGTTTTCTTGTGCTAATATTTGTATGAAGTTATTGTTTTCAAAACAGGTATTATGGGTAGATCCCCAAATTTTCCGATTGTTAGTATATGGGGAGTGAATCTTACAAGGGCTAAGTCGGGCCGTCGACTTTAAAACAAGCGCTTAATGGGAGGCAACCCATAGATTTTGTATTTCTTATCTTTTGCTTTTTGTTATTTCTTTTTCTTGTTCCTTATCATGTTAAAATTTCCCACCTTGACTTTACTAGGAGGATTCAATTACATTGAGGACAATGTAAAGTTTAAGTGTGGGGGAGTGGTTAAGCATGTTTTTAAAACAAAAATTACAAAAAAAAAAAAAAATTTAAAATTTAAAAAAAAAAAAAAAAAAGTTTTACATAAAAACTCCAACTTTTAAAGATTTTAGAGTCACTAGCATATTTCTAGGTATGTTTACATAGAGATTTTGACCGACATAATTGAACTTGGAAATGTTAGAGAACTACATTCGGATTTCTTGTTTGTTAGAGTGTTAAATAATGGATTTAATCATGCCGGTGATGCGAATTTGGTGCGGGAGAAATGCATTATTAGAGTTTTGATCAATCATTAGTGGAGACTACCCGTATTCATATCATGTGAGGCACCGACCAGAAATTTTCTATCTACTAAAGAGCTTCTTTTGAGTGTGTGTCACCATACGTTAATTCCGGGTAGAATGGTGAGCTACCCGACCTCCCACCAATAGAAGCACTACTCTTTGATCTCTTGAGTGCTAATTTTGTCAATCATGAGGGTGACGTCTATAGATGAAAGCCTCCTTCTTGTAGTTCGATTTGCAGTTAGCACCATTCTCTCTCTCGACAACAACAGGTCCATAGAAACACATTCATCATCAACAAGGAGCGACATCGAAATTTACAAAGGAAAGTTGGAAAAGTTTAAGGTTTACAAGCAACGGAACGAGAAAAAGAGCAAATTTCAAATACAAGTAAAGCAACATACAAAGAGCAGATTTTTACATATATGTCGAAGACTTACAAAACAATGAGGTAATTTTATATTCAAGTATGAAGACTTATTCATAAAAGCGAAGAAAATTAAAAGGTGAGAATTTTTGAAGTTTATGATTTCAAGACGATACAAGTTGTGAAGAATCAAGCGATAAAATACTTCTCCCACGGCCATGGTTTATTTTTTGTATTTTATTTCTTTTGTTTCAAAAAAAAAAAAAAAAAAAAGAGAAATATTTGTTTTATTTTTATTTATTAAGCCGTGGGGAAGGGAAATCTATAAGGTAGTTTCAAGCAACAAGGATTTTAAGGTAAAAAGAGTTACAAATTGTTAAGGATTTATGAAATTCAAGAGTTTATCACCAATAGTTGAAACCAAGACCAAGAAGTTAAAGACGAGGAGTGGAAGACGTTTCTATTGGATGCCGTGAGAGTGGTGTTATCATAATTGGCGATCGGATGTGAAGGTGAGTAAGTAATCTCATCCTCGTTAATAATGGTTGATTTCCTTTCGTAGAGATCGTCAGAAAAATGGTTTTTCAAAATGTTAAAAGATGTGGGTTTTTAAAAATATTTCGGAAGTTGTCCTTCCCACCATTCAACGTGTCGCAGATTTCTCTCTTCATTCCTACCCGCACATGTGAGAACCATAAAAAAAAAAGCTGTCTTTTTGAGTGCAATTATCATAAAATCCTTTTGGTGAGGCGAAGTCGAGGCGAAATGCTTATTGATCGTTTCTCAAACACGCGTTCTCTCATTATGGTGTGGTTATTTCTCACTCAAGCATTTAAGAATGAGAATATGTTCTTTAGTATTTCTAACTTCTTATTACTAGCATGCGAAACTCTATGTCCTCATAGCTTTTTGATGCTTGTGACGCTTGAACGCTTTGAAGTTGTGAGTTTTTAGTTTGATTTGCTCGAGGACTAGCAAAGTCTAAGTGTGGGGGAATTTGATAGGGTGTAGAATACATCCTATTTACTATCTATTGTTTATGCTTTCTTTGTTATTTTTCTTGTAAATTATGTATTTTACGCTTGTTTTGAGTTTTATAGCTACTATGGAGTCGCACGGAGGAAAAGAAGAAGAAATTACCAAAATTGAGCAAAAAGGGCAGAATTGTCATTTCACAGGGAAAGCACTATCTGGAGTCCAGTCAAGGTTAAGGGGTAACTCTTCTTGGAGGTATACTAAACGCAAACCAGCTATGGTTATCAATGGGTGGCTATACTGGGTGCAAATATCGTCCCATGTTCGAACCCTAAAAGCAAGAAATAGCTTTCGTTCAATTCATTTTCACTGAAACTAAGAAAAGAGAAAAGGCTGCAAGCATTTGTGGAGTCAAATCAAGCAGCGCTGCTATTTTTCCGACAAATAAATCGAGAGATTGAGAGAAGAATTGAGGCTGTTATTAGGTTCGAATTGATGATTTGTTGCTCAATCGAATCATGTTGTGGTCGAGATTCAGTAGATCGAGCAAAGCAGATGGGTCTGTGGATTGAAGAATAGAAATGGGTTTGAGATCGATGTGTGAATTAGAGAAGTTAATAATCACAGAAGTGTGGGTTTGAAACGAAATTGAGGGTTTTGTGGATGAATCAAATCGGGAATTGTTGTTGCTTGAATTGTTGAGTTTGAATTGGAGGTGGTGCTTATAGCTACTGTAAAATCGAGAGACTCGGATTACGTGAAGAAGAAATTAGGGTTCATCTCTCGCAATAGAAGAGAAGTTGGTTGTGATGTTGAGGGAACAATGAGTTTGTTGTTGAATGAGAACAAAGAAGTTGATGCAAGCTCAGGTGTTCAATCTGTGAGATTCAGCAGAAGAACTGATGTTGTTAGGAGGCAGTGAAATGGTGCCTGAGGTTCAACTGCAGTTTAATGGTAGTTGCCGATGGAGGGATGGCAAGAGCTGGTGGAACTGAACTGCAAGAGTTGCAGGGGTTGAAAGAGGCAGCTGAATTGAAGTCTTGAGATTGTGGTTCTGGTGGTGGTTTACTGCCAGAAAATCAATGAATGTGAGGCTGATTGATTTTGAGCTGAGATGTCACAGGTGCAGGTGGACTGAGAAGGAGGTATAGCAGATGTAAATGGAAGTGCCATGGCCTGGTTTTGAAACTGGGAGATAATGGTCGAAACTGGGGCTGTTATTGGATTTGTATTTTGCAGGGCAAGTTGGAGTAGAATTGCAGCTGGAATTACAAGTTTTGATTGCAGCTGTTGAGCAAAATTATAGAATGTGCTATTGGTTATGGCAGAGAAGGGAAATGGAGTTGAATGTGTATGCTTGTTTATGAATATATACAGGATGTTGCATTACAGGTGGTGGTTCTGGTGCAATGGAATTGAATTGCAGTGCAGAACAAAGGACTGAAGTGAGGATATGCAGTGGAAACCCGTTTAGCATGTACTGCATTGGAGGTGGAATAGCCCTCATGGTCATGAAGAAGTGTTGCGGGGAGCCGAAATGGTGTTGGAAGACTTGCGAGTGATGGCCATCTTGGCCGTGACTGAGCTCTGAAACACAAAATGCACAACCAAGATGGCTGCAAGATACTCGCCCAAGATGGCCGGAAGCACTACATTGGTTGCAACGACTCTAGCTGATCGACTCGGGTCAACTGACTTAGTTGACTCCGAGTTGACTCAGTGATTCAGCCGATTAAGACCACTCAGCCTTGAATTAGAAGCTGACTCAGTGTCTGACTCATTCCTTTCCCTTGACCGTTGACTGACGGTTTGACCACTTTGACCGTTAGTCCTAACGGTGGACTGACGGAATATTCCGTCGAATATTCCACTGACGGAGAAGAAGATTCAGGTGGCCGGCGGCGACTTTTCCGGCCGGATTCCGGCCATAATACCAGATTTCCGTAGGGGTGTAAATTTTGCCCGGCAGCCCAAGGCCCAGTACCGTCCGCATTGTCCCATGACAGCCCATGGGTGCCCGTGGTCCATTACGGGCTGGCCCGACCTAGCCCATTTAAATAAGAGGGCGGTCACAGGCCACAAGTCAATTTTTCTTGCCCGACCCAATACCCTCCCTATTAGCCCGTCAATGTTACCCGCCCTATTAGCCCGTTAATGTTATCCATTTGCCAAGCCTAAGTGACTATTCTCATTTTTTTTTATCCTAGAATATACTTGGGTACATATACTTAATACAAATCCAATCCTCATAGTTCTCATATATATTTCTTAACTTCTACTCCATAGGAATCTAAATTTATTAACCATATAGAGAAAATATTGAACAAAATCTAAGGTAGTTTCCTTTTCTGATGATTCAATTCAGGAAAATTTTATAGGAAGTTTGGTTTATCTTGTTCCCATCTCAATCTCGTCGTATTTGATTATTAGTAAAACTTGTATATTATTACATTACTTTCTTTTTATTTTTAACAATATATATTTGTAATATTCAAGGCCCTCCCGGCCCTACCCGCCCGAGCCCAAATTACGAAACAGGCTTGGGCAGGCCATGGGTACTAACTGTAGTTAAATAACCCTGCCCGCCCGGCCTTTTTAATTTCATGGTTAAGAGATGTTCCGGCCCGCCCTGTACCGTCCCATTTAATAATTAGGCCGGGCATCCCGGCCCGGCCCAATTTACACTCCTAGATTTCCGGCGACCAAAAATTCCAGAATTTTCTATGGACTTCTCTCATGGGTGTGAAGACATGGACTAGGAATTGGATGGAGAATTGGGCTCAAATTTGGAAAGAGAAGATGGAAGAGTTGAGAAAGGCTTGGATTTGGAAATTGAATTGCTAAAGGAAAAGGATTCTATTCCTTGGAAGATTTGGAGAATATTGAAGCCTATAAATAGAGAAGTTCTCTATATCTTTTATACACATCTCTACACACACAACACTTTTCTTTTCTTATTCTTTGTGCGAACTCCTTAACATGAGTAGCTAATTTTATTATTGATTGAGGATGAATTCCTAGTTCTTAATATATGATTTGAGTTTTGTTTCAATTCTATCTTGAGATTTTTCACATGATTATCGTTTGTTTTTACTAATAGGAATGATCTTAAAGACATTCATGATTGATTGATAGATTGTTTGGGTGGCCAACTAAATTGATTTGTCGATTTAATCTAATTCTAGTATAAGTTAGGGAATAAGTAATCGTTCTCGACACTTTACACAAGTAGAAAACACGAGACCTTGCGGAGGGATTCCGTGGAGCGATTGTGTGTAGAAACAACGCTAGAAAGTGAACCAAGCGAACCGAGTTTAACTACTAGTACTAAACCTAAATTCATAGATCTTAATGCATTCGGGGAATTACATCTTGTAAGCGAACCTCAAGGTGGTTCTTTTGAATAGAATATGATAACTAAGCGGACTTGTTACTCAGTGAAATAAGGGATTTTGGGGCTAGCTAAGCGGACCTGCTATCCTACGGTTGGTGATAATCTGTGACTTATAACAAGTAGAAAAGAACATAACTTTAATCATTGTTTTGCAACGAAGAAGGATTCCTTGATCTTGTCTCTCTTATTGATTTCAACTTTAACTTTTAATTGCTTTATTTATTTTCTTTTGCTTTATACATCCCCCCTTTTGTGACAATTTTGACAACTAGAATCTCTTGCTCCTCGTGGGAACGAACTTGACTACACTATATTACTTGTTAATTAGGTGGAAAAATATTAATTAATTTGTTGTGGTTACGACACGCATCATATATATACTGAAATACAAAAGATTTCCAATCAAGACAATATAAATGAAACCAGCATAAACATTTATGTACTAAAATTATGAACCTGACGTGAATCGAACACGCATCTTCTGACGTGGAGTCAGGTGTGTTACCATTACACCACAAGTTCGTCAAAAATAACTACCTCAATGCTTCTGCAATTCAACTCACACTATTCAAGCAAATGAAATTGTTAAATCATACATGTAGTTATGGTTTTAAAACTAAAACTTGGAATCAACAAATCATAGAGATATGGAGTCACGCACCTTTGGGATATCCCATACATCTTTTCTACAACCCATTTATGCATTCCCTGCTCAACTGCAAACCACCAACAAAATCAATCTCTATTCAAACTCCCGTCGCTAACTCAATTTCGTTATCTCAAGACTCACCGCCTGACTTCAACTCCATATCCTGCAATACCAGACCACCACTGCCAGTTGTAAGAATATTTCTATACATATAGAAATATCCCGTGGGCCCATGTAATAACTTTGGTTAATTAAGAATATTGCTAAATATTTCGGTTACCATTCTAGGGGATTAATTCCTATTAACTCTTCCTTGATGGACGGTCGAGATCTAATGTCTAATATAAAATCCTAGGAACTTGGTCCTCTCTCTACCTATGAAAGGGAAACAATAACCATTACTATTGTATCCAAGGAATTACTCATTACGGCTAAGGTCAAGAGAGAGAAACCATGATCTCCACAAGGTATTATCGCTGCTCCAGGTTGATCGATCACAGACTAAGGATTAGCGCTGTAAGGTATTCCATATAAACTAATCTTTGTGTATTTAATTATGTGATTATCATGAAGTTCAACGATCCTAATTAAGTATCTATAAAATTAAAACTTATAGTTGGCATCTAGAGCGAGTGTTTAGAACTCATGATCGTTCGTTCATAATATGCAATCACGTGTTATTTTCTGTTTGCGGCTATGTTTTCACATCTCGCATAAAGTCGTACGTTTCATAGCGATGATGCTGTCCGTCAATTCATGAAACTTAAATCCAATTAACATACAGATAAAATCCGCAGCTGGTTAGGCTTTTAGGTTTCTTTTGCCTCTTCCGCACGTTTGGAAGACAAAGAGAATCTCAATGTATGGGCCTGTGGATACTTGGTTGGATAATAATTTTATCTATAATGGGTATGTGGGCTAATAAGGGTACTAGCTGCAAATTAATGTCCGATAACGGTACTAGGCTACTGGCTGCAAATTTGGGGTGTGTGAGTGAACTATTCACGGAGTATAAAAATCTTTAAGAATAAAAATAAACTAAAACGGTCCGTCCTTTCCTTTTTAATTGGCCGAGAGCATGTATTACTAGTTACTGCCATAATGAAAGGCATGTACTACTGCCAGAATGAAAGGCATGCATTAATGGTTTAAGAAAATGGGCTCATGAGACCTATTTTATGTTGTGTCTTTTAAATTACAGAACATGGGCCTTAGTTTGAATGGCCCGTTTTGCTAGCATAATTCTATTTTTTGCTAATTATAAGAGTTTATACCCAATTATGGTTCAAACTTAAGCTATTTTAAATTTATTCATCACCGAACACATTTATGAATTGAGCCGGTTTACAATTAAAACCAATTTTAATGACAATGTTAAAATATTATGAAATGTTTTTTTTTTACCTTAAGAAATATAATCTAACCAATATGCTTCCGCTTTATCGAAACACTAATACGATTTCTTATCGAATTTCATTATAACTTTTTATGATAAAAGAATCATCTTTTGACACCATTAAATTTGTGTGTGGATTATGATAGGGTTTGTGTGCTTGTGCATTATGGTATAGTTTCTCTCACATTATTGTTTTTCTTTGAATTTTATGAGATTATACTTAAAATTATTATGGGACTCTTTAGTTATCACCACAGTGATACTAGAGTGTTATATCTCAGTATAATCATAATGTTATTATAAGCATGAATTTGCAAACCGTAAAGTGTAGGTTTTGCAGTTATCAACATCATGTGATAATGGCATTATTTTAGTTGATTGGCTATCACCACAGTGATGTCAAATCACATTTGTCCATGATCATAGTTTTTTCTAATGCTTGTAATATTGTTTTTTCTTAAATATATTCGAACAGAATTTACCCACAGGAAATTGGAGTTCATTTATTTAAGAAAACATTGACTGATATGATTGTTGATCATACATTATGGATATGAACTGATTAGAATCTTGAGGGTGTCTTGTGTCATTATGTTTCATGTTTCACTTTTCTCCCAATGTTGATGATAATTTCAATTGTACGTATAAAATTATTGTGCTTAAGATTCTTAGGTCATAATTCTTTAGTTATCACCACAGTGATACTAGAGTGTTTTATCTTAGCAATAATAATAATTTTATTGTAAGCACGAATACGCCAAGCCGTAAAGGCAAGGTTTAGTAGTTATTATGGCATTATTTGAGTTGTTTGGCTATCACCACAGTGATGTCAAATAATTTTTCAGTCATAATCGTTATCATGTCAAGTGCTTATAATATTGTTTTTCTTAAATGTATTAGAACAACAATTACCCACGTGGTAATTTGAGTTCACATATTTAAGATAACATTGAAGTGTACAATATCTGATCATACATTATGGTAATTAAATAATTGGCACATGATTTTACGTTATTTCTTAAAAGTGCATAAAAGAAAATTTACATAAATTAACTCATTATCGAGTTGAGTAACCTATTACAATTTTTCATATTTTCATGAATATTTTTTATTATGTTGTCCAAAACTTATTGCATCCTCTATGAAATTGAGGTTTTATTTTTGATAAATTTCTCCATATTTAAAATGATATTCATTGACTATTTAACACCTTTCATATTAATTCATCATATATCCGTTATTTATCATGATCTTTAAGTTTGTATCATATTTAAATGACCGATGCATCAAAGAATTTTCTTCAACGAAATTTCATTATTGAATTATATTTATAGACTTGCTTCATGCTCGATTTTGGTTTAAGAAAAAGTTCATTATGTTTGGATATTTTTCGATTATAGGGTGTTGATATTTTTTCACAATTTATGTATGGCATGCTTTTTGAATAAATGTTCGTGATTGATGTTTTAGGGTTACTCATTATTTTTTATAAGCGACTAAATTTATGATCAGATCAAGTATGTCCATATCATTGAGTGGGACTGTGCAATATCACAAGAAAAGTTAGTGTGATATTTGCAATTGTACATGTTTGTTGGATAGTTTAGTTATCACCACAGTGATGCTATGCTCTTATCTCTTGTAAGTGTTGTATATTTTGAGTCCTCTTAGTTTGATTTAACGATTAGAACAATGTCAGCTCACAAGTAGTTTTTTCTTCACACGTTAAACAAGCATTAAGGTTATCTAAATGTTTCATATACATGTGAAATAATAGCCTCCCGCAGGTGACTACAATTCACATTATATTAGGTTGAACATATTTAGAATTATTGGAGTTCGTTAATACATTTTAGGATGTGAGTTGCCCACAGGTGATTCTAGTTGTAGTATTTGACAGACATAATGTTGAATTATGAGAATGTAAAATTTCCACAGATATTTTTCATGTCTCACATTGTTCCTTGATAAGGTTTTACCCACAGGAGAATCTTATTGAAGGTATGTAACTATTGTAAGCTTAATTGTCATTTATCTCTATTATAAATTTCAGATTTTGTTCTTATTAATTGTATATTATGATTATTCTGTAGACTTTTAATGGTCCAGTTTTTGGAAGATAAAATTGTTTATCACCTAATGATTTTTTGCGTTACTGTGTAAATATATCGATTGCATTATGAATCTCAATCCATGGATGTTTTATCGAACATTCATTATTGAAATTGAGAGGCAATTATATATAAAGTGAAAATCATAAAGTCTGACAAAGGTGGTGAATATTGTGAAAGGTATGACAAAACAGGATATATCCTAAATCTTTTGCATAATATCTTCAAAAGTTTGGAATCGTTGCTCAATACACAAGGCCAACTTATCCTTGGCATAATGGTGTATAACAAAAGGCAAAATCATTCTTTTATGAAAATGGTTAGAAGCGTGATGAGTTATGCATAATGACCACATATCAGTGAATGTATGTTCCTTCAACAACTGTGTAATTTAAATAGATTTCCGAGTAAAGAAGTTTCAAAGACACACTTTGGACTAGAATGGTTGGAAACCTAGTTTAAATCACCTTTAAGTTATGGTTGTTCAGTTGGAGGTGAGGGCTTACATTTCAAAGAATGAAAATTGGATTTGGAAACTATTATTGGTTCATTGGTTTTCCTAAATGATCCAAATGGTATTCTTTAATGTTCTAACCGTAGTATGAGACTTATTGAAACCGAAAATATAAATTCGTTAATGATGGCATAATCAGTGGGAGTGCGTGGATATATTTGTTCAAGAAATCATGATAATGATCCGTTATTTAAGATTTCTACGGATATTGTGAATCTTCTCATTATCGAATGTTAGATAATGAAAGACCACAAATTATCGACCCAATACTCCATAATATAACTACACGCCAATAAAGAAATTTTTGATAACAACATGAACCAAAGATTAAGAAGGTCTCAAAGAGAGATTGTAAGAAAGTTATTCATGTTGTTTCAAAGTGATTTTCTTCCAAGAATTTATTACATTTTGATATGGAATGGCAAAGACTCAGTTTTCGATTCACAAATATTATGTGTAATAATTTTGATTAATGGATTGATGCTATGTGAGCAAAAATCATTGGTTGAAATTCAAGTCTCGGATATTGTTTAATTGCTCGAAAGACACAAATCGGTTGTATGAAAGTGGGTCTTTCTGACCTAATACGACTGCAATAGCAATTTTAAACGGTATAAAGCAAGACTTATTTCCAAAGATTTTACTACGAAATGACGCATTGATTATAAATAAGTTTTTCTCGTGTCAAAGAAAGACTTATTCAGAATTATCATAGTATTATTAGTAGCTCAGTATGACCTAAGAGTTGCATTAATTAAATGTGAAAATAGCCTTATTAATGATAAATTTTAGTCTACGAATTTTAAAAATCAAAGTATGAAATTTAAGCAGCCTCCCATAATGGTATATGAAATTCAACAAAACTATAAATGTTTCAAGTTTTGGATGAAATTATTACGAGTTTATGCATATACCTCAAGATCAAGGGAGAAATTCATACTCTTGGTCTTGTATGTTAAGACATACTACCTACGAGTAGTGATCTTGACTTTATGCATATCTCTATATTTTTGAAATAAAGGATGTCAATGAAGCTTACCATGTGATAGTAATATCATATGGATTACTAAAGCTCTCATATAAGGCATATATCGAATATTCAAGGAATTTTGAGGTAATAACATATTTAATGATTTTATTTCATGTTGGATAGAAGATATAAATTTAATCTTCATTACGTCTTAATTCGATATGAAACTTATAACAAGTTGTTAATATGTTAACTAATTTCCTAAAGAATCGAAGAACAAATTACAGGAAAGCTATCAAGAATTTTGAGATACTATTTTAACTTATGTCTTATAATTAGTTAGCAAACCCAACAAGAGTTGATTGGGTTTTTCAAACTTCAATTTTTGTGGATGTATGGATTCTATAAAGGAAGAATCCATTAATACTAGTCCCACAATTGAGTTTGAATATTTATGATCACGATACTTAGAGACTTAAGGTTTGTCTCTACATTCTTTGAAATTATTGTCTTAGCTTCGCAGCATTAAAGCACGATATGATACAAAAGGAACAAAACACATGAACCTTGAGTATATATGCGTGAATTAGGAAATTCAGAAACAATAGTTGTTCATTTACCGCTTAAGCACAATTGCATTCGGAGATGCACTTAATGAACAATTACCTTTTAAGACCTCTTAAGAAAAGATTAAAATCTTAGGTCTGTGGGAGTAATTGATTATTGAATTCAGCTAATTTATGTGCTTATTTTTGAAAACTAATTGAGCTCTTAATAATGTACTTCTGAATTTATTTCTGTATCCATATTTAGTATACACTTTTGTGAATGGATGAATGTTAACAGAAATTGTCTTTCTTTTGAAGACATAACTGGACCATTATGATATCCCCATTTAAGGCCTGATTAAGTAAGTTGCTTGTGTTGTGGTACATGGAAGGGAACATGTTGATAACAGGACAATGTGCCACCGCCATGACTCGCATACGTGATTTGCTTGGTTAAGGTATTACGTTTAACCATTAAATTTGTTTAGCAATTATGCGCGCTTATGTTTTTCTATAATTAACCGTTAAATAAGTTACCACATGGACCAGTGGGAGAATGTAAGAATATTTCTATACATATAGAAATATCCCGTGGGCCCATGTAATAACTTTGGTTAATTAAGAATATTGCTAAATATTTCGGTTACCATTCTAGGGGATTAATTCCTATTAACTCTTCCTTGATGGACGGTCGAGATCTAATGTCTAATATAAAATCCTAGGAACTTGGTCCTCTCTCTACCTATGAAAGGGAAACAATAACCATTACTATTGTATCCAAGGAATTACTCATTACGGCTAAGGTCAAGAGAGAGAAACCATGATCTCCACAAGGTATTATCGCTGCTCCAGGTTGATCGATCACAGACTAAGGATTAGCGCTATAAGGTATTCCATATAAACTAATCTTTGTGTATTTGATTATGTGATTATCATGAAGTTCAACGATCCTAATTAAGTATCTATAAAATTAAAACTTATACCAGTTGCATTATAAAACTTAGCAGCAATAACTACCCTAACCATTTATGGCATAAATGGAATCAACAACAATAGTTGATCCATAAAAAATGGCATCAACAACAATAGTTGATTCTGTTTATGGCATCAACAACAATTGATCCCCTAAAAACCGAAGTCCGAGAGATCTTTCTATCATGGAAGTTAATGCGAAGAACTATACACCGTAAAATGGATGCTGGAACAGTATTGACATCATTTTCATGTATCATAGCAACAAATAACCAACAACCACCAAGCTCAACTCATCTGAAAATCAACCAACACCAAGCAAACACCACTCCCTTCTCTTTCAGACATCAACAATAATAACTCCTTCTTCCAAAACCACCAACTCCTTCAGTCAAACTCAGAACAACTTCAGAACCATGGTAACATCACATCCATCACCCACCATGAGTTCACAGCTCAACCTCCAACACCATAACCTCAAATTCAGCTCACCTGCAATACCAACAGTAACATCAATTTATTTGATATTAAGATCACACCTATCTATCTTCAATAATCAATTTTCTTACCATATCACTAATTTTTCAGATCTGAAAATTAACGACATCGAAATTATCAAACTTAAATCTGAAATTTATTGGTTCAAATGAATTGTTGTGAATCGGTGTTGGATAGTTGTTGTTGATGATCTCACTCAAACCATTCAAACCTCTTTCTTGAATCTCACTGGGAAAAAAATAAACAAAAAACGTGGAGGTAGAGATAATAGTGTCGGAGATACAGATGGTGGCTGTAATGAAGATGATGGTGGCAGATTTGATTTCAAGATCTAAAACTAAAAGAAATAGAATCTAACAGAGATAAATCGAAACCAATTTTAGTGATAGATCTGCAACTAATAATGGAGGGGGTGTGGTGACGATGGCGGCGACGGAGATGATGGTGGTAGGTGGTTGCAGAAGTTCTCGTTGATTCATCGATCTACATAGATTGTTTAGGAGGTGGTGGTGATAGAACTGGTGGTGGTGGTGGATTTGGGGGAAGTATAAGAGGTGATGATAGAACTGGTGGCAGGATAAGGGGAGGTGGCGCTGGAGTTGAGGCAAAGACGATGAAGATGAAAAGTTATCTGAAAATGAAAACCGTTTTTCTTTAAAAACATAATCAATATGAGGGTAGATTTGTAATGTTGCATAATCTTTAATGGACCCCTGATGGGCTTTGGATGGAGAGGGGTATTTTTATTGTAGGATAAGGGTAGTTGTATAGCCCGTCAAAATTGAGGGCAATTATATAATTCCCACTTTTTTTTTTTTGCTTGTCCAACCATGGTAAAAACATAGTAATACCCAAGCCCATGCCATAACCCAACCTAAAGGGAAGACACTAGACCTATTTAGACTCAAACCACAGCTCGCGACCGATCCGCTACACTGTATCAACTCTCCAACCCTTGGCGCGTTTTTCATTAAACAATTTAAAACACTTTTCTTTTTCTTCACATTTCCCAACACAAAACCCTCTCTCTTCTTCTTCTTCTTCATCCTCTTCTCTCACCATGGAGTATGTTCCAGCTGCAGGTCCGTTCTACCAACAACCCTCTCTGGAGTTTTTTTTTTCACTCTTTAATCTCTCTTCATCTTCTCTACCTCTTTACTAAATCAGCCTGTTGTTTTTACAGGTAAGATCTTACTTAATGCTGCTCATTTAGGCGAAATCGACCGACTCAAAAGTAAGCATCAGTTTCTTTTAAGGATTTATTGGGGTTTTTGGTGATGTTTTGTTGAATTTTTTGGTGATGATGTTTTTTTTGTTTTTTTTTGGAACAGGATCTGCAGCGGCGCTAGCTCGTGTACTTGGGGTTGGAATACAGACAATTGTTGAAACTACTAAAGATCAAGATGGTAGAAGTGCTATTCATCTTGCTGCTGCCGGAGGGAGAGTGGATGTTCTTAAGTACTTGATCGAGGAGATGAAAGTTAATGTGGATGTCAAAAGTAATTCAGGTATTATGTAATTTGGGGGTGTTTCTGTAGGAGTAATTGGAATTGGAAATTGTTGTTTTTGTGTTGATGAATTGGTCATGTTTAGGGGTTTTCTTAAATGCCTATTGCCTCCTTAAGAATATTTGTTTTGATTTGTGTTGTTTTCTTTTGGTGGTTCTATTTTTGGTCTCTGTCTATAACTGGAGTGAAATTGGTGAGGGAGTTTTGAGATTGGATATTAGATGAAGATGAAGACATGCCAACAATTAACATGTCTTAATGAACTTTGTTGGTGTCAATAGTTCCACATGAGCCGGAGATTTCTTAATCATGGCTTTTGAAGCTTTAGTACTAATTGAGTAATTGAATTTAAAGTAAATAAGCTTAAAACTGAATAAACCTGAGTAAATGGCTCCAAGCGATGATTTTCAAAGTTCCCTGTATTGTATGTTTTCTTGTTTATGACCATAACGAAAATCAGATGGGTGTTTTAGATTGAATAGTAGCTCTACGGCTAATACATTGTCGAGTGGGTTAGTGTGCTTTAACGATAAGAAAAAGTGGTGTGAGTAGTATATGGCCATATTTGTTCAGAATGACTTCTGGAGCTATGGTACTAAACTACTAATTGAAGTTAAAGTTGCTATTCTTAAAAATCGGTGAACGCGAGTCTGTGAAATTATACACTTTATGGTGACGTGTTTCGCAGGTATAACTACCCTTTCTCACGCTGCCAAAGAAGAGCACTTGGCCGCTGTGGAATATCTTCTTGAAATGGGGGCCAATCCTGAAATACTAGATGATTCAAATTCTAGTCCGTTGCATCATGTTGCACTGAAAGGTAGGATGTGTTTCCTAACGTATTATTCGGACATTTTAGAGTTGCCTAAATGAGGCCCTGATGTTTTATCGTGTTGCAGGGCATGATAATATCATACCCTTGTTACTTTCAAAAGGTATTAATGTGGATGTTTCGAATGGTAAAAGCACGCCGCTACAAATTGCTGTCATTGCTGGCAAACACAGTACTGCTAAAGTTCTTCTGGATCATGGTGCCAATGTGAGTAGCAATTACCTTCTCTTCATGAATAGGCGTGGCGTTCTGTTTGGCGAATACTTATATGAACTCATAATGGTAACCTAAATATTATCCTGATTAGATGTGAACTGCTTGATCACGACATCTGTTCATTTTTAATTTTGAATTAGAACTATTTTAAGCTAAATTTTATATACACAATATATTGTATGGTGAGCTCTTTTGATCTGACTAAAAGCTTACATTTCCTGTCGTTGCTGAGTTGAATTTCTGCCTAATGTTACTTTATAAGTTTTTGCCCTCCAGCATACTTGTTGGAATGCTAGTGTGATGATAATACACCTCCTCTGTATGTACATATTTGTTACGTGAAAATGATAATGGCATAGAATCATTTTTTTTTTTTTTACTTCCACAGTGCCTCATTTTTTAATTCTCTAATCGATCACTGAATCTACCTTCTGTTTTGTCTTTGCAGCCAAATGTGGTCCTATGTGACACACTTACTCTACTTCAGTCATCTATATATACCGAATCTTGGCAATTGGCGGAAGCATTACTGAAGGTAGAAATATATTCCTTCATTCTTGTTGGTTTTATAACATCTGTTAAGACTACTTTGTATGACTCAAACTAATACTTCGTGAATTATGCACAGTTTGTGTAAATTTCTTTTTCTTGATTTGAGTTGTGTATTAGGGAACTTTCCATGTTTCTCTTGGTTCCATTTCTTTTTAGTGGGTCTTTAGGGAGTGTGTACAAGTGGTGATGGTCTTTTCATCGTATGTTTATTACGCCTTTTTTGGGATTATATTCTTGTAAATATTTTTCATCTGTGTAGGCAGGTGCTGATCCAAATGGTGGACCAGATGGAATAAAAGCTCTGCCACTTGCAATTAAAATGGGGGTAATACAAATCATCGAGCTGCTGGTTGAAGCTGGGGCAGATCCAAATGTTCCAAATATGGTAAGCTAATTATACTTTTGGTCTCTGTTACTTAAGTGGGCATCATCTGTCGACTGTCTTGATTATTTCGTCCTTGCACTAGAAAGGTGCAACTTTCTTGATTTTTAATCACATTTTCGTATTATGAAAAGAAGCGGTGAAAGTATAACCTTATGGTTGTCTGGTTTATGAAAGTCAGAACTTTTTCTTGTCACAGAACGGACTAATGCCAATAGAACTCGCAGCTGTTGCTGATAATCATCGAGGTGTTGAGATTCTTTTTCCTGTGACTTCTCCTATTCCGTCATATGTTGACTGGAGCGTAAATGGAATAATGAAGCATGCAAATTCTGAGGAGTTTTACAATAAGGCAAGTACAATATGTATATTTCTTTTGAGGTTTTGAATAGTGTCTTAACATTTTGGAACCAAAATAACCTCACTATCTGTTCACTGGCATGCTGTGGATCAACTAGATGTTCTGGGATGATGTTAGGTTTCTAGTACGTATGTGGTGCCGTACTGTTAATATTCCTGTCATTTTGTTAGCATTAGGCTGTTTCAAACTTCCAAATGGAGCTTCTAAATGTGTAGTTTATAGAAACTATTCAATTGACTGTATTGTTTTAAATCTTCATTATTGACAGATGGTTCTTAAAGCAAAGGCGAATTTTCTTGAGGCAAAATCAAGGGGCACAAGTGCATTCCATAGGAAGGAGTATTTTCTGGCAGTATATTGGTACACACAGGTACCTTTTTAAACCGGAAACACTATAAGATTAAGTGTTTACATGAATTTTATTTATATTGATAGCTTTTAAATGGAAAGCGAAATAGGAATACACCTCCCATGTATAATGTAGTGATTTTAAGCATTCATATCATCATATGCAGTACGGTTTGGATCATTTGTGCATTACAGGGAATATCTACATTTATACCACAAATGGGCATCTGCCAATCATGATCTAGGAACGAAATAGGGTACAAGCCTTCATTTTTCTGTGTGTCAGTGAAAATATATTTCTATGCAGTTTCTTATTTGCCTATTTCAAAATCTACAGTCAAATTTCAGAACAGTGGATTCTGTTTCTCAGTTGATGTTTCAAAGTTGTTGCTTAGTGTAATTCATATGAAGAGGCACATGTTCCTCTAACATGGAAACTGATTTAAAGATATTTTGGTTCTTAGTTTATTTCTTTGAAGCTGTGTTGTGTTTTTTCTTTTCCTCAATGATGGGTTAATCTCTCTGGTGATTTGTTTTTCAGGCCCTTGGCATTGAACCTGATGATGCAGCTGTGCTGTCCAACAGAAGTATGTGCTATGTGTATGTAAATGAAGGAAATCTTGCTTTGGAAGATGCTAATCAATGTTTGTTAAAAAGACCAGACTGGCCTAAGGCGTATTATAGGGCAGGCGTAGCACTCAAACTGCTGAAGGTACATATTCTTCAATTTTTCCTTGTCGGTATAACTTTCATGTCTTCTTATTCTTTAGACAAATCCTTTTTGATAATATTTGCTGCATATGCCGCAGAGGCTTGATGATGCAGCAAATGCCTTTTTTGATGGTTTGAAACTGGATCCTGAAAATAAAGAGCTTGAAGATGCATTCAGGTTAGTTACCTTTACATTTTATTACTAGTTCTACCATTTCATTTATTCCTGCTTGGAAAATTATTATTAGAACCTGAACCTGTCTTGTTTGGAGAGTGAAATTGAACTGCTAGATGTTGGTTAGATGACCAATAACCATCAACACATTGGAGTTGACACTCTGGGTTGATTGGGCTAGAGTTCATTTTGTACTTCTTTCCTGACCTTCCCTGATATTGTTGATATGTTCAACCTTCTTTCCTGTTTGAAGTAGAAAAATCGATAACCTTTGAGTCCAGTGTCCCTCCATATGCTTCCACAAGAAAACCCTCATCTAACCTGGGTCGTAGTACTGGCAGGTTTCAGTTCCCCTGGATCGTTGACTCGGATCTTCTTCTTAGACCCAAGTCGATTTTTGTATGAGAAATGTAACTAATGTATATCATTTAACAATGCAGAATTATTTTTTGTTTTGATCAGACAGGTATTGTTCGACCTATTCTTATTCTATTTCACACTCTTGTTTCTTACAGGGAGGTTTCTCTAGAGAAGTTGAAGGCCATCAATGTCCCACTTTAGATTGAAAGGCTGGTCGACATTCTGAAATCTTTTTTCTGGTGGAAGTTTTTTTTGTTGTAAAGTTGTGTAAGTATATGTAAAAGAATCAGGTCTTGTAAAGCATGGGGCTAGTCCAACTTATTATGCTCCGAGGTTTCTTAGTATCAATATTAAGAAACGGTAAAGCATGGGCCAATACATTGTCCAGTGGGTTCATAGTGAATTGTGGAGCTTGATTACTACTAATTGAAGTTAAAAGTGATATTCTTAAAAATCGGTAACTACGAGTATGTGTAATTATACACTCTGTCGCGACATGGCAGGAGTAACTCCCCTAACCTGGGCAGCTATAGAAGGGCACTTGGCTGCTGTGGAATAATCGGTAACGATGTAGAACGGGAGTTAGGCTAACAGTCATCGCCCAGTAAAATCTATATATATGCATCACTGAATACGGTAACAATCACAAAATTAAATAATCAGCACGATATGAGCATGCAGCTTGCAGGCAAGAGTTATCAAAATATGAGCACCTTGATGGGCAGGAATTTGGTAAGAATAACAGCGTTGAAGGTGATAACTTGATAACATAGAAGTTAACTAGCACTATTGATTGTGACTGCCAAATCAAAAGAAAAGAACACGAGAGTTGACGTGCATCCCCGTTCTTAGAAATAATTAGTCGATGGCGCCTCCTCCTAGCGAATCTCTTCTTCTTCTTCAGGGGTCATTTTCCTGTGTGAAGTTGCATGCCTGACGAATATCTTCTAGTGTTTTACCAGTACTCCAGTGACCAACTTTGTCTAATATCAGGTCGCTCAACCCGTCTACTTTAAGAAACTTGGCAGCCTCCATCATGTCTGAAAACATCTGGAAATTTGTTCCGACGTCGAAATTCAGAAACTGTGCATCCCAAATCTTTTTATCTGCATCACTAGTCGCAACCTCAGCGTGTTTTTTGCAGTATTCGAGTACCTTTGCCATTGCCAGGATTTTGCCTCTGATGGGAATCAAAGGGAAGACATTTTTATCAGTTCCGTTATCAGCCATCATGTGCTCAAGGGTTTTTAATTGCAAGGCAACGGTCTCCTCAATATCCAACATCTGTTCGCCAGAACTCTTCCGGTCTCCTCAATATTCAATATCTTCGCTGGTGCAGCAGCTCCCATGGGGATTATGGCAGTAATCATCTTCGCTAGTGCAGCTCCCATGGTGATTATCGCACTACTAGAGATCTGTTGATATTGAAGCTAGCTAACAAAGTGTGTGTTTGTATATCTGCAGCAGTGCGGAAGAATGTGATTGCAAAAGAAGGCCTATGGTGTATATTTATAATGTAGGGATTTCTATTTGCTGGAATTTCCTTTTTTTGGTTGGACTCCATTTTGGAAAGTAGGAAAGTACACCTAATCGATCCATCATACCCTCAAAAGAAGCACATATAGTAGTAATCCTAATTTAAACTGCAGAACAATTTTTTATATAAATAGAAAACCTAAGAGCAATTCCTATGGCAATGGCCAAATACCAAAATTTGTTCAGCCAGGTGGATGGCCAAACTGGGTTTTCCACTATGGGAAACCGTAGGGCGTCGTCACAGTAAACGCGTTCTAAGGGATGACGAGGGCGTTTTGGGTCATGACTCGGGCGACTTCGGTGGTGACGCGGGCGCTCACTTACTAGTCGCCCCCTGATCTAGTTTCATTAAATTAAATATGTTTTTTAATTTATTAAAATACTAAATTTAATATAAAACTCTGTGTTTAATGATTGGTGTCCATCTTTTTAAGTTTTTTTATTCTTTCTTTTATAATGTCATGATTAGTGTGCCCCACTACCAATTATTATATTGTTTTGTATATGTTGGATTTGTATAAAAATAATGCAAGAACTGATGGGCGTTTGAAGAAGGGGCGCAGGCGACTTTTGCTAAATCGCGCGTTTGAAGTGAAAACTCTAGCGTCATCTTGGTTGTCGCCAGAGTTACTGATAATGGTGCGCATCATTTGAGCAGACGCGCGTCTAGTGTAGTGACTCGATGTTCAAATGAACTGATCTGTTCATTTGAACACCATTTTCTTGGTTTGTTCATTCCATAATGGGATCAAAATGAACAAACTATAGGTTTGTTCATTCCATATAGGAATTGCTCTAAGCACTGTAAATTCATTCGCACAAACAACTCAGCAGTAGCTAGCATATATACTACAAGTTGTTGCTAAGGATTTTTAAAGAAAGGAAAAATGAAAACCACATTAATTGATTAAAGTGGTTATCAGTTTAGCTTGCAACACTGAATTGAAACCAACTCGAAAACGTAACGTAATTTTTGCAACTGCCGATGCAAAAAATTGGCATTCTAAAGTCTCAGATACAACTGAGCATACATACATACACAATTTTTACCAGTTTTTGTTAACGGCTCGATGCACTAAAAGACCTGATTTGTTCATATACTTTCAAGAGCTTACATATTTTTACTTTTTACAGAACCTGACAAAAAACTTCCGCCAGAAAAAAGGTTTCAAAATGTAGGGCATATATGCCAGTGAGCTGCCTTAGAAGCCTTTCTATCTACAGTGAGAACAAACATCCCTGTAAGAAAGAAGAATGTGATACAGAATAAGAACAAACATCCCTGTAACAATATAAAACAATTATAAGAACTCACTATCACGGTTCTGTTGCTCTACATAATATACACTAGTTGAATTTCTTAACATACTAAAGCGACTTGGGGCTCAAAAGACCTCAAAATCAACGAACTAGGGAGCTTAACCTTAGCCTTTTAAGCCTCTACAGCTCTATCTCATCTCAATATAAGCAACACAGGCGCTCTAGATCCTACGTAGATGTGGGCCTATACGCTTCTTCTGGAAACATGTGGAGGGGACTGAACTCAAAATCTTAAAATTTATCAATTTTTTCCTACTTCAAACAGGAAAAAGGTTAAACTTATCAACAATATCTGGAAAGGTCAGACTAACTCAGAGTTCTAACTCAACTGTGTTTATGGTTATTGGTCATCTAATCAACATCTAGCAGTTCGATATCACTCTCCAAACAAGATAGGTTCAGGTCCGAATAATATACTTGCTAAGTAGGAACGCTAGAAGTAATAAATGAAATGGTAGAATAAACGTAATGGTAGCTAACCTGAATGCATCTTGGAGCTTTCTATGAAGCTCTCTATTTTCAGGATCCAGTTTCAAACCAGTGGAAAAGCTAACTGCTGCATCATTAAGCCTCTGCGCCAAATGCAGCAAAGATTACCGAAAAGGATTAAAAAAAAAAAGAAGAAAATTAACCGACAAGGAAAAATTGATGAAATATGTACATTCAGCAATTTGAGTGCCATGCCTGCCCTATAAAATGCCTCAGGTCAGTCTGGTCTTGCCAACACGCATTGAGTAGCATCTTCCAAAGCAAGATCTCCTCTATTTAAAAAGAAATAGCACAAACTCCTGTTGGATAGCACAGCTGCATCACCAGGTTTCATGTTGAGGGCCTGGAAAACAAATCAATAAAACGATCAACCCATCAATGGGAGGAAAGAACCACACAAGACGGCTTAAAAGAAAGAGTCTAAGAGCTGACAAATCTTTGAAATCGATTCCCACATTTCAGAATACGCAAACACAACGTGGAAATTGTGGATGTAAGTGGTTACCCATTTGGACTACACCATAGGAGAAACATGTGCTTCAGCATATGAATTACACTACGTAACTTAGATGTACAATCACGCTGCTCATAGATTAAGTTGAGGTGACAACGATTTGAGAGGAGTGGAGAAGCTCTCTTTATTTTGTAAAACAGTGTAGTTGAGACTTGAATGAAGCCACTTTTCTATAACTTGACAGTAGATATTCAATTATATTTACGTACTGACAAAAAGAAAAATGAAGGCCTCTACCCTATTTCGTTCCTGGATCATGATTTGGCAGACTTACATTTCTATTATAAATGTACATGTTCCCTGCAATTCTCAAATAATACATACTGTATCGCATGCGATCATATGAATGCTTAAGATCACTACGTTATACATGGAAGGTGTGCGGGTTCTTATTTCACCTTCCATTTAAAAGCAATCAATTAGATTAAATTTACTTAAGCACTTAACCGTTTTGTGTTTCTGGTTTAAACAAAGGTACCTTTGTATACCAATGTACTGCCAGGCAATACTCATTCCTCTGGTATGCACTAGTTCCCTTTGATTTGGCCTTAGGAAAATTCTTTTCTGATTGACAAATCATCTGCCAGTAAAGAAGATTTAATACAATACATTAGTTGAAAACTTTCTATAAACTACATATTTAGGAGCACCACTTCATGAAAGTTGGAAACTGCCGAATGCCAACAAATACAGCAAGTATGAAATGATGGGAAAGTTACTGGAATTTCATATGGCCCATATATACCACAAACCTAATATCAATCCAGGACTTCTGGTAATAAATTTACCTTTAATTCAAACTCCTTGGAAGTTACATGCTCCATTATTCCATTCACGCTCCAGTCATCATATGATGGAATAGGAGAAGTCACAGAAAAAAGAATCTCAACACCCTGACGACTACCGGTAACAGCTGCGGCTTCTATTGGCTTTAGTCCGCGCTGCGAGAAGAAAAATTTAGACTTTCATAACCCAGATAACCATATGAGACATCAACGAATCATCTGATAATCTACCACCACTTCTTTTCATATTAAGAAAACACGATTAAGAAACAAAACGAAGCATTAAGAAAGTTGTGCTTTTCTAGCACAAGGACGAAGTATTCAAGAAATTTGTAAAAAATGAAACGCTCATTAAGCACCAAAATAAATTAAGAATTTTAAGTACCATCTCATGTCAGTCACAGTTGATGTCCACTAATGAAAAGAGACCAAAAGTAAAATCAGCTTACTATATCTGTAATATTTGGATCTGCACCAGCTTCAACCAGGATCTTGATGATTTCTATCATGCCCTTTTCAGCTGCAATTGGTAGAGGTTTTATCCCATCTGATCCACCATTTGGATCAGCACCTCCCTACACAGATGAAAAAATATTAACCAGAACATATTACACTTCCTGCAGGGGGCACCTAACTAAATAAAGCGCTTAAGGCGCAAAAATGTGAGCAAATATCTTTTTTTTTTACAAAAAATGGTGTCGCCTTGGGAGCCTCACAAAACATAGGCCACAAGCAGACACCAAAGATATGCATGTATGATGAAAACCCCATCACCACTTGTACACATTCCCTAAAGACCCAAGAGAAACATGGAAAGTTCCCGAGTATGGATAAAAAAGGAGACAGTTTACACAAAATTCAAAAAGTATTAGGTTGCATCATACAAACTAGTCCAATAATAGATGCTAAATTGTTAAATATAGAAAAATATTTCTACCTTCAGTAATTGCTCTGCGCATTGCCAAGATTGTAAACAGAAAGATGCACAAAGTGGAGTAACTGTATCCTGAGATATCAAATTTGGCTGCAAATATAAAATAGAAGGTATATTCAGTGATCCCCTTGCTTAGAGATCAAGCAGTTATGTCGTGATCAAGCAGTTCACATCTAATCAGGATGAAATTTAGGTTGTCATTTAGAGATCACTTGAGTATTTGCTAAACAGGTAGCCAAACATGTTCATAAAGAAAAGGTAAATGCTACTAACATTGGCACCATGATCCAGAAGAACTTTAACAGTATCGTGGTAGCCTTGGATGGTAGCATATAGTAATGGTGAGCCATATTCATTCGTCAAATCCACATTAATACCTTTTGAAAGTAACAAGGGTATGATTTCTTTATGCCCTGCAACACGAAAGAACATCAGGACCTCATATAGGCTATTATAAAATGTCTGAATGCCATATTTGGAATGTTCCCAGATCAGTTGGAAGTTGGGAGGGAACCTACCTTTCATAGCGGCATGATGCAAAGGACTACAATTTGAATTATCTGGTATTTCAGGATTGGCACCATGATCCAGAAGAACTTTAACAGTATCATGGCAGCCACAGAGGGCAGCAAATATTAGTGGTGAGCCAAGTTCATTCGTGACATCCACATTAATACCTTTTGAAACTAACAAGAGTATGATATCTTTATGCCCTGCAACACGAAAGAACATCAGGACCTCATTTAGGCTACTCTGAAATGTCTGCATGACACATTTCGAAAGTTACCAGATCAGTTGGAATGCAACCTACCTGAGATAGCTGCATGATGCAAAGGACTACAATTTGAATAATCTGGTATTTCAGAATTGGCACCCATTTTAAGAAGACAATCCACGGAAGCCAAGCTCCCTTTTATAATTGCGCAGGTTAGGGGAGTATAACCTGTAAAACACGTCCGCGCAAAGTGCATAATTACACATAGTCTAATGTACAATTACCCACTTGGCAATGTCTTTGCCAACAACTACCATCCCCAAGCAAAAGAAAGACACCGTCTGTCTGACAGACTGAACCAAACCAAAACAAAACTAACAGACATTGTTGAAATTCATTCAATTTTAGGTGGTAATAATTATTTTAGCAAAAGTAAATTTCTAAACATGACCAATACATCAACCGGAAACCAATTTCAATTCGAAGATTTCCTTAAAAATTAACACACAACATTCAGTCGGACAGATTGGAAGCAAGAACACACAATCCATACCAAGAATCATCAATTCTAAGAAAATAAGACAACTGAAAGTGTACCTTTACCATCTTGGACATCAATATCAACTCCCATTTCCTGAATCAAATACTTAAGAACATTTACACTCCCTCCCATTGCAGCATAATGAATAGCTCTTTTACCACGTCCATTTTGAGCATTCTCAAGTATTGCTGTGACTCCATCTTCAAGCACTTCATCTAATTCTAATGCAAACTCTGATCCACAACAAGATCTTCATCAGAAAAACTTAACAACAAAAAAAATTGAAAACCCAAGGAAATGATACTTACGCTTGAGTAGATTGAGTTCACCATCATAAGCAGCTAGGAGAATGGTATTAGCTGTCAAAACAAAGAACAGATCAGTTCCCCCCAACAGATAAAGAGGTAATGGAGAAAATGAAGAGAAAAAAAAAAAAATCTAATGGGGTTATAGATGTACAGACTTGCATCTGGAATAAGATCCACGGTGACTGGTGAGATTCTTGACATTTTCAGGAAGAAGAAGAAGAAGAAGAAGAGAGAAGGTTTTAATGAAAAGGGCGCCAAGGATTTGGTACAGTGAACCGGAGCAGGGGTGAGTCTAATCTCTAAAATATGTTTACGCGTCTTATTTTAGAGGAATACATAACGTGGGTGAATTTAACGTGGGTAAGCTATGGGGTTGCCGATATTTTCCGTAGAGTCTTATCAACAATCATCACCTACTT
The DNA here is from genome assembly GCA_023531295.1 of Papaver armeniacum. Lineage (NCBI taxonomy): Eukaryota > Viridiplantae > Streptophyta > Magnoliopsida > Ranunculales > Papaveraceae > Papaver > Papaver armeniacum. The sequence continues at coordinate 1,623 of JAJJWW010002474.1, read as the reverse complement.
TCCCTCAAAACCATTTTGCTTACCGATGCAAGAGTAAAAAATTGGAAAGACGTTAGGTCTTGTCAAACCCTCAAAAACACAACCATCCATTGCCCAACACGTTACCCCTAAACCACCTAGCCGTTCCAGGCCATGCCTATAGAAAGACTATCAGCGTCCTAATTCATCTTAGACCATGTCCCCTGCAGTGCAGAGAAATCTATCTATAATATAAAGGAAATAAGGTTATTTTTATTTCCCTGGTTTTTTTTTGAAGTTAAACTTAAAAAAATTATTGAAAAAAATAAAAATAAAATACAATCGTGCGTTTGGATACACGTCCAAAAATAGCTTTTCGATTCTTACAAGTGAAAAGAAGAAATTAATTTGAGTGAAAAATTTATTTCTAGAAACAGAAAAGTCACTTTGTTTGAAGCAAATATTTTTACTTTTGACTTCTGCTTTTGACTTCAATTTTAGGAAAATCAGATTTATATTCAAACGCGCGGCGAGAGAAGAGAAGGCTGAAAGGCCAACCCAAACACAGGGCTGCAACAAAGCTAACATACCTGACCTAGCATATATCTTACTGAAAAAAGAAAACTCAAAAATATCAGTCGTACCCTATGAACTGACTGACTGCATAGGCTTATTGACTTTCCAGAGAGTTTGTGTGTGAATTGTGATAGTCCATCTATAAAATACTGGCCCTTTTAACATCCCCGGTCAAATGTCTCTACTGCTGTGATAATCAAATAAAAAATAAATAAAGTAAATTTCATTTTAGTCCAATTTTACTACTCCCATCAAATCATTTGCAAAGTGTGTCTAAATTTCAAACAAACAGGTGTCGACTGAATTTGAATGATTGAGTAATGTCAAAATGAACACCTAACCTTACTTGAACCGGAAATGATTTACTGATTTACGTCCCTCGGGCTTATCCCGACAGACACGCTGGGGGTGGGTCCCACCCCTACTAAACAGGGGACCCTAATTTGTTGTGTCTCGCGGGATAGACAAGGGGATTCAACCCGCGGTCAGTGTATCATCCCCGTACGTACTTGAACGGTACCACTACAATTTCTCTAAACATCCTGTAGACAAAGTTTAAAGGTCTCAAGAATCCGGACATTCAAACAAGAAAGGCCAGGAAATCAAAAAGAAAAAACAGTGATTAGAGGCGTACGTCGAGGCGCAAAACCCAACTTGTATCAAAACATCTGTAGATGTGCTTTGATATTGCTAACTGAAACCTCACGCCAAGCGTATGAGAATGATGCAAGGGCTATTTCACCACATAATCTTTCCTCTAATTTTTAATGGCCATGTGAATTCGTCTATGGAACTAAATCTAGAGATATTCATTCCGCACCACAGGTCGGATTTCACTGTCATTGTTTTCATTACAGAAAAGCCTAGAGCAGGCTTTCAAAATTTAGCAACTTACAATGTAAGCAACTACTAATTTAAAAACTGGCATTTTAACCACACAATTTTTTCCAGTTTTTGTTGACGGAGAATAGCCTGGGGCTTTTAAAGACCTGATTTGTTTATATACTTTCAAGAGCTACCTTAGCAAGTTTTTAACTTTTTACAAAACCTGACAACAAAAAGCTTCCGCCAGAATAAGGTCTTAGAATG
>JAJJWW010002473.1:0-143529 GCA_023531295.1 Papaver armeniacum | reverse complement strand
TGGTTTGTTTTAGCTAATGAAGCCCTTCTCATCTCCGCCATCAAATGTGCCATGACCGCGGTGCCCCAAGAATAGCCATGGACACCTTCCAACGGGTCAAGGTACTTGGAGAAAGTTTGCACTTACCCTGTTGCCATTAGTGTCGGGGAATGCCCTAGTGCCCAAGATGTATAACAGTGCACGCGGCGTACTGTATACCGAATCGTGCAGGGTCCCATCCATCCTTCGAGCTTCTAGCCTTTGTATTTTCAAACATCTTTTTAAGCATCATCGACTTCAATGTCTTCGTCTTACTTCAGTTCGATGCTACATAAAAGCTATCCGAAGAAGTTTTGAAGTCCCAACCAAACAACTTTTTGGTCAAATCGTGCAACTTCAACCAATCTAGTTCCCGAGACTCAACTTCTTACGAAATTGATTTGCGAGATACTGATCAAGCCTAGAATGTTATGAGCATCTTCGAGAATCAAGGTCATCTCACCAAACGGAAGTGCATTGTATAAGTTTCACCATGGTACCTTTCGACAAAGCAATTGACGGTCGCATGATGTCTGGATTCACGTAATTTTCAACCAAAGAATACGAGACCGAGTTCTTTACTAATGTTTGGACATCTTCATGCTCCGACGACAATTTCCACTCAGCTGCGGCTTGGTTTGAGCAAACACGCACTGACCTTAGTATGATCCTACAAATATGAGATAATACGATTAAGAGATGATGTAAAAGATAAAACAACGCACATGCACAAAATAAAAAATGCTTACATAAGTTTGAAAGATAGTCTGAGGCGAGTGATTGTATCCAAAAGAGTGCTTTGGTTAGATGACACAAATTTACCATCATCGCGGTCGGGTAACATGTCATCAAGGTGAGGAAGGTGACAACCTTTAACTTTTACATTTCCGGATGCCCTTGTCTTGCCTTGTGTTGGTTGTTGACTAGTCTAACCGGCGGCTTGCTAATTGACTTGGGGGAACCTCATCTTCCTCCTCACTTTCCACTCCATCATGCTCATCGTCCTCAATATGTTCCAGTACCTTCTGCGGATTGCAAGTGCACTACGTTCACCACCACTCTCCCAAATTGATCCTCTTGTTTGAAACCCAAACATTTCTTGCGACCGGAAATCTTTCCCGAAGTGGAGAAGCGAGGGTGAGGAGTATCAAGACCGTCCTTCCTCCTTCTACGGTGAGAATAGGACCTTTATCTTTCTTCGCTTCTTTGGCTCTTGACCTATAACATAAGCAAACAAAACAAAACATTAGAAAAGGCATGGCAGTTTAGGAACGGCATAGCAATTCTAAACAAACCAATCACAGGTAACATGGGCTAAGCGCTAAGAACTAAATATCGGCATGCCGGTATCGTTTATGCCGGCATTTCTAGAAAACTAAATTATGTGCGGTATTGAGCACCATTTCAGTGATGTTCCTGTATGTTTTGGTCGCCAATCTAGGCATTTGATCACTAGGTTTTAAAATCTGAAGCGTACAGAACCTAGATAGAATGCGGTACACACAATTAAGTTCTGTGTTTTTTAGTTGTCAGGTATGGTATTCAACACTAATTGTATGCCGGTATAAAAATTCGATTTCAGAATGCAAACCGGTAGGTATTCGGCCAAATTCTATGCGGTATAAAAAAGTCCGATTGAGGCTAAACGGTATGGTGACCGACCCCAATTCTATCGTTACCTAAAAAGCGGCTTGGTATTCAAACCAAGATCAATGCCGATTTTCTCTGTAACTCGACAGTTTTAGCTATTGTTGGCGGTTCTAACCTAAACCCATGGCTACAAATCGAGTAAAACAATCATAAATGAGTTCAAAATCACACCTTCCCGGAGAAGCCATGAGTATTTGATCATCGGGATTTTATGACTGCGTCTCTTCTAGTTGAAGCAATGTTCTCGATTCTTTGTTCATGTGTTGTTGACGGCCATTTGGTTCTCGGTTTTGCTTTCGATTTGGTTCTTGGAGGCATGGTTATGTTATGTTAATCGTGAAGAAATTTTGATTCATGATTAATGAAGTAGATGAAGAATGGAAGCGATGAGGAAGAAGATGAAGAAAAAAAAAATTGGATGAACTAACTTGTCACGATGCAATTTGAATTGGGGGATATATGATTTGGTTATTTGATGTTTATGTTTTAGTTGAAGGGTATAACAGTCTTTTCAAAAATGTTTTAATTAATCTAAGAGGTGTTTTAGTATTTTAGCCCCCAAAAACACACCCTTAACAGCCACCTTTGGTTGGGGAAGTAATTCATATCCCCCAATTAGATTCTATATCCCCCAATTACGCGTTCCAAAAGAAGCTGAGATATTTTGTTTGCTTTTAGAAGTTGTTCTGATATTTTACACCCGAACTTGTTTTTTGTCCCAAACACGTTAAAAAAGTGGGACAAAAAACACCAGCAACAAATAGCAGTATTATTCCACACTATTTTGCTAGATGGCTTTCCGCTCAAGAGGCTTCTAAGACGTTAAATCAGGTATGTCTCGTATCTAAAATCCAGATTTGAAGCCTTGAGTCCTTTTGGGGTCTGTGGTGGGTCCTGAACTGAACGTGAATAACCAGTGGGAGAGCGACACCTCGTGAAGAAAGTATGTTATTAAAAACTGGGTTTTTTTAGAAAAAATATAAAAAGTTTAATCCAACCGTTTATTTGATGATCCAACGTCTTAGAAGTCTGCTATTGCGGAAGTCATCCCACAAAGTCGTGCGAGATAGTGTTTGTCAACAAAAAAAAAAATTGGACAAAGCGAGAACATGATCGACCCGTTGAAGCTTTCACAAAGCAGATAAGTCTCACAGGTGGGAAAGGGTGTACATCTAATCTGGTACTTTTCTAGCCATTGTTGGTGATACTTACAAGCCAAAACTCATAAGTAGGTTATATGGTAGGTGGATTGCTAAGGCTTGACAAGCATTAGACGATGTTGGTTGCACATGCTTCAATAAGCAGTATGCGTAAAGTTGATCTATCTACTTAGAGAAAATCTCTTATTTTCTATGGTAACATTTCTTGGAAAAATGGTTTTAAGTTGGTATGAACTTTTTTGTAGGATCAAAACAAACCATTAGAAATATGAGATTCAGAAAATTTTTGTTACTTTTTTTTAGGGTTGGTTCTCTTGCTTTTGATGAAACTTATAATGAACCATTTTATATATTCGTTGGAAGATTTTTGAATGGGTTTAGTCACTTTTCACATGAAAACATATTTGCTATAAATTTTCAAATTTCTTTTTGGATCATCCTAAATTTTGACGACATTACTTTCACAACTGTACTTTTCAGTGGAAGAGGGAAGCATGGACATTATTATATTATGATATTGTTTGACATGTATGGGAAATACAATAAATTTGTGATTATTCATGAGAAGACAGTAGAGTTCAACTTCTTTCTTTTGGAAAAAAAAGGAAAAAAAAGAGCTCCGAGCCCCGGGGAAATAAGGAGAGATATCAAATTGTTTTTTACGAATGGTTAGGAATTTTTATAATGATTGGTTGAGCCAAATTGCAAATCAATGAGAATTATATCTGATTTTAACATCAAAAATATTTAACTATTTTCTTGGATTATCCTCGGCCTAATCCAATGAGAGGATCATAAAGAGTTCGATCCACCATTATGCGTCAAGTTATTTTTCATGTATTATACATGTAGGCATATATGCTTGAAAAATGCTATATCTACGCTTTAATAACAAGCTGGTTGACAGCCAATATGACATCTTAACATGTGGAGAAAAGATTTGTTTTGATTTTTATACACGTCATGGATAATCTTTATTAGTTGTGATTTCTTTTCAAACAAAACAATCAAGAGAAAAAAGATGTTTTTAGGAAAATATGTGATAGATCGGATTAACTCAAGCCCAAAAGAATATAAAAGCAGAAACAAAAGCAAAAAGATCAGTTTGACTCGCCGTACTTTGTCTTGTTAAAAGTCAAAACCCGTGTTCCTTCTAAACTTGATCATTAGATTGATGACAAACCCTTATAATTGATCAATTTGGCTTTTAATCGAGTCTAAGTAGTTCTTGTTTGTGCAAATTTGTTTGTAAGAGGAAAAAATTGATTTTTTTCTTTCTTAACAAAGTAAGATTTTGTTTCTCATTCCCACTTTGATGAAGACAATTTAAATATGTGTGTTGAATAGATGATAAGTACCAAAGAGATCTAATAAACTAAAAGTTTGATAATGAAGAAACAAAGCCAAAAGAAGTAACTCAAAGTAAAAGGTAATGGAAAATTTTGATTTTCTTCCAATTTCGAATTTTGCATGAAGGCCACGAACACTTATTCCCAAATTCAACACTTTCATGGTCTTTCTATTTTTATTTATTTTTTGTAGCGTGAATAAGTAATTAGTATATGAATATTTATGCCACATTAGTTGTCACGTAATATAGGTTGTCAATCTGACGGCATTCGTGGATCACTAAGCAGTTATATAAACACTTACTTTGATATTAAAAAAAGAAAAAAAGAAAAAAGGTAAAATTGAGGATTCAAAGTTCAAACATAATAAAACAAATAGTTTTTTCTCTTTTGATCGATAAAAAAGATAGTTAACAACTTCAAAGTTACATCATTTATTACAAAGCACATTATCTTTATTTATAAATAATTAATATACTAATAAAAATAATTCGAGTTTCATTGAAATCTTCAAAAGTTAGATGTTTAAGTTGGAGTTGGAGGCACAATAATATTAGTGAAAAACATAAGGGATAACTATAGGAGATTTTTATTAAATCCACGAAATTAAGTGTGCCTCGTCGAGTTATTTAACGAGTTGGAATTCAAAAAATCGGTCTAAAAGATTGATGATGAAAACCTAGAAACATCACATCAATGGTTTGATATGGCAATAAATAACCAAATATATTCCCAATGATTCTCGTGATAATACACAATACGGAAAAAAAACTGTCGGATGATCTACATGGAGAAAAAGGCAGAGGGAGTCCAGTTTGTTTCCCAGAACCTTTTCTCCAGGTATGTGTCTTTCCTGGTGATTTATGTTGAACAGGGGACCCACGGCTTCCTAAAAGGCTCATGTATTCTTAGATCTCAATTTTGGGTGGGTGTCACGTCATGGATCAAAGGTTGGGGTATGAAGCAGCGGTAATAGTGTTTTGACATATGTCGCCGGAAATACATTTTGTGACCATCTATGTTTCTTTTCTCTCAGTCCAGTATACATCACCAAATTCCAAATTTATTCATTTCCAAACATGTCCTAACTTAATCAACACTAATCATTTTGGTTCTTAGCCGTTTGATGTATCCGATATTTATTTTCGGTCAAAAGTTATAATTGTTTATTAACTACTCCTAGTCCTGGAAAGTGTCCAAAAGAAACTTTGACCGAGAAACAAAAACGAAAGCATTTGTATTAATTATTCCTCAAACAAACCTTATTCTTCTTTTGCAATACAGTTTTTCACTCCATTACTGGACACCTTGCTAAAAACCCATTCTAGAAAATCCTAATTAAAAATCATGAAAATCCATTTAGAAATTTCAATTTCAATCGCTCGTGCAACAATCATCACAAAATACAACCAATACCACCAAGTAACCAACATTTTCGGTCATCACCATCACCACAATCTGGTTCCACATCCCTACTGCCAACAATATCCACCAACATCGAAAATAATATAAATGCTGATTGGACTGAACCGCGTTCACCTACCAATATTGAGAACCGAGATTTATGTTTCTGTCTCCAGGATTTTTGTTCTTACTTTTGGTATGGGAAGATTATTGATTAGTTTTCCTCTAGTTTTTTCTCTCCTCACCTCCATGTTGGCATGTGACAAGAAAACGTACTTAAAAAAAAAAAAAAAAAAAGAAGGGATGAGATAGAAATAGTGTACTTGGTACTAGCACTAGTTAGTGATTGGACAAGCCTACACCATTGATCATGATTCCGTAGCGTCAAAAAATAATTTACACTCTTACTATAAAATATATAATGAAGCAAAGACAGAAAGGATCGTTCCCTGAGAGAGGTCTTGGTTGTCAATATGTTATGGTTTCCTATATAAAACACGGTTTGCTGATTTTTATAAACGGAAATAAATAAAAGCAAAACAAATAAAAGTAAACACGCCAAATCAGATGTGAAAATATTGGATAAAGGTTTCATCTTCAATTGTAAACAAGTTTTTTGAATATATGAATAGAATTCGTATTTAATCTCGCTATCATCAAAAGCCTTAGAATACCTTATTGCAATACTCCGTAAATTTCCTAATTCATCACACACACATTAGAGCTGCGCATGTTTAATTCTACCTAAAGAATAACCTAACGCCTTGCGCTAATTAAGTTCAATTCCTAGGAACATTAAGTTTGAGAAATAGGCAATCAATGCAATTGTAATACATTAGCAAAGAATTAGGACAAAGTTAATTTCTACATATGACTACGAGATGTATCACAACCTAGAATCATATCATTATACTCGTATTCAAGGTTATCGCTTGATGAAAAACCCTAAAATAGCTATAGATATGGATGTGAGTTCAATCAATTCTAGACTTAACTAAACAAACATTCAATCATATGGCAATACATCAATCATGCAATTATTTTTTAACCCGTAGAAATCAAACGATAATATTGAGAGAAAACTAATTCATAAAAATCACTTGGTTATAAAATCCAACTACATCTTCAACCAATAATAAAACTTAGTTACTTGTGTTTTTGGAAATCATCATAGAAAGTTTAGAAGAACCTTATCATGTGAAACCCTAGAAAACAAGTGTAAGTCTCCCTAATGGAGATGTCCTAGTTTAGAGAAAAGGTTTTCTGTTTATGACTTCTCCCCAAAAGGATACTCTTTTTCCAAGTTTGGGTTTTCTCAAAACCCACCTCCAAGTGGTCCACCAAGCCCATGTGTGAAAACATATCTTCTGGAAATTTCGGGTCCAAAACGGGTCGGCCGGTTGCTTGGCGTCATCACCGAATCCGCTCCCGTCGCCGGAATCGTGCGGAAAATCGACTCAGGCCGCTTGTCGCCGGAAACTTTGTCGCCAGCAAGTGTGTACTTCCTGCACTCATCTCTCCTTCTCTATGTTCATACATTCACAAAACCATCTAACCCAATTCTTGAATTCTTATGAAACAACCCAAAAGCGCGACTCGTAGCTCATATGTGCCGCGGCCGAATCATGCATCCAACACATACCCCCTTCGTGATTCACTGAAATATTGAGATTCATACTTCAAATTCCGAAATCCGGCATCCCGGGCTGGTACCACCGGCTCACCATTTGCGCTCACTTTTCGCACTGTTTTTGCAGCTGGTTGCAACATTCTATTTCAAACTCTCATTCATTCCAACCTCCTCAGACTATACAGCTTCTCATTCTCTCTTCAGTTGCAATACCACAGACCTAATACTCTTCATTGTTTCTTCCGCACCACCAAGTTGCAGTAGCAACTTCCCCTTGTACATTAACAACACCACCAGTTGCAACATCATGGTCTGTAGCTCAGTTCCTAGTTCCACCAACGACGCCAGTTAATCCACCAACTTCATTTCAATTCAACAGCTTCCCCTGGAACACGACATTCCCTAGTCTTCCACCCCTGTCTGCAACAGCGCCGCATTCCACTGTCATAGCCACTGGCCTTAATTCCCTGTAATCATTCTATTCTTCTTCTACTGCTCACAACAAGCACCAATATCACCATCTGCTTTGCCTCAATAATCAAGGGCTGCGCCCCATGAATTCCCTTGCCTTTCATCGGCAAAACGGTGGTGCTCTGCACAACAACACGGCCAGATTGCGATAATCTTCTATTGCAACCAACTAAACCGATTCCATAATGATCGTTGCCTTGCCAGCCACCTTACCATCTCATCCTGCAAACTCGACCAAAACAAAGAACAACATCACCATTCTCCCTTCTTCTTCGACCTTTGTAAACCCGTTCCGCAGCGGCATTACTTCTGTCGAATTGTCTTCAACTCCAACAAACCATGCAAACTCCTCACTCACCCCACGTCATGCAACCAAAATTTACTCTCATCTCCGTATCATCAGTGCACCTCGCCCACCTTTCCCAAATAGTTTCCATTAATCCCAACAACTTCCATTCCCAGCTCCAAATGCTCATATCTGTTGTAGCTTCATCACTGCATCAACTTCTCAATATTCGTTTCTCTAACTGCACTCCTCAATCCAGTACCAGTAATGCACCCTGCTCAACTTCATTTCTGCAGCCAGTCACTGCAATCTCTATCTCCCATTGGCTTGAGAACTACCACTGATATGGGCTTCACCAGCATCATCTTAAACTGCAGCTGTTTACCTGCTTAGCCTCAACTTCCATCTCACCTTTCAAATGCCCTGTAACACTACAGCACCACCAGTTCCATCTAGCAGCATAACTCATACATCCATCTCTAATTCATCACTAACACCACCTGCCATGACACTGCAATCTCCAGGCCAACCAACACTACCCCCTTGCTGCCAAACTCAAACCCCTTGTTCATCTTGGTCGGGAAATTAAGCGAACACCTTACGTGCATCCAGCAATCTGATAATGGCTTGTTAATGGCTGCATTCTGGAAGCCGCAAATCATTCCTTCCCTGCACTCAATCATACAATCAACGCAAACCCATTCATTTAATACCTCAATCATGTCCAATGAACCATACTTTCAATGGCAGTAGCTTGTGTTTCTTCCCTGTATTTCACGGCTTGAATTTCAGGTTCTAACTATCACACGAACCCAAAACTCTGCCCATTTCTCCTTCTCTTTGCTGGCTCGGTGTAGCTGTTGATCTCTGCTATATCCAGAAACGAATCGATCACAAATCCATCATCTTCATCAGCTGCAACTATCAGCTCAAAAACCCCTTCATCTCAACTCATTCGAGCCCTAAATTTCTCCATCTGAATCTTCACGAATTCCACTCTCATCTCTGAATTTTTCAACTCTCGAACACAACGAGCCGCACATCCTCTCTCGAATTTCAAGCAAATGATTAAGATAAATCATCTCTCTCAATTTTAGGTCTGGGTAAGAATGAGGATTTATATTGGCACCCTGCTTGATGGTTAAGGGCTAACCAGCTCATACATGGCTTGTCGGTTTCAGAAGACCGACAGCCTTACTCTCAGTTCAACTGACATTTCTATGAGATTTACAGTTTAAATCCTCTTGCATGACCTAGCATGCTCCAAATATCGCCAGTGAATTGGCTCTTTTGTCCTTTTCGCTCCAAATAGATGTTTTCTACTTCTTTTGCTCATAATGACTCCAAAGTACCTATAACACTCAAAAGCAAACATAAGATACATAATTTACACGAAAAATAACAAAGAAAGCATAAACTCTAGATAGTAAATACGGTGTATTCTACACCTATCAACCATGTTACAAGAAAGTAAAACATAAGAAAGGTAAGAAACATTAATCATCTATTGTAGAATTACCTCTCGGAGATGAGTTGCAAGGTCCCACATCAAGGATCAAAGGACGAGCGTGTCGACTTCTCCTAGCTCGGACATTGTCTCAAAGTTGTACTTGTACTTGAACGCCTCCTGCTCGAGGATGCTTCCGTCACTTATATTTAATTGAAGAACTCTAAAATAATTAGGAAAACAATTGTGTGATGTTATATGGCGATGCCTCTTTTTTAATCGGAATATGTTAGGATTCTGCTAATTTTTGTCCTTGTTCATCAATTTTGCATCTTTAAATTTTAGTTGCAGAGACAAAATGTTAATGCGAAAATGGCGGAAAGGTAAAAATAATAATTATGGATCGAGAAATAAGAAGAAAAAAAAATAGAATAAGATTTTTGTGGAAATTATGATGAAAATCTTGAGATAATTTAAAGAGACTTTGTTATATTCATGTTTTATGAGAATTGATGTACCACAGTCTAGATGATAGAGTTGTGTGATCCAACGGATGGTATGTGCTAGCTTATAGTGTTGCTTTGCACTATCGTGCAGGGTAGCGTCTACCAATCCTTTTCTCACCCAAATCTGTTCATTATCACTTCATACCTTTATCAAGAGAATCAAAATTAAACAAAATAACAACAACAAAAAACAGTAACAAACTTGAAATTAGAGAAGCTTGCTTGTAGTGACGGTTCGTTCGAAAGAAAAAGTAAAAATATAATAAATTCAACACTATTGTATCCTACTGTTTTCAAAATTTAATAAACCTTTCAAAAGCGCAACAACAATGGTATCAACATGGTTTTTAAATTCGTGCGATTTGCGATTCAAATCGCACGATTCGCTTCAAATGTTTGCATTTCGGTTCACATCGGTAGTTTGAATCGAATCTATCAAGAATCGTACTTTGACTAATTTAGATATGATTCTTGATCCAGTCAAACAGAGAAGCTTCGTAAAAACAAAAATCTAATGAAAAAACTTGATGGGGTTCGAACGTGAGATCCCTTGGTTACAAAGTGGACCCTCTACCACCGTACCGACTTGATTGGTAATGTATATACTCAACGTATTTTGTAATTATCATGTTATTAGATCAAAGTATAAGACTCTTTTATTCAGTGTAATGATATTTTATTACCGTAATGATATCTATAAGGATAAATGTAGCGATTTAGTAATCTGACCATGAATCTTCGATTCACGATTTAAAATATGATTCGATTCTCAAAATTGAAAAGCGTTAGCTCAGCGATTCACGATTTCACAACCTTGGATATCAACATATAAAAATATTTTGCAAAACCTTGAAAAATGAACATTAATGGTTTGATATGCCAATCAAAAACCACATGTATTCCCAATGGTATTCGTGATAATAGATAATACAAAACTAAAAGATCTGCCAGATGATTTAAGTCTTGGTGATAATCCAAAACCTTTTCAAATCAATCGAATCTCTAGGATATTCAATGAAGATATTTTTTAATATATTTTCTTAATGATTGGATTAAAAACTAAGAGGAAGAGAAGTTTCAACTACAGATAGGTTCCCGACTTTTATAAGGATATATCAAAGAAAATCAAGAGTGTCGGAGATTGTTACATGATGATTCTGACTTTTAGAGGGTATCCGAGTAACATATAAAAAATAATTTTTTGACTTAATTAAGTCGAAAAGTTAAAATTTAGTTTGAAAACTAAATTTTCGAAAAGATTTTTAAAAGCAAACAAAAATAAAATGCTTCTAACTTTCGAGAACTACTTATGCTTCTGGTTTCTAAACATGCTTTTAGTTGGAGATCCCCATGTGCTACTTTTCCAAATATAAATATTAAGTTAAGCAATACTTAATAAATAATGTTTAGATTCAGCGCCTCGTGTGGTCATCGTCACAATTGGAAGAGAAAAAAAAATCAACAAACATATGTTTTATTTAACTAATTTTTTATGTTTATAAGTGGAAGGGCTTATAAACAGTATTATTGTTTATAAGCTCAGTATCACTTTTAAGGCGTCGCAAGAACAGTCTTAGTCTCCACTTATTTTAGGGATTCGCAGGAACACTCTTCTCGTTCTCCTATTTGATGTAAGAAATATCAAAATCTCAAGCTTCTCTAAACTTAGGTCTTAACACATGAATGTGGAGGAGTATGTAGATGTGGATTTGAGAGTGCAATTTGTTGGAGTACGGGAAATAGCTCATTCTACAAAATATGGGGTATTAGAGGATGAGGCATGGATTTGGAGGTTGGAGAAGAAGAAGACCAGTGACAGGGTCACTGATGCGTGTCGTAGGTGCAGTCAAATTAATTAATATTTCCACTCAATTAAAAATAATATAATGGAAGTCAAGTTCGTTCCCACGAGGAGCAAGAGATTCTAGTTGTAAAAATTGTCACGAAAGGAGGGTGTAAAAAGCAAAAGAAAATAAACAAGGCAATTAAAAGATAAAGTTGAAATCAATAAGAGAGACAAGATCAAGGAATCCTTCTTTGTTGCAAAACAATGAATCAAGTTATGTTTTTCATCCACATGTTATTAGTCACTGATTATCACTCAACCGTAGGATAGCAGGTCCGCTTAGCTAGCCCCAAAATCCCTTATTTCACCGAGTAACAAGTCCAGCTTAGTTATCGATTCTATTCAAAAGAACCACCTTGAGGTTCGCTTACAAGATGTAATTCCCCGAATGCATTAAGATCTATGAATTTAGGTTTAGTACTAGTAGTTAAACTCGGTTCGCTTGGTCCACTTTCTAGCGTTGTTTTTACACACAATCGCTCCACGGAATCCCTCCGCAAGATCTCGTGTTTTCTACTTGTGTAAAGTGTCGAGAACGATTACTTATTCCCTAACTTATACTAGATTTAGATTAAACTAACAAATCAATTTAGCGTGCACTCTAAACAATCTATCAATCAATCATGAATTAATAAACATTCCTATTAGTAAAAACAAACGATAATCATGTGAAAAACTTCAAGATAGAATTGAAACAAAACTCAAATAATGTTAAGAACTAGGAATTCATCCTCAATCAATAATAAAATTAGTTACTCATGTTAAGGAGTTCACACAAAGAATAAAGAAGAGAGTAGTGTTGTGTGTGTAGAGAGGTGTGTAAAAGATGTAGAAAACTTCTCTATTTATAGGCTTCAATATTCTCCAAATCTTCCAAGGAATAGAATCCTCATTCCATAGTAATTCAATTTCCAAATTCAAGTCTTTCTCATCTTCCATCTTCTCTTTCCAAATTTGAGCCAAATTCTCCATCCAATTCCAAGTCCAAGTCTTCACACCCATGAGTAGAATCCACACAAAAATCTGTAATTTTGGTCGCCGGAAATCTGGTATTATGGCCGGAATTTGGTCGGAATCCGTCACTGCCGGCTACCTGAAAATTCTGTCCGTCACAGGTATATTCGACGGAATATTCCGTCAGTCCACCGTTAGGACTAACGGTCAAAAGGGTCAAACCGTCAGTCAACGGTCAAGGCAGATGATGAGTTAGCTACCGAGTCAGCAGCTTACTCGGCTAACTGGTCTTATTCAGTTGAGTTGAATCGTCTGGATCGTTCACCGGATTCACTGAGTCGACTCATCAGAGGAGAGATTCAGACAGAGTTTCCTCTGTTTCAGGGCATTTCCAGGCCTTATTCAGGCCGATCTATGTCTTCACCTGTTAAGAACCTAGCTGTTTATGGGTGAAAACTACTCCTGCAGAATTTGGTAATTTGGGGTGTGGATGAGGAATGAATTTAAACCTTTAAACAAATGCACTTTGCGCGGTGAGTGCTTGTAGATTCGAGAGATCAATCTGTGCAAGTCCGGCCTAAACCAAGAAATGGCCGTTCCAGACTTGTTTCGGTCACAAAGTGAAGGAGATGAGGTTGATCTTAGGGAGGGAAGCGAAGAAGGTGTTGAGATTGTGAAGGTGTTGGCTTGCTTATGACTTGTAACAGAAAAAGGTGAACAACAGGCTTGTGATTGATGCAAGCAAGCTCAGGTGTTTGAATACGATTTGTATTAACACTTGGTTTTCTGTCTCATCTGAACTTGTGTTGTTGTTTGAAATAGGGCGGAGAACCTATTTATACAAGTCATTGAGCCTCATTCACGTCTCTCGTGGGAAGTGGAGGAAGTGGAGTGATGGAGTAGTGGAGTTGTGCATCGACCAGTCTTGCCCACTTCTCCTGTTCATCTCTAACCGTCCATGACTTCCTGACACGTTCTTGTGATGGCGCGTTGCCGCGCACGCTGTAAACCGCCGAGACCAATACCCCGGTATGTATCCCCGAGTTTGTGACATGATTGATGTTCGGAATGTGTGGATCGTGGATCCACGAAAGATAGCATGTAATCTTTGAATTGAATAATCGTGTTATTCGAAAGTCGATACTTGTGAAGTATCATGTGTATTTTATGCGAGTGCTGCATTATGGTGTGGTAAAGTGATGGGTAATGACGCCTCACTAACCAAATAACTCCGACCCCGGGGTTGTATAACCAAGTCGGGTGAAGTTGGACGGATGAGATGATCTTTGAGACACTCATCTGCGACCGTTAATGAATATTAGGGTTTTTGAAGAGGAGCGCAAGCATGACTCTTCAGCATGGTCGAAACCAAGTAATGGAAGAATTTTGGAGAGGACCGACCGGATGTGTATGTAGATGGCATGCTGGTGTACACGTCCATGTCTTACCGTCCCATGAAGGTGCGATCTAGGCCACTCAATTTGACCGACAAAGAGGAGTGGTTGAGATCGGTTTGCGGCAGAAATCCTTGCCGCAAAGGAGTTGGAGATCGCATGACATTCCTGCACGCGTTTCAAGACGACCCATCTTGGTCGGTCTTGGTCGATCATACTAGCGTGTAGGTGGTAGGCTGGTGTTCACATGTATACCTGACTATCCCATGAAAACGTGATCTAAGCCATTCAAATCATCCTAGGTGAAGTTGAGTGGTCGAGATCGGTTGCAATTTGGGAAGTGTAACCACGCATGTTTGGGCGGGCGTTTTGGATTAGCCGGGCATGGGATGCCTTGGCCGATCGCATGAGGAGGTAGATGAGCCCACGGTGGTCATGCTTGGTATGACCGGCCCTTGCTTAATCTAATCTGTGACCCTCCATTCGTGCCGGAGAAGATGGACGCACGTGATGATTTGTGATGTGACTCAATAATGTTGTAGAAAGTGGTAGTAAGGTTGTCGTTCACTCGGACTTGACGAGATTGATTTTAAGAATTAATAAAAAAAAATAAAAGAAAAATATATACAAATATTGTCACAAGATGGAGAGGATTCTTGGGACTCAAAATTCCACCAATTCTTACATTCATGCGGTTCATCTATTAATTCCGGACAATTAAGGCTCATAAAGTAACAAACATCGACTCTAATTCTTTGCCAAGGTAGATTTTATAAAGAATTATATGTAACTCACAAGCATGGCGCATCTAAAGTACCTAAGACTAAGCATGCGACATCTAACGAATTCACAAATAATCAATAAAAATCATAAATCAATTATAATAGTGCAAATAGTCATAAAGGAATTAAATAGAATTACCACATGGGTGCAAAACAGCTTCCTCCGTCGTCCCAGTGATGGGTTCTAGCTCATCATGTTGGAAACACGCTCAAAATCCATTTTTATTGCTCAAAGGAGGTGTACAAATGATGAACAAAGGAGAATAAGATGAAAATCGGGTTTGCAACAGTTATAGATGTTGCAAACACTGTTACAAAGAAGGTTAAAACCGTTACTGCTTTTAAGTCTGCCTCCGTATTGCGACCCACGCTTAAGTGTCGTTGTCACTGTTGATAAACGACTGTCCTTAGAAGTGTAATGTTCTTCGTGTTCTTCCCTCACAAAGAAAGCAGCAGGTGTGTAACTCGATTTTTACGCTCTGTGGTTGCTCCAAACTCTCTCTAACTCTCCATAACCCTTCTATGATATCCAATAGCTTCTTTTATACTCGACAGGGGCAAGAAATCTCGACAATAACTCCTCAAATTCTCTCATTACTCGGGAATAAAATATTTCCATTTTTCGGGATTATTTCCTTCTTCATCTTCTTCTTACGTTGCATGTACGCTAACACACTCCCGACCAGACCACAACACGTTCCATAAACACTTTGTAGAAGGATTAATATTCACTTTGCAACCACACGAAATCCCGTGAAACTCTTCACCCGTTGTCGTGCTGCCCCTGTTTTCTTCTTTGCGAGTTATCTAGCCAATTTTGGAAGACAAATCGACCCACATCACGCCTGTTATGCTTATTCAAGTCATCCTATGAAATTTTAGCGATTGAATCGCATTATAGCCCCTCCAAATGACGAAAACAACATCTGCCAGTAGTGACACCATTTTCCCGCCAAAACCAAATTTCAAATGGAGGGGATGAAGTGCCCCGATCCAAAACATGGGCGCCTTTATCAATTTGGGGTGCACAGGGTGCCCTTATCCAAATTGAGGGTGCCTTTATCACTTTTCTCCCGGGGTCCAAATAACACTTTTTGAGCAACTTTTCCACACAAGTGTATTTCTCCAAAAACACCTACACACACATAAAAACACCAAAATTAGTACAGAAATCGAGACCAACAATAGAGACAATTAGGACAATTCAGACACAAAAATGTGTCTATCAAATACCCCCAAACTTATTATTTGCTAGTCCTCGAGCAAATTTATTCTAAAAATAAAAATCATTTGAACCCTAGGTGGCCCTAGTGGCGGAGTGTTGTCTCCGGAGGGTTTACCAGAGGTGTACCCACAAAACCTTTACTCCAGACCCTAGCTATCTACATAGAACCTTGGAAGGCACTAAAGAATCTCCTTGGTTGGCATACATATGGACTACAGGAGGAAGTACCCTGATGCGAAATTCCAATTCTTTGTACACGAGTTAAGCATACTAAAATTCATATAAAGTGACAGAGCTCTACTCAGATAGTCGCACTATGGACATCAATACCCGGAGTCAAAACTAATCACATGGATAGATCAAGAAGATGGATATAGAGAAAAACATAGATAGTTTTGATGTTTACTAAGTGATCGATGTTTCCCATATACGTCAGAAGGCCTCGCCAAAATGAACCTATCCTAATGGACTGAGATACTAGTCGACTAATATCAACACACCATATACAAGGGAACCAGTGGTCGATAATCCTAACTCTAGGTCAACACAACTGGCATATACAAGGGTTCCAGTGGTCGAATTTATTGAATTTATTCCGGTTGGTCAGATGGTCTGGTCTCACTTTCTTTTTTTTTTTTTTTTTTCAACTTTTTTTGGCATCTCAATCACTCTAATTCACCCAGCATTGGTAACAACTTGAATCGTGGGACCCACCTAATCACTTAGAGAAACATAGTTTAAAAACAAAATAAAATAAAAACAGAAGTGAAAAGGACTCAACGAGATTGGTGAAACTATCATGTTATTTCTAACACCTGAGCTCTGTGCTTTTATGAATAGACTCTTTAGATGTTGCCATCTAATCAGATTGGTTCCTCAACTCCTACAACCAAAATGCTTCCATCCACTTAGATTGGTTAGTGCCATCCTTAATAAGCATAAATTTCTAGACTCTGGAGTTTAATTATCGCAACTAAAAAGTTTCTCCCATACCCCCAAACTTAAATCTAACATTGTCCTCAATGTTCTAAAGATAAAATTAAAAGCATGAACAAGGAGAAACTGTTACCATTTGAAGTAAAAGAGTTAAGGAAAGATATTACCGTGTTGCAAGAGCATGGGTTACCTCCCAAGAAGTGCTAAGTTTAAAGTCTTGACCAGACATTGGAAAGGATTAGTCACCTCGAAGAATCATATAGCAACAGTCGGAATAACTGCGGGTCATCTGGATCAAAAAGTGCTAACCACAAGAAGAGGAAACTGCCACAGACCAGGAAGATACCCTTATATATTGTTTTGTTTAAGACAACTACATCTAGTTGTGGTTCGGGTTCAGGCTCTATGAACGGGTCTAAATAAAATGTTTTCATGGGCCGGACTTCCTCAAAAGAAGGATTCTTAAGATCGGGTTGTAGAGTCTCGGAAATACTCAAGTAGGAACTTAGACGCACATAACAATAACTTTGAATAATTGGGGATCCTCTAAGTCAATCAGATTTGACTCACACAACCGACCACAAAGAGAGTGGTGGTCTTCCTTAAACAAATGTGTCGACCCTAATATCCTAAAGTAATTAGGTTTAGTCTCAAAACTTAATAATCGACACATCTCGAAACTTATACGTTCCCACAATTGGAAGGAAGGTTTTTGGTGGGAAAACAAAGTCAATCGTGGTATCATAGCATGGGTTAACCACATCAACCAGAGGATGGGTTTCTAACAACCTAACTTCTTTATGGACACAACGAGGTTCGGAAAAAAGTGTATGAAGATAATCTTTTAAAATGGTTGAGGCACAAATGTCAAGTCCCAAGTTAGGGACTTTTCTAAGAGTTAAAGCACATGGAGAATGATAATCACCCCCAAACTTAGAGTTTTCGGTGTCTCTAGAAAGACTAGTCACAATTTCCCTAATTTCAAGGTCATCGATTCCCGAAAATGGTCAATTGATTCTTCTAAGTCGGTACATCCTCACTCATATCTACGAGTTCATTTTCTTTTCCTAAGTCTATTGTTTCTAAATCGCTAGACTCAAAATATACTCGTTCCTCTAAACCATCATTGGCTTCGTAATCAAAAGGAAATACTACATCGTCTAAAACGGGGGTATCTCTAGTCAAATCCTCATCCTTTTGAATAGGTGAATAATTATTAAAATTATTTGGATTTGAACTAGAAATATTATCATCATTAAGCTCAATTGGAGTAACAAATTCCTGATCGCTATGCCTACTGATTTCAAATTCTTCATCAACACTATCCTCATCATAATCATAACATGAAAATGGTTGAACCTCATCTAAATTAGTGTTACCAAATCTAACCTCGTCATCATGATTATAAATATCTTCATTTTCATGGGTATTATTGGAAACACTGTATTGGGAATTAAGATTATTTCGAGCAAGTTTTTCGACAATCCTATTTGTACTTTCAGTAAATTGCTTAAGAGTCTCTTCTAAAGACATCCTAACTGCAAGGGAATTCTACACAAATACAAACAAGGCTGACTCGACCAAAACAAACCTATTGATTTCTAGCAAACAAAAAGCATGATGGCTCCACTTAGATTGTTTCTAGACCAGCTTCTAATCTTTCGAAAAGGGACTCGTTACAATCGAGGAAACCCTCTGGAATCAATCCGAGTTTAAGTGAGTTGAATAGAGGCGAGGGAAGGCTGCGTGGAGCTTTGATACCCGGGGCCTCACCGCATTACAAGGCGGTGCAGTCACGCATTCAACTCACGAAACCATCATGAACTTCGTATGCTCAAAAGAGTAACCAATATTTTTCGAACGACTTTCCTATTAAGCTCGTTACCTATAGGTCTCGTTCTAGTCAAAATTTTAGGCTTAGGTTCGCGTTTGGTTTTGTTTTCCTAAGGCGGGCAAGAAGAGAAAACGGTGATGAAATCCGAACCCTTATCTTGTATGGCCAGTCCTTGCCCTTTACTAGGAAATTAAAACAATAGGATTCAGTTCCTCGACATATATTCACACGAAATCATCCAAGAAACCCGGCGACGGGGATTCGCGGGTGTTTAGAATTCTTACCTCCCGTTGCGGACGGGGATGAACCCGTTGAAGTCGACTCGGGCCACGACTCCTATGTCATGTACGAACCCGAGGGGCCGAGACGATATCGTAATCGTCGTCCTTCCCTGTGCAGTTTGTATTTAAATAACCCTTCCTTAGGGTTTTAAAAAAAAATTGTCCGATAGTCCAAAAATTAAAAAGTCCAAAAATAAAAATTACAAAAATAATTACCTAATTACAGTTTCTAAAAAAATAAAAATAAATAATAATTACACTATATACAAAATTTTCTTCTTTACTCCGTTCGGATCTCTCTTTTCTTTCGTATTTTGGCTTTGCTTTTCTTTTCAGCACTTTCTCTTTTTCTTTCGCTCCACTCCAAATCTGAAAGCAAACAGAAATACCAAACCGCGTAAAAAAGAACAAAAATAATAAAAATAAAAATAAAACCTAAAAACAAAACTATACACAAGTCCCCGTCGGCGGCGCCAAAAATTGATGTGACTCAATAATGTTGTAGAAAGTGGTAGTAAGGTTGTCGTTCACTCGGACTTGACGAGATTGATTTTAAGAATTAATAAAAGAAAATAAAAGAAAAATATATACAAATATTGTCACAAGATGGAGAGAGTTACTGGGACTCGGGATTCCACCAATTCTTACATTCATGCGGTTCATCTATTAATTCGGACAATTAAGGCTCATAAAGTAAAAAACATCGACTCTAATTCTTTGCCAAGGTAGATTTTATAAAGAATTATATGTAACTCACAAGCATGGCGCATCTAAAGTACCTAAGACTAAGCATGCGACATCTAACGAATTCACAAATAATCAATAAAAATCATAAATCAATTATAATAGTGCAAATAGTCATAAAGGAATTAAATAGAATTACCACATGGGTGCAAAACACTTCCTCCGTCGTCCCAGGTGATGGGTTCTAGCTCATCATGTTGGAAACACGCTCAAAATCCATTTTTATTGCTCAAAGGAGGTGTACAAATGATGAACAAAGGAGAATAAGATGAAAATCGGGTTTGCAACGATTATAGATGTTGCAAACATCATTTACAAAGAAGGTTAAAACCGTTCACGCTTTTAAGTCTCGCCTCCGTATTGCGACCCACGCTTAAGTGTCGTTGTCACTTTGTTGATAAACGACTGTCCTCGGTGTAATGTTCTTCGTGTTCTTCCCTCACAAACAGCGTGGCTATAATGTGTAACTCGATTTTTCTGGCTCTGTGGTTGCTCCAAACTCTCTCTAACTCTCCATAACCCTTCTATGATATCCAATAGCTCTTTTATACTCGACAGGGGCAAGAAATCTCGACAATAACTCCTCAAATTCTCTCATTACTCGGGAATAAAATATTTCCATTTTTCGGGATTATTTCCTTCTTCATCTTCTTCTTACGTTGCATGTACGCTAACACACTCCAGACAGACCACAACACGTTCCATAAACGCTGTAGAAGGATTAATATTCACTGCAACCACACGAAATCCCGTGAAACTCTTCACCCGTTGTCGTGCTGCCCTGTTTTCTTCTTTGCGAGTTATCTAGCCAATTTTGGAAGACAAATCGACCCACATCACGCCTGTTATGCTTATTCAAGTCATCCTATGAAATTTTAGCGATTGAATCGCATTATAGCCCCTCCAAATGACGAAAACAACATCTGCCAGTAGTGACACCATTTTCCCGCCAAAACCAAATTTCAAATGGAGGGGATGAAGTGCCCCGATCCAAAACATGGGCGCCTTTATCAGCTGGGGTGCCTGGGGTGCCCTTATCCAAATTGAGGGTGCCTTTATCACTTTTCTCCCGGGGTCCAAATAACACTTTTTCAGCAACTTTTTCCACACAAGTGTATTTCTCCAAAAACACCTACACACACATAAAAACACCAAAATTAGTACAGAAATCGAGACCAACAATAGAGACAATTAGGACAATTCAGACACAAAAATGTGTCTATCAATTTGAAACCCTAATTTTGGCTTTCAAAAGCCGTGCGCCACTCCTTGTTTGGGTGATGATTTTGTCACGGCCAAACATTGTTGGTCTTGACCAATTGGTCAAGTGTGTAGGCGGGCCCACGGTGATCGTGTTGACATGCTCTGGGCCCTTTGAATCTACATCTACACCCTCCATCTATACCTGCGAAGATGGATGGTTGAGATTGTTTTGCGACACATGTAATATGCCGCAAACCCTTATTTAGGGTTTTCCGTCCATAATGCTTGGTATGAACGTCTTTTGGCAAGCAAAGGCCAATGGCCGACCATGCGGGGTCGGCCGTGGGTATTCCATACCGCTTGGGGATGATGGAATTGATCCGGGGTCATCCAATCATGCTTATGGAGTTGGATGACTGCGATCGAATCATATCCGGACGATACGGTCAGTCCGGGATGCTCAATCAGGCTAGTATAACACACCGAGAGGGGCTCAATCGGGCTAGTATAACACACCGGAGGGCTTGGGCTAGTATAACACACCGAGAATCGGCACATGTACGGGTATTTCGTACATGGTTTCATTATAGTGCTTGGAGGTTCGTGTTACTCAGAAGAGTAACACTCGGTCGTCATGCCACACCGATAATGAGTACTTGAAATACAAGGCTGATATGAAATTCACGGGAAGGGGGATTGTTGCTACATGCTCCAACCTGGAGGAATTTCATGTATTCACGAATGGGATTGTTGCTACATGCTCCATTCTTGGTGAATTAAGTGAGGGAGTATCCAACACTTATAAATGGCTTTATCTTTTACAAGATGTCAGCGCATGATTTTTTCGGTTTTTTACAAATTTAACCTTAAACGAAAATCCACCATCAACAGTACCTCAGAAGTTTGGGGAGAATCCTCGGTTTTCTCCTCCAAAACAGGTTCCTTTGGTGTTTCCACCGCGCCCGAATCAGTGACTTCAGGTTGCACAAGTTGTGTACCACTTCTCAACGTAATTGCATTGACACCCTCTTTTGGGTTGATAGGTTGAGAAGGGAGTTTCCCACCATTTTGTGCCTTCAATTGATTCAACTCCATAGCCATAGAACCAACTTGAGTTTGCAAATCCTTAACTGTACTCTCCGTTCTTTGCATAAAAGATTTCAGCAACTCCTCCATATTGGACCCCATAGTTTGAGGTTGTTGTTGTTGTTGAAATTGTTGTCTCGGTTGGAATTGTTGTTGTTGAGGTTTAAATCCACTCGGGTTGTTGAAACTAGATTGTTGAATCGCTCCTTGCTTATTGGCATAGCTAAAATTGGGGTGATCTCTCCATCCCGGATTGTAAGTGTTAGAGTAGGGATCATACCGTCTTTGTTGATTTGGAAAGATCGCATTAGCTTGCTCGTCTTCATAAGATTGAGAGGAACTTGGTATCACCGCTGCTGCAACTTGTTGAAGCATTGCGTTCATGTTACCCATTTGTTGACGAAGCTCTTCAACCTCGCTCACCTCACTCACCCTTCTTAGAATCACATCCGAACCACGACTCAAGAATTGTTGTGAGTTCGCTGCCATGTTTTCAATCAACTCTCTAGCTTGTGCCACCGTCTTGTTCACTAATGCACCACCACCCGCAGCGTCGAGAAGATTCCTATCACTTGATTGGAGTCCTTCGTAGAAGTATTGAATGATCATAGCGTCACTGAATTGGTGGTGAGGGCAGCTTGCCACCAATCTCTTATATCGTTCCCAACATTCATATAAGGATTCCCCCACATTTTGCTTCATCCCACAAATCTTCTTGCGAATTTGAGTAGCCTTGGATGCAGGAAAATATCTCTCCAAAAAGAGTTTCTTCAGCCCATTCCATGTTGTGACACTTCCGGCCGGTAAATAGTATAACCAATCCTTAGCACTATCCATTAAAGAGAAACGGAAAACTTTCAACATTGCACCATCCGCCGCAACATTCGCTGGAAGCATAGCCGTGACAATGGTGTGGAAGTCCATAAGATGTTTGTTTGGATCTTCATTCACCATGCCATGGAACTTTGGTAATTCTCTAAGCAACCCCGGCTTGATCTCAAAAGTAGAGTCCGTTTGAATACACCCCTGTTGTGTATCTAGCCTATGAGAAGCCAACTCCTTGAGTGAACGATTTGCATCACCCATAACTTCTTCTTCTTCAACTTGTGGTTCATCTACGAATGGAACCTCTTTTTCTTCTTCTTGTTGTTGGAAAATCTCTTCTCCTACTTCCAACTCGTGCTCGTCCGTTGTGTCTTGACTTGGTTGGAGTATTGTGCCTCGTCGAGTAGCTATCCCGCACCTTGGATAATTCCAATCCTTAGAAGCCAGAGATTAGGTACCTGCAAACAATTCTCGCAAACAAGTGAGAAACAAGACAAGAAACAAGAAGCAAAGATAAAAGCAAAAACAGAAATAAGAAACTAAAAACTTAATAACTAGCCGTGTGCCTCCCAGAAACGGCGCCAAAATTTGATCGCTGTCGTATGCGTCAAAAATAATTTCACTTTCCTAAAGTATATGATAAGAAAGAGTTCGTATCCACAGAGAAGCGATTGTAGTTATTTCGTAATCAATTTCTTAAAGTAACCAATTGGGGGGATTTCTGATTTTTAAGTAAGCAATAAAAGTAAATTAAAAGCAAAGTAAATTGTAGAAAGTAATCAATAGAGAGAGATATTGGTCAAGGAATTCATCTTCAATCTTAGACATGTGCTTGCATATATGATTAGAATTACGATTTAATCTCTTGTGTTATCAACAGCCTAGAGAATCAAGAAAGCAAGATAATCTATTAATTTCCTAAGTTCATCAACACACACAATAGGGCTGCGTATGTGAATTCTACCTAAAGAATAACCTAACGCCTTGCGCTAATCAAGTTCAATTCCTAGGAGCATTAAGTTTCAGAAATATGCTAATCAATGCAATTGTCATGCGTTGCACATAACAATTCGGACAATGGTCAAACTCTACATATGATTACGAGAGTGTATCACTACAAACCGTAAACATATCATGCTACTTGTATTCAAGGTTATCGCTCGATGAAAAACCCTAAAATATCTATGGACTAAGATGCAAGTTTAATTAATTGGCCACTTAACTAATCAAACATCATAATCCTATCACAATACTTCAATCATGTGATCATAAAAACAGTAGAGAATTGAACGATAATCAAGAGAGAAAACTAATACATAAAGCAAAACACAAGTTTTAGAAATAGGACTACATCCTTAACCAATAATAGAGAATTTAGCTACTCATAGCTATGGAGTTCATCACCAAAAATATAAGTTGAATAAAGAAGAAGATGACAAAAGCAAACCCTAGAAGCGTAAACAAAAGCGGCTCTCCAAAGTTCCAAGAATAAGATATTCTCCAAAAGTTGTAGAATTCTTCTTTTATAGCTTTTCCTTCCTTCCAAAATTAGGTCAAGTCTTCAAAGTCCATTAGATGAAAATCCACCAAGCCCATAAGAGAGAGAAACCCGTGTAGAAAATATGCCCAAAAAGTCGTCGCCGGAAAACTGGTATTATGACCGGATATCGGCCGGAGAAGTGCCCGGAAAACGACTCCGGTGACCGGCAAAGTCCGCCCGGTCACCGGTCAACGGGTCAACTCGGGTTAGGTTAACGAGTCAGCTCACTGAGTCGAACCGGGTCAATCACCGACCGAGTCAGGTGAGTCAGGATCTGGATCATCTTCTTACTCAGCTGAGTGGGCTGAGTGGCCAAGGCCTTTGCCATCTTGCCAGGCCATTGCCAGGCCAACTTGTGTTGCACCATCATAATGCATTAGTCATTTCATCCCAGCCATAATGGCCAGCACACTTCCCTGTCACTTCTAAAACTCAGCTGTAATTGCACTACAACCTGCAATGCCTCAAATCCTTCAGCTTCAACTCAACTGCTATTCCATTCATTCAAACATCTGAGCCTCAGTCCCTGTAATCTCTGTCATCAGTACCAGACCACCTGAGTTCACACACCCATCACTGCAACAGGCCAGGCTCAACTATCACCAGTGGTATATCCTTTCAATTCAAAGCAACAACACTAACATGCTCTTCCCTATCCTGCAAAGCACATTTCACAACCAGCTGCAGCACATTCATCGGCATCCACAGCTACAGCTTCTCCCTTCATTCATATCACCATTTCAGAGCTTTGAAGCTTAAACCCAACAACACAAACTGCTAGCCTGCCAGAACTTCCTTGCATACCTGCAATCTCCATTTCCATAGCATCTCCAAAGCCACACAACTTCCTGCGACATCTCCATTGAGCCATCTCTGCACAATTAAAGCCATCTGCAATGTCTATGGACCATCACCAGTTCCACCTTGTTTCAGCTCCAATATCCCCTTGTAACTCATATCACACAGCAACGACATTACTTCCAACCTTCTTGCCCTGAGACACCAGCAAGCTCCAATTGCAGAGCCACTGCAATCCCTGGCAAGCAGCATTAACAGCCCATTGCCACTTACCAGCAGCTTAGCCAGCTGCAACACTACTCTGACTCCATCTGAGCTTAGCCAGTGCAGCACCAAATCATGATTCACAAGCACAGAATCCACCAGTACCAGTACCACTTCATCCCAGCATTGTCATCACCTGCACTGTAATACACAACACAATTCATTATCATTCCAGCCTTTCTGTAGCTTCAATTTCAACACAAACAATATCAATTCCATACTCCTATTGCAGCTGCACCTCAGCTCAGTTGCATTACTGTAAGCTCAATTCAATCTCATACAAGAACCTCTAAACTGAATTATTCCCTGTATCTTCAACTCTTGCACTGCATCAACAGCTCATTGCAGTGCAAAACCAAGACCAACAGCCAGTTATCTAACCTCATTTCCACAACTGAACCATCACCATTGTCAACCTGCACTTGAGCTGCCTTCTGTAACACCTCATGTTCAACTGGGAAGCAATGCAAATCAACACCATACCCTCTTTAATTCACCATTTCTTCCTTGTACTGTAAACATCAACAACACTCTCTATCAATTCATTTCCAGCAACCCTGATTTCTCACCACCCAATCCACACAAAACCTCATTATTTCTGTTGCTCAAGAATACCATCATCGAGTCATCTTCTGATTAACACTAGTTTCATAATTGATTCGAATTTTTAACATAGCTCTGCAAATTAAGGGCAGCAGCTTTTTCTCACTAATCCTCAAATACCCTCATCTGGATTCGACCTAAGCACTCCATAAAATTAAGAATCAAAAACCCATCTGCTCAATCGACAACACAGAGATAACCCCGTTTCAATCTCCATCGATTCTTCATTCCAGCTGAATTCTCGATTGAGAATCCAAAACACATCAAACCCTAACTTCTGTGTCACCACCATAAGCAACAGATTCATCATTCTTCTTCTTCTCTCTAACTCGAGCGGATTCAAATCCCGTAACCATTAACAATCTAATCCACCCAAACCCATCTCAGATTCAACACAGCTCTTCAATTTCTCTACCATTTACAACTCCTTATCGATCTATAGCAGCAGCTTCTCGATCTTCCATTTATCTTGAACTCACTGATTTCGTTTTCAATTTCAGCTCCAATTACTTCAAATCTTCATCTCAATGGCATCAGCAAGCTTTGAATTTTTCTCTCTTCTCTCGATCCAGACTTCAATGTGACATCGCCAATCATTTCAGGTGGAGAAGTGAGTAAATGTTAGAGAGAACATTTCTCGATTTAGGTTTAAGTGTAAGAATGGGATGGTTATCCCCACTTAGGTTGCTTCTGATAAGGGCTACTCAGCTAGCAGCCCCCTAACCAATGCTGGTTGTCGTTTAATACTCTTCCAAAAGAGAGTTGTCCCTTAACCTTGACTGGGCTCCAGATAGTGTTCGCCCATGAAATGACAATTTTTCCCTTTTGCTCCAATTGGGATGATTTCCCCTTCTTTTCCCCCGTGCGACTCCAGAGTACCTAATAACTCAAAAACACGCGTAAAGTACATAATTCACACGAAAAATAGCAAAGAAAGCATAAACTCTAGATAGTAAATACGGTGTATTCTACACCTATCAATTTCCTTCTTGTAAAATTGCTAACTCAATTAATAAAAAGTGTGATTTTTGATCTTAAAGATGTGTTGATTATTATGAATTCTTGTGAGGGATGTATTGTGGGAATTCCTGCAACTACAACATACACAATGCCCATGCATTAGAAGTAGCTACTTGTATCAGAACAACTGCTATAAGATGAGAGCTCTCATTCAATTTGATGGAGTTTGATCAAAATAAATCATGTTAGGCGCTATGAATACTCGCCCATTCAACCAGACTGTACACACCCATTCAGGTGAAAGAGTGTCTAGTTGTCGAGATTAAGAGGCTGATCTTCAGCCGCTGGAAAGAAAAAAAATCTCCCTGAATAGGTGATGCATGTTCAGCCTTTTTAGGGATTTTTTCAGTTTTTTTATTTGTTTTAAACTCTTATTTTACGGGTCTCATTGTGAATTTATTATTAAGAAAAGAAAAGATAAACTTGGAAGACATATTTTTAGCCATTTGAAGATAATACTTTTTTCTAAGCGGCCGAACATCAGCATCTTAGTCTCTTAATTGGCTAACCCACGGTCAGAAATTAACTTTTCAAGCTAGTCCCTCAATCGATTTGGCAGTGATTAGTCATTTATTTTTTCAAAGACGATCCAAAGGGTTGACTGCTTAAAGTCTTCAGAGAGACTGAAGCAACTTAGGATAGTGAACTCTATTTTAGGATTCACATGCGTTAGCCATCTTGGTTATAAGCGCATGGATACTGAGGAAACTAGGCAACTAGGGGTAATTTACTTGGTCTCAACTATACGAAGTTGGTAATGTCTTTATATAACGGCTTAATTATGAGAATATTCAAAACTGGACTAGGTCCCGCGGTTCATTTACTTTTCTTCGGCATTATAATTGTTTAGTTATAATTAAGTAAATTACATTGTACGTTAATCCAAAACACCTGATATTCATCTTATAATATCGGTCTTGTACCGTATCTATTATTAAGTGATTACCTTAGTGTTGTATTGTCTCGACTTTGTCCATAAACGATCACTCAAGGTATCGTACTTATAGGTTGATATCGAAAAGATTGTGGTGTACTTGGTACCCTCGTCATTTCAATTGGTATCACAACAGGCAAACACGAAAAAGATCTAACAGTCTGTATTTGGTGTGATTCAATTTATAAGATATGAGTTCGGAAAATTCGAGTTCAGTTAACGTACCGCCAAGATTTGATGGTTCTAACTATCTGTGGTGGAAATCTGCTATGAGATATTTTCTTCAATCACGCGATTTTAATACTTGGTTATTAATTGTAGATGGGCATGTCTATCCCAAAGTGAAATTTTGAAAACTGAGTTTAAACGCTTAGCTGACTACTCAAGTGAAGCAAAGACTCCGGCAAAGTAGAATTCAGATGGCTTATGTCAGAGCACTGCTCGGTCAAACTCGCAAGCGTTTCTATCGCAAGCTTGTTTGTCAAGTTTAGTTGTCAAAACTATAAGTCTTGATTTATAGTCTACTTATAACTAAGTCTCGGATTAGGATAGAAAGTGTAGTTGAGCTTTAGACTTCACGGCGTTCATCGATTGAAGACGAAGAACTACTAAGGGGAACTTGTGGAACTTCATTAAAAAAAGGTATGTGGAGGCTTGAACTCATCTATCACTCGAAAGTCTATTTCTACTCTATCTCCCATTTGAGACAAAAGTCGTATAGCTATATAGACTTCGATTATACACATTTGATATTTCGAGCTGAGTTTAACTCGCTTACATATTTCTCAAAATATGTGTTGATAACCTTTCTCTTTAACCAAGTTCATCTTATATTCTTGACGAAAGTCAAAAGATAATCATGTGAAAATCGCCTGGTAAAATCTTACATGATTTGTGTGACAAATCATTTGATGTAGACTCGAGAATGTTTCGTATTGATCATTCGATCACTTGAAAATTGCTTTGAATCTAATAGTTTGTGTGAGACAATTTATTCCCGTCTTCTAAGAATATTTCAATGATTGA
Organism: Papaver armeniacum; assembly: GCA_023531295.1. Taxonomy (NCBI): domain Eukaryota; kingdom Viridiplantae; phylum Streptophyta; class Magnoliopsida; order Ranunculales; family Papaveraceae; genus Papaver; species Papaver armeniacum. Next base: position 114,313 of record JAJJWW010002473.1, on the reverse strand, counting down.
AATGGGAGTTTAGAACAATTAACCATGATTGTATATATCACACTATGCATACTTGTATGCTAATCAAGTTGCAAGTTATTCCAAGTCCGGAATAATAGTATGCATACCCGTATGCGTCTTGGTTGGTTTGTTGAAAGTCCGGAACTTAGTATGCATACCCGTATGCGTGCGGCGTAAGTCCAAGTCCAGGAATTCAACTGAGTTTGGAGGTATGCGTACAAGTTCGCATACCGGCGAACCCAAACTAAGTCCGGCCACTTAGGTATGCGTACATATTTGCATACTTGAGTGAGTTATGTTCTGAAATCGGTTTGTTCATGAACTAATACATTTATAAATTAAGGAATGCAATATTTTTCAAACCGTGGCTATAATGTTCATGAATTGATTCGAGTGTATAAAATCGATTTTGCTTCAACTGTGTCTTGTATACTTCTATGAGAATATAAACAATTCTAGAACTAGTTTCATTTGAGTCATTTGAACTAGTTGTGATTGAGATGAACAAGGTTGATATGAAAGTGTTCATATGGCTAACTTCGGTTAACTATTGTTGAGCCAACAAGTTGTACACGTTTAGGTACGGTTACTCATATCTAAATGAAGTCACTTTTCATTTGTGTGTAACAAGCTAAGTTCGATATAACGGTTCAAAGATATTAGCTTGAGTCTAATCAGGTTTTCATCTAACGGTGAATATTGAATGCTTTGTTACCAAGGTTACATTGATTCCAAACCCTGATTTGAAGACTATATAAATGAGAACTCTAGCAACTGGAAAACCTAATCCCCACACCTCTTGTGTGATACTAGTTGCGACTAAAGTCGATTCTCCTTTAACCTAGGTTTTTCTAAAACCACTATAGGTTAACGACTTAAAGACTTCATTGGGATTGTGAAGCCAGATCCAAATATTTTTTCTGTAGTTGCGTGTTCTGATCTTGCTTTATTCTATCGTATTGAGTACTATCTTCTCTAAGCTTTGCTCGAGATTTAATCTCCGATAGGCAAGATAAAAATTAGTCACAAACATCTTCGTCTCATCGTTTGTGATTCCACAATATCTTGTTTCGCTACCATACAATTAAGATTATTGTGAGGTGATTGATATTACTAAGTTGTTCTTCGGGAATATAAGTCCGGTGTATCAATTATTTCATGTTCACCTTGATTTATCAAAAGATGGAACATAACTCATAGGTATTTCTGTGGGAGAAAGATTTATCTATTCAATAGACTTTTCTGTGTGAGACAGATTGGTTTATCAAGTCTTCGACTTTGGGTCGTAGCAACTCTTAGTTGTGGGTGAGATCAACTAAGGGAATCAAGTGCGTAGAGTCCTGATGGGATTCATAGGCGTAAGGAACGCGACTGCACTTTAATCAGTGTGACATTGGTTAGGGCTCAACTACATTCCAGTCCGAAGCTAACTTGTAGTAGGCTAGAGTCTGTAGCGGCTTAATACAATGTGGTGTCCAAATATGGACTAGGTCCCAGGGTTTTTCTGCATTTTTTGTTTCCTGGTTAACAAAATTCTGGTGTCTGTGTTATTTATTTTCCGCATTATATTTTTATATAATTGAAATATCACAGGTTGTGCGTAGTTCAATCAATTAGATAATCCAACCTTTGGTTGTTGATATAAATTGATTGACACTTGAACATTGGTATTTGGTACCTTTCTAGTTGTTTCACATAATAATCAGGTTCGCGGATTTCTATCTATTTGATTTGCTGATTACATTGTGAAACATAGATACAACTCTTGGATATATTTCCATTGATTGAGTCTGAATGTCTAGTTGATTCTCTTGGAATTATATTGGATTTTGTCCATACAGATTTCCTAAATGAAATATTGGGTGAGGTTGTTATACCCCCGTTTTTTCAATTGGTATCAGAGGAGGCAAACACATTTAAGACCTCATAAGTCCGTGTTTGTAGCAATCTCACTCTATGGACAGTTGTGCTATCACTGATAAACGCATCACTAGAAATAAAAGTTTTGTTCCCATGAAATCTATTAAAGAGAAAGATTTGTCAATCTCGAATTTAGATGAACATTTTGTTCCAACGAAACATGCTTACACTGATAAGTGTTACCCCGATTACCTTTCAATGAGTCTGACTCTGTTGAGAAAGGGAAGCAGCCAAAGAAAGTGAAATGATTCTAAAACTTGTTAGAATCCAGGATGATAAAAAAAATCGGTTGAAACACAAGATCAATGTTCTCATTGGTATAACAAGGGATCGTGTTCTTCAGATTAAGTCTCTTCATGAGGCCAAACTCAAGGAGAATGCATCGGAAATTGAACATCTATTGAGTAAACTCTCTATTCAATGTAAAGGATGTTCTAAAGAGTCCACCATACCTATCACTTCTGTCTCAACAATGAATTCAGTTCTACAAGTTAAGCCACATTCTATTCCTATTGGAAAAGATATGCCTGCATATTCCTCAAATCAAGGAATCACCAGATCCCTTGGAAGGAAGAAATCTCCTAACGATGGTGTCAAGCCTATGTGTCTCTTTTGTGACTCAGAAGAGAAAAATGAACAGAAGAGCAAATCTAGGTTGAATGACAACTATATTTTCCAACTTCAACATACCTTGGATTTAATTCTTGAAGGTATAACTGACTTTCGTATGTCTAAACCAATCGGTTTTAGCACGTGCCCTGTGAATCCTTCCAGGAAAGTCAGTACAATTTGTTCCTCAAATGTTCATACTGGTAACAGTAATCTTAACACAAATCGTCCAAGAAGGTTTCAATGAGGATCTTCTTCGGTTAAAAAAGGAGATGTTATTGTTTTTGATGTGAATAAGGTATCAGAAGAAGGAAGCAAAAATGAATATGTGAAAGACAATCTAAATATGATAATTGAAGGATACAAAGAGCTCATAAACAGGCTGTCAAATCCCTCTGGTCAAAAACCTTCAAGTGAGAATCCATACTATGCGACTTATTTTGATGATAGTATTTTTTATGATAACTTTTCACATCAAAAAGTTTTTCCTCCAGAAATAAGGAAAAAGAGATGTAACAGTGAACAACATTCAATTGATGAGCGCAAAGCTCATACTTGTGCTAATTAATCACAAGGTTGAAACCTCACTCAAAAAATCCTGGTTGAGTGAGATATGATCAGGAATACTTTGTGGTAAAATGTCCTCTGAATGGTTAAACTATTTTCTTGTCGTTCTTAGCTGGATTATCGGTTGTTGACATTTTTTGCACAAGTATCTTTTTTGTTGATTTTTGTTCTTGTGATTTTTTTTAGCTTTATTTCTTTCCCCATAAATTTGTAATGGGATAAAATGCTATTCTTATGCTCTAAATTTTCTTCTTGAGAGAATACAAAAATTTTTGAGCTAAGATTTGTGAAAATATTCACTTAGCAATATTTTGATATGCAAACAGTTTTTCTTGGTTTGCCTTTTCAGTAGTTTTTGTGTCTTTGGTTTGTGGGTCAAGGTTGTGTTCGTACGAGTACCCATGTTACTTTTCACGAACCAACTATAGAAACTCTAAAATTTCCCTAAAACTGTTTATATACTTTTCTTTTTGAGATTGAGTTATCTCAATCAAGGTTTCCTTTTATCAAGAGTGTCTTCTCCTTCTTGTTCTTGGGATTTTCCAGAAGTCTTTGTTGATAATGCAATATATTTCGGTTTCAATGGGAAGAAGAAAAGAACCATTGTAGATGCTGACGAACTCAATTTTAATGTATCATTCTATTATGCATATACTCATCAAGATGGTGAAAAGGTTGAGATGGTCTCTGCTGAAGTGGTTCATGATTTTTTCAATTACTTTAAGAAGGCAAAACTGCAGCTCGTTGATACCATAAAAGGTCTTGATGTGTTACGAACTAAGTTGAAAAACGTTAACTCTGACCTTATTCTCATGAAAACACATGTGAAAGATCTTGTCAATGAGGATATCTTCTACGAAGAATCGGTTGATGTTGTCAATCACAATCACAAGTCCAAAGGCCTTGAAACCCGTGATGCTTCAGAACGTGAACTTTGATTTAGCTTGTGATCAATTTTTTGTTTTTAGAAATGTTTTATCTTGTCTAAGAAACTTCTTATGAGAATTTATTCTTGTGTTTTAAGAAGGATAACTAGGGTTTGGAATAGCAATTATTGTGAGTACACATAGCTATTGCAACGATTTTCATCTTGCAATGTTTTTAGATTTATTTATTTAAATTCTAAAGTTTATTTGAAAGATGATTTTGCAGTATTAATCTTTATTGGTTTTATATATTGCAAAAATTGTTATGGGATATGTTTGTTTGCTTCCGTGAACTATGATTGTCCCATATATGTCAAAAGTTAAGTCTATTATGTCGGTATGCAAATACTGATAGAAAATAGAATGAACTTTTGATAACAAAGATTAAGTTTATGGAATCATTATGCAAATATTGATGAACATAGAATGAATCTTTGAATATTCCGCAGTATTGATCTTTCCCTGATCCACTTCTATGTGTTAGTACTGTGCGGATCCGTAAGTTCTCTTATGTTGAGCATTTCCGATTAAATTAATCATGGGTTCTCTTGTGGTTAATTTAATTGAGTTTTCTGGATACAAATTCATGTTTCATGTGATTTGTTAATGTCCAAATAAATCCTTATTTTCTTGTAAAAGTAAGGTCGCTCTTGTTGTTCTCTCGGGAATGACATTTTATGGGGGAGAGTTCTTAATTAAACTTGTGCTTATTGCCAAATCTTTGTGGGGAGTGCGGCTGTGGAATATTGTAGGAGTTTTTTTGTATCTTTATAAACTTCTTGATGAATACACTAAGTTTCGACTATGTGAAATCATCGAAACAAAGTTGATATGTTCTCTTTTAGTCATGAAGTATCTCTATGAGAATTTCATTATGATCCCGCTAGTTCTCGTACCTTTGCCAATTTATATTGACAAAAAGAGGGAAAATTATTTTGTAGTTCACACTACATATACATATGGTTTACAGATCATTATGTAACGGGGAGTGGTTTTCATTGTGAGATGAAGTATTGACTAAGGTAGAGTGATACATATCACCATAGTATTGTTGTCAAAGTTGTGATGCAATTGGACTTTGATGTTGTGTAAAATACTATGATATTGTATAACAATGATTGAGAGCTACTGTTTTCTCATTGTTATAGCTACAGATCTTCAACAACTATGATGCTGAGTTGAAGACGTTCAGAATCACTGGAGTACTTGGAAGTGACGAATATTTCGAGTAATATTGAAGAACCAAGGAAATCAAGCATTTGGATGAGAAGCTACGAAGTTTATTTTTTTGTAATCCATATGTATTGATAGTTTTGTCACTAAAATTGACAAAGGGGGAGATTGTTAGAGCACTGCTCGGTCGAACTCGCAAGCGTTGCTATCTTAAGCTTGTTTGTCAAGTTTAGTTGTCAAAACTATAAGTCTTGATTTCTAGTCTACTTATAGCTAAGTCTCGGATTAGGATAAAAAGTGTAGGTGAGCTTTAGACTTAATGGCGTTCATCGATTGAAGACAAAGAACTACTAAGGGGAGATTGTAGAACTTCATCAACAAAAGGTATGTGGAGACTTGAACTCTTATATCACTCAAAAGTCTATTTCTATTCTATCTCCTATTTGAGACAAAATTCGTATAGCTATATAGACTTCGATTATACACATTTGATATTTCGAGCTGAATTTAACTCGCTTATATCTTTCTCGAAATATGTGTTCGTAAGCTTTCGCTTTAACCAAGTTCATCTTATATTCTTGACGAAAGTCAAAAGATATTCATGTGAAAATCGCCTGGAAACGTCTTACATGATTTGTGTGAGACAGTCATTTGATGTAGACTCGGAATGTTTCGTATTGATCATTCGATCACTTGAAAATTGCTTTGAAGCTAATAGTTTGTGTGAGACAGCTATTCCCGTCTTCTAATAATGTTTCAATGATTGAAATGGGAGTTTAGAACAATTAACCATGATTGGATATAGCACAGTATGCGTACTTGTATGCTAACTGTTGCAAGTTATTCCAAGTATGGGAACCATAGTATGCATACTTGTATGTGTACTGGTTGGTTTGTTGAAAGTCCGAAAACTTAGTATGCATACCCGTATACGTATCGGCGTAAGTTCAAGTCCGGGAATTCCACTGGGTTTGGAGGTATGCGTACACGTTCGCATACTGGTGAACCCAAACTAAGTCCGGCCACTTAGGTATGCATACCCGTTTGCATACTTGAGTGGGTTATGTTCTAAAATCGGTTTGTTCATGTACTAATACATTTATATATTAAGGAATGCAATCTTTATCAAATTGTGTCTATAATATTCATGAATTGATTTGAGTGTATCAAAATCGATTTTGCTTCAATTGTGTCTTGTATACTTCTATGAGAATATAAACAATTGAACAACTCTGGAACTAGTTTCATTTGAGTCATTTGAACTAGTTGTTGATTGATATGAACAAGGTTGATATGAAAGTGTTCATATGCATAACTTCGGTTAACTATTGTTGAGCCAACAAGGTGTACACGTTTAGGTACGGTTACTCATATCTAAATGAAGTCACTTTTCATTTGTGTGTAACAAGCTAAGTTCGATCTAACGGTTGAAAGATATTAGCTTGAGTCTAATCAGGTTTTCATCTAACGGTGAATATTGAATGCTTTGTTACCAAAGTAAAATTGATTGCAAACCCTGATTTGAGGACTATATAAAGGAGAACTCTAGCAACTGGGAAACCTAATCCCCACACCTCCTGTGTGATACTAGTTGCGACTAGAGTCGATTCTCCTTTAACCTAGGTTTTTCTAAAACCATTATAGGTTAACGTCTTAAAGACTTCATTAGGATTGTAAAGCCAGGCCCAACTATTTTTTCTGTAGTTCTGTGTTCTGATCTTGCTTTATTCTATCGTATTGAGTAATATCTTCTCTAAGATTTGCTCGAGATTGATTCTCCAATAGGCAAGATAAAAAGTAGTCACAAACATCTTCTTCTCATCGTTTGTGATTCCACAATATCTTGTTTCGCTACCATACGATTAAGATTATTGTGAGGTGATTGATATTACTAGGTTGTTCTTCGGGAATATAAGTCCGGTGTATCAATTGGTTCCTGTTAACCGACGGAACAAAACTAATAGGTATTTCCGTGGGAGACAGATTTATCTATTCAATAGACTTTTCTGTGTGAGACAGATTGGCTTATCAAGTCTTCGACTTTGGGTCATAGCAACTCTTAGTTGTGGGGGAGATCAGCTAATGGAATCAAGTGCGTAGAGTCCTGCTGGGATTTAGAGGCGAAAGGAACGCGACTGTACCTTAATCAGTATGAGATTTGTTAGGACTCAACTATATTCCAGTCCGAAGTTAACTTGTAGTAGGCTAGAGTCTGTAGCGGCTTAATACAGTGTGGTGTTCAAATTTTGACTAGGTCCAGGGGTTTTTCTGTATTTGCGGTTTCCTCGTTAACAAAATTCTGGTGTAAGTGTTATTTCTTTTCCGCATTATGTTTTTATATAATTGAAATATCACAGGTTGTGCAAAGTTCAATCAATTAGATAATCCAACCTTTGGTTGTTGATATAAATTGATTGGCACTTGAACATTGGTCTTTGGTACCGTTCAAATTGTTTCACATAATAATCAGGCTCACGGATTTCTATCTGTTTGATTTGCTGATTACATTGAGAAACATAGTGTTTATGGGTAAAAACTGATTCTGCTATTTTTGGTAATTTGGGGTGTGTTGATGAGAAACGAATTCAAACTCTAAAAAAATGCACTGCACGGGAATTCTTTTAGGTCCGAGAAATCAATCTGTAAGACTCTGGACTAAACCAAGAAATGGTCGTTCCAGATTGAATTCGGTCACAAGGTGAAGGATAAGGGTTGATCTTAGGGAGGGAAGCGGAGAAGGTATTTGAGATTGTGAAGGTGTTGGCTATTTACGACTTGTATCAGAATGTTTAACTGGCTTGCACAATGTAAGCTATCAGTTTTTAGTGTTTCTGGATACGGTGTTAACAACAACTTGGTTTTTCAGTCTTGTTTGAAGATATGTTGAAGAACCTATTTATACAAGTCATTTGAGCGCAATCTTCATCTCGTAGGAAGTGGAGGAAGTTGAGTGATGGAGTAATGGGGTCGTGTAAGTGATTGTCACACGATCACGCCTTTTCCCACTTCCCTCGTCATCGTTAACCGTTCATGCCTCCTAACACGTTCTCGTAATGGGCGTGTTGCACGCCGCACGCTGTAAACCGCCAGACCAATACCCCAGTAAGCATCCCCCAGTTTGTGACATGTTTGATGTCTTGAATAAGTGGGTCGTGGGTGATCGCTGTCGTAGGCGTCAAAAATAAATTACACTTTCTCACTACTCAAAATATATAATATAGCAAGGGCAAGAAAGGATCGTTCCCACAGAGAGGGGTAGGTTGTCAATATGTTATGGTTTCCTATATAAAACAATGGGGAGAATTTTTGATTTTTATAATCTAAAATAAAGTAAAAGCAAACAAAGCAATAAACACGCAAATCAAGGGTGTGAAAATATTGGGTAAAGGTTTCATCTTCAATTGTAAACAAGTTTTTGAATATATGAAAAGAATTCGTATTTAATCTCCCTATCATCAAAAGCCCTAGAATACCTTATTGCATGCATACTCCGTAAATTTCTTAAGTCATCAACACACACATTAGAGCTGCGTATGTGAAATCTACCTAAAGAATAACCTAACGCCTTGCGCTAATTAAGTTCAATTCCTATGAGCATTAAGTTTCAGAAATAGGCTAATCAATGCAATTGAAATACATTGCGCATGACAATTCGGACAATGGTCAATTTCTACATATGATTACAAGAATGTATCACTACAAACCGTAATCATATCATGCTACTCGTATTCAAGGTTATCGCTTGATGATAAACCCTAAAATAGCTATAGATATGGATGTGAGTTCAATCAATTCTAGACTTAACTAAACAAACATTCAATCATATTGCAATACATCAATCATGCAATTATTATAACCCGTAGAAATCAAACGATAATATTGAGAGAAAACTAATTCATAAAAATCATAACTTGGTTGCAAATCCAACTACGTCTTTAACCAATAATAATAAATCAACTACTTGGGTTTTTGGAAATCATCACAAAGAGTTTAGAAGAATCTATCATGTGAAACCCTAGAAAAACAAGTAGAAGCCTCCCTAATGGAGATATCTCCCTAGGTTTGAGAAAGACTTTTCTATTTATATGCATCTCCAATTCTCAAAAGGATACTCTTTCCTTAGTTAGGTCAAGTCTTCTCAAAACCCATTTCCAATTAGTCCACCAAGCCCATGTGTGGAAAATACCCGTGTGAAAATCTCTGTCCAAAATTGTTCGACGGAATTGCCGACGTCATCGCCGGAATCCGGTAACTGACACCGGAATCCGGTCGTCGGAAAACCGTCTTTGGCCGCTTTTGTCATCGGAAACTGTCGCCAGCAAGTGCATACTCCCAGCAGCTCAACTTTACTTCTCCTCAGTTCAAACATTCAAAAGAAGAACCATTTCATCCCATTCCTTGTTCTTGCGAAAACTTACCAAAAAGCGCGACCGGTGGCTTATATTTCCAGCGGCCAACTCTTGCATCCGACTCATACCCCATTCACGATTCAATGAAATATTATGATCCATGCTTCAAGTTCCAAAATCCGGCAACCGAAACTAGTACCACCGGTTAGCCATTCTCGCTCATTTTTCTCACAATCTCTGCAGCATTGGTTGTGGAATCTATTTCTCAGGACAAGTTCATGGCCAACACAAAACTGCACATTCAACAGCTCTTTGCACTGCACCATTCAGTCCTTTGCTCTCTGTCTTTCTCATTACAATTTTGTCCATGCCTTCACCGAAACAGCAACAGCTTCATCCCAATTACAATACATTCATTCGTCACTGTAACAGCAACAACTCTTCTTTGAGACATCAACTCATTCAATTCCACCATTCCTTACTCAAACCAACAGTGGTACTTGCACACAACCATTCTAACCATCACTGCAACTCATAAGTCCTTCCCTGCTCAGCTCATAACAGTCGACATCCCTGCACTGCACCTTCATCTTGTGCTTCCACCTGAACCATTTAGAACTGCACATTCATCTTTGTTTCAATCTAATTGCACCACCAGATTCTTTATTAGTTTGCAATCGCCAACTCCTTCCATCATACCCTTGGCAAGAACCTTCAATTCAAATTGCGAGTTACACACTTCACAAAAGGCCAACTTCATTCTAAATCTTCATTCTTTCATTTAAGCCGCACTTCAACCAACAAATAATCTCGCTCAGAACCATTCTCCTTGCACAAATGCAACACCAAATCTTCAAGGCCATTGAACTCATGGAAGCAACCACCACCTCCATCTGTAATTTCAATACCAGTTCAAATCCACGCTGTGTGTGTTTCTCGTCTTCAGTTCTCAGTAGCAGCACTGCATATCATTCTCATAATTGCCATCACCAGTTCATAGTTCACTCACCTACAGCTCCCAGTTTCATCTCCTTTGTCGGACCATTCGAATCCATCTCCGCTCTGCAACAAAGCTCAATACAATCTTGCAAACAAGCAACTTCAAAGATACTTCCTAGCCCTCTCGCAATTGCTTCAACTCCATTGCGACTCACTAGTACCCTGTAGTTTGTTGCACCAACAAATCCTCCATCTTCTTTCCTTGATTCCTTCCAACTTCACAACTCAACAGCACAAACTCCTCAAATTCAGCTCAACAAACTCATTACAACTGCTCCATCACTCTGTAATTGCATCAACTGCAGCCTAGGCCAATACCAGCTACTTTCTCTGCCTTCATACACAACCAGAGCCTCCAATCCTCCATTTACTTTGTTAAGGCACCTGCACCTGTAACTTCCACTTCTGATATAGCTTCAAACACCAGCACAGGTCTCCATTTCAGCTTCTTTCTGACTTGCTCAGTTACTTGAAATTGCAGCTGCAACTCACACAAACTCAGCCAGTTCCTTGTACTCAACTGCAATTAATCATTCACAGCTACATAACCTCCACTTGACACATAACCATTTTATTGATTCAGTTACACGACCAGCGTCATCAGCAACACCATCATTCCATCTCAAACTCGACCATCTGCAGCTTCATAATTTAGTCCATGAAACCCTTGAATTTCAACTTGTCTCAACAGAATCGGCGGCAACAGAATCATCTTCCTCTCTCAAATCGACGACAAACTCAACCCATAATTCACAGACTCCATCATCTCCTCAAATCTCCAACAGTAGCAGCCATGGCAACTTGAGTTCATCATCATCTTCAACATCTCAATTTCTCCATCAAACTGCCTAAAACCAGAATCAACTCGAGCTATAATCCATACCCATTTTTCATAATCCGAGCAAAACAATCACCAGGATTTTCTTCTTCATTACAGAATCAACATCAAACCCATGATTATCTTCATCATTTACTTGGTCGAACATCGATCTGCCTCTATTAATTCATGGCATTTGTTGATGGTGGATTTTTCATTTAAGGTTAAAATTGTAAAAGACAGAAAACAATGCGCTGACATCTTATAAAAGATAAAGCCATTAATAAGTGTTGGATACTCCCTCACTTAATTCACCTAGAATGGAGCATGTGGCAACAATCCCATTCTGTGAATACATGAAATTCATCCGAGGTTGGAGCATGTAGCAACAATCCCATATACCATGTGAATTTATAGCATTATTAATTAATGCGTAAGCGACCTTGTATTTCTGTACTCATTATCGGTGCGGCATGACGACCGAGTGTTGCTCTCAGAGAACAACACGAACCTCCAAGCATTATAATGAAAGCATGTACGAAATACCCGTACAGTGCCGCAACTCTCGGTGTGTTATACTAGCCCGATTGAGAACTCTCGGTGTGTTATACTAGCCCGATTGAGCATCCGGACTGTCCGTATCGGTCCGGATATGATCTCGATCATCCAACTTCACCGACATGATTGGATGGCCCCGGATCAATTCCATAACCCCCAGCGAGGTATGGAATATTCACTGCCGAACCAACGCGGACCCCGCATGGTCGGCCTCCCCAAAAATATGGCCTAGCTTGCCAAAATGTCCAAACCGGAGCGTATGGACGGGAAAACCCTAAATTAGGGTTTTGCGGCATATTACATGTGTCGCAAAACGGTCTCAACCATCTATCTTCGCGGTATAGATGGAGGGTGTAGATGTAGATTCAAAGGGCCTAGAGCATGTCAAGCACAATCACCGTGGGCCCGCATACATACCGACCAATCGGTCGGGACCAACCATGGTTGGTTATCCCACCGTCGCCGAATAAAGCATGGTCGCACGGCCGTGAAACCCAAAATTAGGGTTTTGAGCATCACGAGCGTCCATCTTCTCCGGCACGAATGGAGGGTCCCAGTTAGATTAAGCGAGGTCCGGTCATACCGAAAGATGACCACCGTGGGCCCGTCTATCCCCTCACTGATCGGCCAAGGCATATCATGCCCGGTTATCCCAAAACGTGCGTCCAAACTTGCGTGGTCACACTTCCCAAATTGCAAATCGATCTCGACCACTCAACTTCACCGGACGATTTGAGTGGCTTAGATCACGTTTTCATGGTACAATCGTCAGTATAGGCGTGAATACCAGCCTACCACCTACACGCCAGACGGATTAGGCAAGATCGACCAAGCTTGGTCGTCTTGAAGCGCGCGCCTCGTTGGCACGATGTGCGGCTTTTGCGGCACCAAATTTCTTTGCAAAATCGATCTCAACCACTCCTCTTTGCCGGTCAAATTGAGTGGCCTAGATCGCGTCTTTATGGGACAGAGGTACGGACGTGTACACCGGCATGCCGGTCTACACGCATGCCCGATCGGTCCTTTCCAAAACCCTTCCCATGCTTGGTTTCGACCAAAGTCAAGAGTGATGCTGCGCACCTCTTCAAAACCCTGATTCCATCAACGGTCGCGGATGAGTGTCTCAAAGATCATCTCGTCCGTCCGGCTTCACCGGCTTGGTTATACAACCCTAGTCGGGGAGTTAATTGGTCGAGTGAGGCGTCATGGTGATCACCACCCGTCACTTTACCACACCATGATGCGTACTGCAAAAAATACACACGATACTTCACAAGTATCAATTTCTGTATAACGCAGTTATTCAACTTAGCATTACATGCTACCTTTTGTGGGTCCCACGATCCACACATTCCAGACATCAATCATGTCACAAATCTGGGGATACATACGGGGTATTGGTCCGGTGGTTTACGACGTGCGGTGCAATGCGTCATCACAAGAACGTGTCATGAAGTCATGGCTCGGTTAGAGATGGCAAGAGAAGTGGGCAAGACTGGTCGTGTAACACCAACACACAACTCCACTACTCCATCACTCCACTTCCTCCACTTCCCACGAGAGACGTGATTAAGGCTCAAATGACTTGTATAAATAGGTTCTCCTCCCTATTTTCCGAGACAGGAGAAAAACAACACAAGTCCAGGACGAGACGAAACCAAGTGTTAATACAAAACGTATTCAAACACCCCGAGCACCGCTTGCATCAATCGTAAGCCTGCTCACCTTTCATTACAAGTCATAAGCAAGCCAACACCTTCACAATCTCAACACCTTCTTCGCTTCCCTCCCTAAGATCAACCCCATCTCCTTCACTTTGTGACCGAAACAAGTCTGGAACGGCTATTTATTGGTTTAGGCCGGACTTGCACAGATTGATTTCCGAATCTACAAGCACTCACCGCGCAGTGCATTTGTTTAGGGTTTAGATTCATTCCTCATCCACACACCCAAAATTACCAAATCCGGCAGGAATAGTTTTCACCCATAAACAACATCTCAGTTCTTCTTCTTAGCCATCTCAGTTCCATACAGATTTAACCCGTTTCCTTCTCTAAATCGATAACAGTAGCAACTCCAATTTGAAATCATCAATACCCATTTCTTCTTCGGATCTCATTTTTCTTCCGAATTCGACCTCATCCCCATGAACATCAACAACCATGAATCGGTAGCAGCAGATAAATGGAAAAGGGGAAAGAAAAGATTTGGGGAGGATGATTTCTTCTCGAGCTATAATTAGTGAACTGGGGCTGTTATTGACACCGGTGTTTGGATATGGGCCACCTAGTATTCTCCATTCAGCTGTCAGTCTTCATAATTTCCTTCATAATTCTTCTTTTCAATTCCTTAAAGAGTTGTGTGCTTGCTAGCTTCGCCTCCTTCAACGCCCCGTGAATCCAAGTAAAACCTTTAGCTCATATTTCTCTTATTTTTCGCCATATGACTCCAAAATACCTAAATAACTCAAAATAAAACATAAGATACATAATTTACACGACAATAGCAAAGAAAGCATAAATACTAGATATAAAATTATGTGTTTTAGACACCTATCAAATTCCCCCACACTTAGACTCTGCTAGTCCTCGAGCAAATCAAACAAAACTTATTCTAAAGGATACATACAACTCCGTGTCGTCGAGGCTACGGTCACACTTAGCACATATAACAAGCCTTTAAACCCCTAGGTGTCCCTAGTGGACGAGTTATAGTCTCGTGAGGGCTTACTAGAGATATACCCACAAAACCTAATTTACCAACTTAATAGTTCTCCGTAATAATAGCATCCAACGCGCTAAGAAGACATAGAAATTCTGCACACTAGTAATAAGAATTTATACACATAAATGAACACAATTTCATCCTTAAAAGTTGAGAGAGAAATAACCATCCCTTCTCGAAAGAAATTCGGGTTCGGAGTGATAAAAGTCTCGACTCGCCTCACAAGAAAGGGTTTTATGAAGTTGCTCTCAATAATAAACAGCTTTTTATGGGTCACACATGTGTCCAGGTAGGAGTGAAGAGAGAATTTTGCGACACGTTGAATGGTAAGAAGGCAAAAACCCTCCGAATCGTTTTAAAAACCCACATCTTTTATTGTTTTGAAAACCCATTTTTCTGACGATCTCTAAGAAATGAAATCAACCACTTAACGAATGTGGGAATATGCTTACTTACCTCGTTATCCGTTTGACGTGCAACTAGCACCACTCTCACAGCATCTATAGAAACGTCTTCGGTCTTCGATCGGTGTCTTCATCTTCGTCTTCGGTCTTCAACCGTCGATGATAAAATCTTGAACTTCGTAGAATCTTGACAATGTGATTCTTGATGCGTGTCGTAGGTGCAATCAAATTAATTAATGTTTCCACTCAATTAAAAATAATATAATGGAAGTCAAGTTCGTTCCCACGAGGAGCAAGAGATTCTAGTTGTAAAAATTGTCACAAAAGGGGGGTGTAAAAAGCAAAAGAAAATAAACAAAGCAATTAAAAGATAAAGTTGAAAGCAATAAGAGAGACAAGATCAAGGAATCCTTCTTCGTTACGAAACAATGAATCAAGTTATGTTCTTTTCTACTTGTTATTAGTCACAAATTATCACCAACCGTAGGATAGCAGGTCCGCTTAGCTAGCCCCAAAATCCCTAATTTCACTGAGTAACAGGTCCGCTTAGTTATCAGATTCTATTCAAAAGAACCACCCTGAGGTTCGCTTACAAGATGTAATTCCCTGAATGCATTAAGATTTATGAATTTAGGTTTAGTACTAGTAGTTAAACTCGGTTCGCTTGGTCCACTTTCTAGCGTTGTTTCTACACACAATTGCTCCACGGAATCCCTCCGCAAGGTCTCGTGTTTGCTACTTATGTAAAGAGTCAAGAAACGATTACTTATCCCCTAACTTTCACTAGCTTTAGATCAAATTAACAAATCAATTTAGTTGGCCACCTAAACAATCTATCAATCAATCATGAATGTCTTTAAGATCATTCCTATTAGTAAAAACAAACGATAATCATGTGAAAAACTCAAGATAGAATTGAAACAAAACTCAAAACATAAATTAAGAACTAGGAATTCATCCTCAATCAATAATAAAATTATCTACTCATGCTAAAGAGTTCACACAAAGAATAAGAAAAGAAAAGTGTTGTGTGTGTAGAGGTGTGTAGAGAGGTATCTAAAAGATGTAGAAAACTTCTCTATTTATAGGCTTCAATATTCTCCAAATCTTCCAAGGAATAGAATCCTTTTCCTTTAGCAATTCAATTTCCAAATTCAAGTCTTTCTCTTCTTCCACCTTCTCTTTCCAAATTTGAGCCCAATTCTCCATCCAATTCCTAGTCCAAGTCTTCACACCCATGAGAGAAGTCCAAAGAAAATTCTGAAATTTTTGGCTCGCCGGAAAACTGGTATTATGGCCGGAATCCAGCCGGAATAGTCGCCGCCGGCCACCTGAGTTCTGTTGCCGTCAATGGAATATTCGACGGAATATTCCGTCAGTCCACCGTTAAGACTAACGGTCAAACGAGTCAAACTAACGGTCAGTCGTCAGTCACTGGGTCAAGGTAGGAAGTCAGCTGTCTTACTCGGCTAACTCAGCTGAATTATGACGGATCGGTCATCGCCGAGTTAACTCACTGGAGAACCGAGTCCAGTAGGAGTCTCGGCTGTTTCGGGGATTTCCGTGCCACATTCGTGCCTCTTTCTGCTTCACTTCCCTGCACTAATTCCTAACATACATCTAATGTTCAGCAACTCACAGCTTCATCAATTTCATGTCTTGAATCAACAGCGGCATCAATTCTGCCCTGTCTTCATCACCAGAACTTATTGTTGCTCAGCAGCATCACCTCACAACCATTCAGTCCTCCCTGTAACGGCAATCAATTACCACAACCACCATGCCCTGTAATAATGCAGCACCAACTCTCGATCCACAAATGCCGCTTCTCTTAGCTTCAACCAACCTGGAGCGGCAACACCACATTCCACTCAGACCTGCACAACTCGAGCCGCTTCCGCTTGCAGCTTCACTTCAACCCTTGTGCATTACAGACCCATTAACTCCATCTGAGCCTTAACCCAGCATATCCACAGCTCAGTCCCTCTTCCATTGTCTCAGCAAAACCATTTCCAAAATCAAACCCCATCTCTCGTCTGTACCAACCCATTATTATTCATATAATTCTCGATCTCAAACAGCCTTCAATTTACCCATATCAACAGCACAGAAACTCTTTGATTCGAACTCAATCTCCACCTTCTCAACTTCACAGACCCTATCATTCAATTGCAGTGCTACCTTTTTCAGATTCAATACACATAACCCACTTCAAATCCATCGAGAACAGCAACAGCATCTACACCTCTTCACAGATCGAACCCATCTTCGATTTCTTATCTCTTCCTCAAATTCAACCAAAGAAACCCATCTGATCTTTCTCAACAAAAGGCTTGAATCGATCGGTCGAACGGCTCATTCATTCTCTCAACCTCTCTCGCCTGTTTCTCGATTTGTTCTTCAATTCCTCCCGAGTCTCTCCCATTAATCGATCTCTGGCTCTCATGATCGCCACAAAGCATCCGCCGCTTTTACTTTCATCTCTCGGAAACCCATCTCTCGATTTCGGCGAAGTTCTCATTCGAACCCAGACAGCACCACCAACTCCGTTGCTCCCCTCTTCTTTGAATCAGTATCATCGAGACATCTCGATTTCTTCTCCCGATCTCTTTATTTCAGACAAGAATTCAATAGCAGCTGCGCTGCTTTTCAACAATTTCAGTTCAGGGGAAAAAAAATGATTGAGAGATGGTTTCTCTCGATTTTAGGTTTAGGTTTATAAATTGGGTTCGGACTCGGGCATGGATCCGGGTACGGGTGTGGGTCTATGGGTTTGGGTTTCAACATCCATGGACATAACCCATCCATTTTACCAATTGATAACAAAGACTACGTTTTACGGATAAGGGCTACCCGGTTTGGCAGCCCCTTAACTTGAACTGTCCTTTCTTTAGTAATTTGAGTCACCTTTTAACCTTGACTGGGCTCCAGGATAGTGTTCGCTTTGTGAAATGACTTTTCGGCCTTTTGGTTCAAATTGAATGATTTCTTCTTCTTTTCTCCTGTGCGACTCCGGAGTACCTAATAACTCAAAAACACACGTAAAATACATAATTTACAAGAAAAATAGCAAAGAAATCATAAACTACTAGATAGTAAATTAGGTGTATTCTACACCTATCAATTCTTTCCTCTAATTCCTTGTTGCTTGAAACTTCATTATGGATCTTCCTTCTTTCCATTGACTTTATTGAAAGAACAAAACTAAAAACAAACCAAAATATGATACAACCCATTTTTCTTGTCTCTTTTTTTCTTAATTTTTTTTTTTTTTTTTTTTTTTTTTTTTTTTTTTTTTTCATTGAGACAAGAGAAATAAAACAAATACAAAATGAAAACAAAACAAAACAAAACAAAATAATAAAACTAATAATGCACCTAACAAAATTTTCTCTTGTCTTGTCTTTTTTTTTTTTTTTTTTTGAGACAAGAGAAATAAACACAAACTGAAAATAAAAATAAAAATGCAAGTACAAAGGCCATGGTGTAAGTACTTTACCGCATGATTCTTCACAACTTGTATGTCTCGATATTATAAACTTCTCGAACTCTCATCTTTATAATCTTCGCTCTTGTACAATAGTCTTCAACTTGTAAAAATTCTGCTCCTTATCTTGTTGCTTTACTTGAATACGAAATCTGCTCATTTCTGTACTGTTGCTTATAAACCTTGAACGTCTTCAACTTTCCTTCGAATTTGTGATGCTCCTCTTGTTGATGATGATGGTGTTTCTATGGACCTGTTGGTGTAGAGAGAGATAAAGTGGATAGTGCTAACTGCGAACAAGATTACAAGTGGTATGTAAGTTAGCAATTCGATGTCACCATCATGATTGATAAAATAGCACTCAAGAGATCAAAATAGTGCTTCTATTGGTGGGAGGTTGGGTAGCTCACCATTCTACCCGGAGTTTACGTGCGGTGACACACACTCTAAAAGCACAAATTTAGACAGGTACAAAAAAGTGAAGGTCGGTGCCTCTCATGATGTAACACGGGTAGTCTCCACTATAGGGGACCACTACTCTAATACCGAATTCAGTCTGCACCTTATTTTCCACTGGCATGGTTAAATCCAACTTTAACTCTCATACAATTAAGAAACCCGATCATGTTCTCTGTCATCTCTAAGTTCAGTCACTCTTATGAGAATCTCGATGTAATCTTAGCGACATGTATACTATGTGACTCTAAACTAACTACAAGTTGGAGTTTTTATTCACTATTTTACACAAAAGTTGAAAAATTTGAAAAATTTACAATGCAAATGCTTAACCACTCCCCCACACTTAAACTTTACATTGTCCTCAATGTAAATTGAATCTTCCAAAGAAAGTCAAGGTGGGAAATTTATAATAATATGCGATAAGA
Source organism: Papaver armeniacum (assembly GCA_023531295.1). Taxonomy (NCBI): domain Eukaryota; kingdom Viridiplantae; phylum Streptophyta; class Magnoliopsida; order Ranunculales; family Papaveraceae; genus Papaver; species Papaver armeniacum. The sequence continues at coordinate 94,896 of JAJJWW010002473.1, read as the reverse complement.
AAAAGTAAATACAAGACAAGAAAAATAAAAGATAAGATAAGAAATACTCATTTGGGTTGCCTCCCATGCATCGCTTGGTTTAAAGTCGTCAGCCCGACTTGCAAGTTGAATTCCCCATACACCAATAATCTAAAAAGTTGAGGATCTTTCCATAGAACCTATTTTGCAAACATTAGCTTCACACAAATATTAGTAATATAAAACAGAAACGAAGCTATTTGCCGATAAAAGTTTCCCCCACACTTATTCTTGTCCACACTTGGAAGTGTATAAAGAATATAGAAGTCGGTACTTCCACGGTTTCTTGTTCCAAAACCTCGACATAGTATGAGAATCAAGTTTCTCTAATGGCGGAAAACGAGAAACAAAGTCATTCAACAATATTCTCAAGCACATACATTCAAACCAATAAGAGGTAAAGGAGAAGAATCAATATGCAAATGGTTAGACAAACCTTGCACAATCTCTTGTATTACGGAATCCTCTTCATCCTTGAAAAACTCAAGTGAATTACTCACCTCTTGTATATCATGGTCCTCTATCAAACCTTGCAACCATTCTTCGTCCGTTTCTGCCTTAACCAAAGTTTCGACATAAACATCATCATTACAATCATTTGCAAGCTCAATTGGGTCTTCCACAATATTGGTCAAACCGGTCTCATTCTCAACATACTCCTCTTTGTTGTAAGGCACATACTCCACTACGGATTCAAGTCTCACCATAAGGAACTTTTTTAAAACACTCATTGCATCTTCCTCAAGCTCTACCTTTTGAATAGGTTCTTGATCGTTATAAAGATCAATGCTCGAGTAAGCTACACTAGCGTCATCATATTCCTTTTCAACTTCACCTTGATCACAAAAAGACTCCATTGTACACTCCTCGGGGATGTCACCATAAATTGGTTCAAGCGATGTATTTTCATAATAATCATCACTATCATAGTTAACATAAGATTGGCTACCACTTCCCAAAGATTTGTCTTTCGCAGAATTTTGCATGTCCTCTTTGTATTCTTCAATGCCTTGTCTTAAAGTGGAAACACCTTTTTGAAGCTCTTGGAGTGATCCATCCAAATTTTGAAAATAGTGTTCCATTTGTTGGTAAAGCTCGCTCGACAAAGAAAAAGTAGAATTACTTACTTCAGTATTGTTAGGCCAATTATATTCCCTTTGAATGGGTGAATGATCATAACTACGATCAGAAATTAGGCCAAACATACTATGAGCACATTCGGTCGATGAAACTGGTTCCATGCTTGGTTGTCTACGAACTGACTCCATGCTGACCATAAATTGTTGCATTTCATCTACCAAACTAGAGGAAATATTAATAGGAGCACAAGTACCATCCCCTCTTTGTACTTGCACACTTACATACCCACCGTAAGAAGGTTGGAATGTATGAGAACGACTAAAAGGGTACGTGGAGTATGGACCATAACCAAATGATTGGTTTTGATTGTACTCCCCGTAAGGGTGATAGTTGTCATATTGTTGAGGTTGAAAGCCGTATTGATTGCTCCAATATGCTCCGTCCATAGAAATTGGTACCTGAAACGAGATTCTCAAAACTCGAATAAGAACCAAAGAATAAGAAAAGTAAAACTAAACTAAAAACAAAAATAAGAAACCAAAAACAAGTGACAACCGCTGCCTCCCCGACAGCGGCGCCAAAATTTGATCGCTGTCGTAGGCGTCAAAAATAAATTACACTTTCTCACTACTCAAAATATATAATATAGCAAGGGCAAGAAAGGATCGTTCCCACAGAGAGGGGTAGGTTGTCAATATGTTATGGTTTCCTATATAAAACAATAAGGGGATTTTTTGATTTTTATAATCTAAAATAAAGTAAAAGCAAACAAAGCAATAAACACGCAAATCAAGGGTGTGAAAATATTGGGTAAATGTTTCATCTTCAATTGTAAACAAGTTTTTGAATATATGAAAATAATTCGTATTTAATCTCGCTATCATCAAAAGCCATAGAATACCTTATTGCAAGAATACTCCGTAAATTTCTTAAGTCATCAACACACATATTAGAGCTGCGTATGTGAAATCTACCTAAAGAATAACCTAACGCCTTGCGCTAATTAAGTTCAATTCCTAGGAGCATTAAGTTTCAGAAATAGGCTAATCAATGCAATTGAAATACATTGCGCATGACAATTTGGACAATGGTCAATTTCTACATATGATTACAAGGATGTATCACTACAAACCGTAATCATATCATGCTACTTGTATTCAAGGTTACCGCTTGATGATAAACCCTAAAATAACTATAGATATGGATGTGAGTTCAATCAATTCTAGACTTAACTAAACAAACATTCAATCATATTGCAATACATCAATCATGCAATTATTATAACCCGTAGAAATCAAACGATAATATTGAGAGAAAACTAATTCATAAAAATCATAACTTGGTTGCAAAATCCAACTACATCTTTAACCAATAATAATAAATCAACTACTTGGGTTTTTGGAAATCATCACAAAGAGTTTAGAAGAATCTATCATGTGAAACCCTAGAAAAACAAGTAGAAGCCTCCCTAATGGAGATATCTCCCTAGGTTTGAGAAAGACTTTTCTATTTATATGCATCTCCAATTCTCAAAAGGATACTCTTTCATTAGTTAGGTCAAGTCTTCTCAAAACCCATCTCCAATTAGTCCACAAAGCCCATGTGTGGAAAATACCCGTGTGAAAATCTCTGTCCAAAATTGTTCGACGGAATTGCTAACGGCATCGCCGGAATCCGGTAACTGACACCGGAATCTGGTCGTCGGAAAACCGTATCTGGCCGCTTTTGCCATCGGAAACTGTCGCCAGCAAGTGCATACTCCCAGCAGCTCAACTTTACTTCTCCTCAGTTCAAACATTCAAAAGAAGAACCATTTCAACCCATTCCTTGTTCTTGCGAAAACTTACCAAAAAGCGCGACTGGTGGCTTATATTTCCAGCGGCCAACTCTTGCATCCGACTCATACCCCATTCACGATTCAATGAAATATTATGATCCATGCTTCAAGTTCCAAAATCCGGCAACCGAAACTAGTACCACCGGTTAGCCATTCTCGATCACTTTTCGCACAATCTCTGCAGCATTGGTTGTGGAATCTATTTCTCAGGCCAAGTTCATGGCCAACACAAAACTGCACATTCAACAGCTCTTTGCACTGCACCATTCAGTCCTTTGCTCTCTGTCTTTCTCATTACAATTCTGTCAATGCCTTTACCGAAACAGCAACAGCTTCATCCCAATTGCAATACATTCATTCGTCACTGTAACAACAACATCTCTTCCTTGACACATCAACTCATTCAATTCCACCATTCCTTACTCAAACCAAGAGTGGTACTTGCACACAACCATTCTAACCATCACTGCAACTCATAAGTCCTTCCCTGCTTTCGACTCACAAGATCGACATCCCCCTGATTGCACCTGCATCTTGTGCTTCCCACGAACCATTTAGAATCACATTCATCTTTGTTTCAATCTAATTGCACCACCAGATTCTTTATTAGTTTGCAATCCCCAACTCCTTCCATCATACCCTTGGCAGCAACCTTCAATTCAGCTGCAGTTACACACTTCACAGCTCAGGCCAACTTCATTCTAAATCTTCATTCTTTCATTTAAGTTGCACTTCAACCAACAAATAATCTGCCTGTAACCATTCTCCTTGCACAGCTGCAACACCAAATCTTCAAGGCCATTGAACTCATGGAAGCAACCACCACCTCCATCTGCAATTTCAATACCAGTTCAAATCCACGCTGTGTGTGTTTCTCGGCTTCAGTTCTCAGTAGCAGCACTGCATATCTGATGCGCGTCGTTTACACAACAAATTAATTACTTCTTTCCACACAATTAACTGGTAATATAATGGCAAGGAGTTCGTTCCCAAGAAGAGCAGGGAGTTTTTAGTTGTTTAAAAAGTAATCAAAAGGGGGTTTTTAGATTTTAAATCAAAGTAATTGACAAAAGAAAATATAAAAGATTTATTGTAAATTATAAGGAGAAAGATGACTAGGGAATCCTTCGCCGTCACTGAACTGAAACTTAATTGAATACAAGTTTATCTATTATTGAATTTATATTGTTACCAACCGTAGAATAGCAATAAGCTCTGCTATCCCCCGGATTCCTGTTGTCACTGGTGTTTATGGGTGAAAACTACTCCTGTAGAATTTGGTAATTTGGGGTGTGGATGAGGAATGAATTTAAACCTTTAAACAAATGCACTGCGCGGTGAGTGCTTGTAGATTCGAGAGATCAATCTGTGCAAGTCCGGCCTAAACCAAGAAATGGCGGTTCCGGACTTGTTTCGGTCACAAAGTGAAGGAGATGGGGTTGATCTTAGGGAGGAAGCGAAGAAGGTGTTGAGATTGTGAAGGTGTTGGCTTGCTTATGACTTATAACAGAAAGATGAGCAGGCTTGCGATTGATGCAAGCAGGCTCTGGGTGTTTGAATACGATTCGTATTAACACTTGGTTTTTCTGTCTCGTCTGAACTTGTGCTGTTGTGTGAAATAGGGCGGAGAACCTATTTATACAAGTCATTGAGCCTTATTCACGCCTCTCGTGGGAAGTGGAGGAAGTGGAGTGATGGAGTAGTGGAGTTGTGCGTCGGTGCCACACGACCAGTCTTGCCCACTTCTCCTGTTCATCTCTAACCATCCATGACTTCCTAACACGTTCTTGTGATGGCGCGTTGCCGCCGCACGCTTGTAAAACGCTGAATAATACCCCGGTATGTATCCCCCTAGTTTGTGACATGATTGATGTCTGAAATGTGTGGATCGTGGCTCCACGAAAGATAGCATGTAATGCTTGAATTGAATAAATGTGTTATTCGGGAAGTCGATACTTGTGAAGTATCGTGTGTATTTTATGCGAGTGCGCATTACGGTGTGGTAAAGTGATGGGTGATGACTCCTCACTAACTAAATAACTCCCGACCGTACTGTATAACCAAGTCTGGTGAAGTTGGACGGATGAGATGATCTTTGAGACACTCATCTCGACCAGATTAAATGAATATTAGGGTTTTTGAAGAGGAGCGCAAGCATGACTCTTGAAGCTTGGTCGAAACCAAGCATAAGAAGGATTTTGGAGAGGACCAGGACCGGACGTGTATGTAGATGGCATGCTGGCGTACACGTCCATGTCTCACCGTCTCATGAAGGTGCGATCTAGGCCACTCAATTTGACCAGGCAAAGAGGAGTGGTTGAGATCGGTTTTGCGGCGTAAATCCTTGCCGCAAAGGAGTTGGAAACCGCATGACATTCCTGCACGCGTTTCGAGACGACCAATCTTGGTCGGTCTTGGTCGATCACTCCAAAGATATAGGTGGTAGGCTGGTGTTCACGCCTATACTCGACTATCCCATGAAAACGTGATCTAAGCCACTCAAATCATCCTAGGTGAAGTTGAGCGGTCGAGATTAGTTTGCAATTTGGGAAGTGTAACCACGCATGTTTGGGCGGGCGTTTTGGATTAGCCGGGCATGATATGCCTTGGCCGATCACATGAGGAGGTAGATGGGCCCACGGTGGTCATGTTGGTATGACCGGACACCTTAATCTAATCTGGGACCCTCCATTCGTGCTTTAGGAGAAGATGGACGCGCGTGATGGCTTGAAACCCTAATTTTGGTTTTCAAAGCCGTGCGCCTCTTCTTGTTTGGGTGACGATTTTGTCACGGCCAAACATTATTGGTATTGACCGATTGGTCAAGTGTGTAGGCGGGCCCACGGTGATCGTGTTGACATGCTCTGGGCCCTTTGAGTCTACATCTACACCCTTCGTCTGCACCTGCGAAGATGGATGGATGAGACTGTTTTGCGACACATGTAATATGCCGCAAACCCTAATTTAGGGTTTTCCGTCATAATGCTTGGTATGAACGGTTTTCTTTTGGCAAGCTAAGGCCGTGGGTATTCCATACCATGCTTGGGGTGATGGAATTGATCTGGGGTCATCCAATCATGCTTATGGAGTTGGATGACTGCGATCAGATCATATCCGGACTGATACAGTCAAGTCCGGATGCTCAATCGGGCTAATATAACACACCGAGAGGGGCTCAATCGGGCTAGTATAACACACCGAGAGGGCTCGGGCTAGTATAACACACCGAGAGTCAGCCTGTACGGGTATTTCGTACATGGTTTCATTATAGTGCTTGGAGGTTCGTGTTACTCTATAAGAGTAACATTCAGTCGTCATGCCATACTGATAATGATTCATTATAATGCTTGGAGGTTCGTGTTACTCTATAAGAGTAACACTCAGTCGTCATGCCACACTGATAATGAGTACTGGAAATACAAGGCTGATATGAAATTCACAGGAAGGGATTGTTGCTACATGCTCCAACCTGGAGGAATTTCATGTATTCACAGAATGGGATTGTTGCTACATGCTCCATTCTTGGTGAATTAAGTGAGGGAGTATCCAACACTTATAAATGGCTTTATCTTTTACAAGATGTCAGCGCATGATTTTTTATGGTTTTTTACAAATTTAACCTTAAACGAAAATCCACCATCAATATTAAGTCCCCTGCCTAGCACATAATGGTTACACTATTGTGTGGTAGGCATGAGATGGTGACAGTTAAAGATAAAACTTATGAGGCAAAGTTAGATGTTACCAGGAGAGACGGGTTATCCTGTCCTTGGAGTATGTTACGTTTAAAAGGCATATAGGAGAGCGTTCCCCTAGTATGATGTCGGTCTTGCCTGCTTCGATCGACCTTTCTATGCCTGCTTGGTCGAGGCCCGCTCCGTGCTTGCTCCGCTCGATCGTGGGGTTGTGCCTAATCGACGGATGCTGTGCTGCTCGTTGGTGGGGCTCTGCGCTGCTTGATCGAACGTGGGCTTGAATTTCGTGAACATGATTCCCATGACATGAGAGAACCGTGTTGTGCAAATAAATGTGGTCCCGCCATATATGCTTGATTGAACGTGGGTCCCATATCGTGTATGCCTGACTGAATGTCAACTTTATACCAGCCTCATGCCCTTGACCAACACCGGTCTTGAAACTTGAGCAATACCGGACTTGAAACTTGAGTGATACCGGACTCGTCACTTGATCAATACCGGACTTGAAGCTTGAGCAATATCGGACTTGTAACTTGAGTGATACCGGACTTGAAACTTATACCGGACTTGAAACTTGTACCGGACTGAAACTTGCACCTGACTTGAAATCAATACCAGACTGAAACTTGCACCTGACTTGAAACTTGCACCGGACTTGAAAACTAATACCAGTCTTGAAATCCGTACCGAATTTGAGCCGGACCGGTTTTGTGTGCTCCGATGTGAGTTGTGTCTTGCCGTGTGTGACTACATCTCTCATGTGCTTTCATACAAGCTCCAACTCCTGCCTTTTATTTCATTGTGGAAGAAAAGAATCCCCGTTGAGATGTCTTCTAGAGATAATCTTTGGTACCAAGTCGGGGAAGTGTTGGCGGCTTCAAGGATATGCCGAACATTGATGATGAGTTGTTCACCGCGCCCTTCCAACTATATGAAAATATCCGTTCCACGAGAATAGCCCTCCTCCTATCGACTCGGGGTTTTTCATGCTCCGCTGGGTCCTCATGAAGGATGGATGAGACGTATGTTGAGCAATGAGTACATCAAAGATAACTTGACCCGGAGCGCAGATTGTTGATGTAGCTTGAGTGTTGAAACGACTTGAGAGGATGTTAAAGTGGCTTACGGTGCGAACGTTGAGGTGGATCTGGAGAGGGTGTTGAAGTAGGATTATGAAGCGAAAAGGGGTCCGGAGAGAGCATTGAGGCGGCTCTTGAATAGACCATTGAAGCGGCTTACGCTGAGGGAGTGTTGAAGTGTTTCCCTCTTCGATTCAATTTACCCTTGCGAATTCCATGTTTCTTGACTGACCACATCTCTCATGTTGAAGAATTCCTTGATCGACGGTGAAGGAACTTCATGCGAGCCTCGATCCCCAAGTGTGGTTCGTTATCTTCTTGAGGTTGCTCCTTGAGGTATCGGCTCCAGTGGAAGATTACCATCATAGAGCGTTGATACATTACACCGGTATTCCTTAAACCACATGGCAGTATGGTATAATAAAATTTTCCGAGAGGAGTTCGAAAAGATATCTTACTTGCATCATGCTCGTACATTCTTATCTCAGGTTGTAGCCGCTGCATCCATCCATGGAGGAGAACATGTTGTGTCCATTTGTTTGCATCTACTAACATGTCGATGTCGGGTAGAGGAGGATTGTTTTTGGAGCAGCACTTTGTTCAAGTTTTGAAGTCTATGCGGACCGATCTATCCATTTTCCTCGTGTCTAAACCGCAAATCGTTTAACCGACTTGGATCCGGAGTATGACATGTAGATGATGGATGACCAATTTTCATCTAAATCCGGCATTTCTTCATATCTCCAAGCGAACATGTCCTGGTACTCTTTGAGAAGTTCCACGAGCTTCGTGCGTTTATCCGTACACAAGGTTGAGCTGATGGAGATAGGCCTAGGAGATTCCTCAACGATTTCAATCTCATCAGTTGTGGAGTTGGTGCCCTCTTGCGAAAAATTGTGGAGCATCTAGCACTTGTTGTTGTGGTTCGTTGCTGTCGTAGCATTCCATTGGGTGGAGAGACTGGGTAGCAGTATCCCCCGCTAATTGATAATGGCAGTATCGGTATACCATTTTCCCTTTCTGGTCACGACTCGCCACAAAAGTGCGTTCCCTCTTCGTGTGAACGTGGGTCGTGGCTTTACAGGATGAAGAAGAATGCTTCGTCAGCAAAGATGCATTGTGGGTTTTAGCTCTCAATGATGCAAGCCGGTCTTCTTCCTGAATTGACGCCCACGTGGGGAGTGGGATGCAACGAACTTGTCTTATTCTTTCAGCGGAGCTCCTCCCGTATGTGCTGGTTTGGTTTCCCTTGAAGTCCGTCACTGTGGTAGGATTCCGTACGACCTTGCCTGAGAGAACCTTGGATGTCCTGGGAGTCTTGAGAGTAATCACATTCGAAGACGCTCCCATGTAGATAAGGGCCGTCTTGAACTCTAATCCTTGATGTGTGCGGTGACATGTAGGGCACGGTCGTGACCTTCCTCTCAGTTGATTGCAAGAAAACGTCTCCGCGCGATTCTTTGAGAGGTGTGAAAGTTTGCATAAACTTTCCACTACATAAACCGCTTCCCGATCCACCGGCCTTTGTTTAATAGTGAAACTATTGACTTGAGGAAGATCGTTGTGAGGATCGGTCCCAGTGTAGGAGTCTCCATGACAGACCGCTCATATCGATGTCGCTTCTTTGATCGGGTCCATGAAGGTCCGCGCCGCCCAAGTACCTTCTCCGGTGCGTTGAATGCGTTCCTTTTTGCTCCGGGGGCTTTCGCGGCTCTTGTGGAAATCGATCGATTAATGTCTTAAGAAAAGTAAAGTGAGTACCTCTTTATGAGTTGCGGCCATATCTGTTTGAGTCTTATCAAGAACTTCTGTTTCTCCATCAGTCTGCAATGGTAATGAGGAATGGTCCTCCTCTCGTCCCTCCGGCTCCTCGTCCCGATGAAGGAGTGGAAGTTGTTGCTCCGGTGACTACCAAGAGGTGTTACACTTGATGAGATGCCGGGACTTGCACCTGCTGCGGCTCTGAGTGATGGGAGGTGTTGTAATATCACTGCTAAGTGATCGAATTAAACGTTACCATCCTCTGTACTCACGTTTTCCTTGATTGATCTCTCCTTCCTCAAGCATTTCTTCACGGCTTCGACAAGGGTCTTGAGATATAAATCTTCCAAATAGGGATCCGTAAGCTGCAGGCTCCATTTCTTTATTCGGTAGACGTTGTAGTACTCCCCGGACAAGTCCTCTCCTCTCGGAGTTGCCTCGGTTCTTCCTTGTTGACCGGACCATGTTGTTCATCTTTCCCGAGTCACCTGCGACTACGCGCTCTTTTGCCTCTCCACCGGTAAAGGTGTGACTTCGACTAAGGATTGACATTTCTTGCACTTTGCTTGAGTAGATGCTGCCGATCCTTCTTGTAATTGTCTTCTTTATGTCATTCAAAAAGGCGAAATGTCTCGCTCTCGTCTTCCGTGATACCGGCTTGATTTGCCAAGACATCCTCCAAAGATTCTATCTACACTTCCCATGGTATCGAACACCCGTGGTTTCTGATGAGGATGCATCGTGAGCCGAAAACCGAAGAATTGAGAATTCAAATTTTTTTTTTTTTTTTTTTTGCAACCGATAGATCAACCTCCCACTGTAGTCGCCAATTGTTTATGGGTGAAAACTACTCCTGTAGAATTTGGTAATTTGGGGTGTGGATGAGGAATGAATTTAAACCTTTAAACAAATGCACTGCGCGGTGAGTGCTTGTAGATTCGAGAGATCAATCTGTGCAAGTCCGGCCTAAACCAAGAAATGGCCGTTCCAGACTTGTTTCGGTCACAAAGTGACGGAGATGGGGTTGATCTTAGGGAGGGAAGCGAATAAGGTGTTGAGATTGTGAAGGTGTTGACTTGCTTATGACTTATAACAGAAAGATGAGCAGGCTTGCGATTGATGCAAGCAGGCTCTGGGTGTTTGAATACGATTTGTATTAACACTTGGTTTTTCTGTCTCGTCTGAACTTGTGCTGTTGTGTGAAATAGGGCGGAGAACCTATTTATACAAGTCATTGAGCCTTATTCACGCCTCTCGTGGGAAGTGGAGGAAGTGGAGTGATGGAGTAGTGGAGTTGTGCGTCGGTGCCACACGACCAGTCTTGCCCACTTCTCCCTTCATCTCTAACCATCCATGACTTCCTAACACGTTCTTGTGATGGCGCGTTGCACGCTGCACAGTGTAAACCGCCAGACCAATACCCCAGTATGTATCCCCCCAGTTTGTGACATGATTGATGTCTGGAATGTGTGGATCGTGGCTCCACGAAAGATAGCATGTAATGCTGAATTGAATAACACAGTGTTATTCAGGAAGTCGATACTTGTGAAGTATCGTGTGTATTTTATGCATGTATCGCATTACGGTGTGGTAAAGTGATGGGTGATGACTCCTCACTAACCAAATAACTCCCGACTGTGGCCGTATAACCAAGCTGGTGAAGTTGGACGAATGAGATGATCTTTGAGACACTCATCTGCGACCGTTAAATGAATATTAGGGTTTTTGAAGAGGAGCGCAAGCATGACTCTTAAGCTTGGTCGAAACCAAGCATAAGAAGGATTTTGGAGAGGACCGACCGGACGTGTATGTAGATGGCATGTTTGGCGTACACGTCCATGTCTCACTGCCTCATGAAGGTGCGATCTAGGCCACTCAATTTGACCGCAAAGAGGAGTGGTTGAGATCGGTTTGTGGCAGTAAATCCTTGCCGCAAAGGAGTTGAAAACCACATGACATTCCCGCACGCGTTTCGAGACGACCAATCTTGGTCGGTCTTGGTCGATCACTCCAGCATGTAGGTGGTAGGCTGGTGTTCACGCCTATACCGACTATCCCATGAAAACGTGATCTAAGCCACTCAAATCATCCTAAGAAGTTGAGCGGTCGAGATTAGTTTGCAATTTGGGAAGTGTAACCACGCATGTTTGGGCGGGCGTTTTGGATTAGCCGGGCATGATATTCCTTGGCCGATCACATGAGGAGGTAGATGGGCCCACGGTGGTCATCTTTGGTATGACCGGACTCAAATCTAATGTCGGGACCCTCCATTCGTGTTGGAGAAGATGGACGCGCGTGATGGATTGAAACCTAATTTTGGTTTTCAAAGCCGTGCGCCTCTTCTTGTTTGGGTGACGATTTTGTCACGGCCAAACATTGTTGGTCTTGACCGATTGGTCAAGTGTGTAGGTGGGCCCACGGTGATCGTGTTGACATGCTCTGGGCCCTTTGAGTCTACATCTACACCCTTCGTCTGTACCTACGAAGATGGATGGATGAGACTGTTTTGCGACACATGTAATATGCCGCAAACCCTAATTTAGGGTTTTCCGTCATAATGCTTGGTATGAACGGTTTTCTTTTGGCAAGCTAAGGCCGTGGGTATTCCATACCATGCTTGGGGTGATGGAATTGATCTGGGGTCATCCAATCATGCTTATGGAGTTGGATGACTGCGATCAGATCATATCCGGACTGATACAGTCAAGTCCGGATGCTCAATCGGGCTAATATAACACACCGAGAGGGGCTCAATCGGGCTAGTATAACACACCGAGAGGGCTCGGGCTAGTATAACACACCGAGAGTCAGCCTGTACGGGTATTTCGTACATGGTTTCATTATAGTGCTTGGAGGTTCGTGTTACTCTATAAGAGTAACACTCAGTCGTCATGCCATACCGATAATGATTCATTATAATGCTTGGAGGTTCGTGTTACTCTATAAGAGTAACACTCGGTCGTCATGCCACACCGATAATGAGTACTTGGAAATACAAGGCCGATATGAAATTCACAGGAAGGGATTGTTGCTACATGCTCCAACTGGAGGAATTTCATGTATTCACGAGAATGGGATTGTTGCTACATGCTCCATTCTTGGTGAATTAAGTGAGGGAGTATCCAACACTTATAAATGGCTTTATCTTTTACAAGATGTCAGCGCATGATTTTTTATGGTTTTTTACAAATTTAATCTTAAACGAAAATCCACCATCAACAACTGGATACGGAAGCGCTTGACTACCAGTTTCTATCCAAATAACCCACCAAGAATAAGCTCTCAAGGTGTAGATTAACGAATTCTTTACACTCTGTGAATCAGGTTGATCCTAGCATCAGACGCATAGGCTCGGCCGCTTACTAGTGTTATCTTTATACACAATTGCTTAACACTCCCTCTATCAGCTCTTGCGATTTACTACTTGTGTAAAGAATTGAGTGACAATTACACGTATCACCAACCCCAATACTAGTAGAAGAATTATTTGATTGGTTAATTTAATTGATCACTTTAAATAACCCCTCAATATTCTTAAACATTAAAAATAATAAAGATAATCAACAAATAAATAAAACTTGAAATAAACTTGGTTTAAGAAATTAAAGATAAATTGTTCAGGACATTGAAATCATCCCTAATCAAAAAGAAGTTTAGCTACTCATAGCTAAAAAGAATTCTACAAATAAATAAGAGAGAAAGAATAAAAATAGAATTAAAGATAAAAACTCACAAGAAAAGCCAAGGAGCAAAACTTTATTTCTCTCACTGTTTCTGTCTTCTAGCTAGAGAAAAAGAATAATAAAAGAAGAAGATGATATTTTCTTTTGGTTTAGGTAGCTATTTATAGGCATCAAATACCCTAGCCGAACCACAAAAGTCGTACTAGATAAAGATGCAAAGTCGGAGGAGTTTATCCCACTAATAATTGGGTGCAGCGCGGTACACTCTAGTAGCGTGTATATGGTTTCTGTTCCGTTCGATCCTTTGACAAACCCGTGTGTCTTCATCTGCACCGTCCACCAATCCGGCTTTTCAAAGTGAGCCGCAGACACACATCAAGCACCTTTCTCTCTGCGGCCGAAGCTTGCGCGAGAAATACCACAAATACAGCCCCACCACGTGCTTGTCTGTTCCCTCTTTTGAGTTGTACGACTTTTGGACTTCCCGGCATGGCAAGAATACATCAACTCCACGTACAGTCTTTATTGTTCCGTGCACAACTTCTTCTCAGGCTCGACTTCATCTCCGACCATTCACCAGTTAATCAACAGACCGTTGAACCAACCTCTCGATCCACATTCACCATTTCCTTCTCGTTCTCGTCATCTCACTGCCATCACAGCACTGTCCGGCTAGTAACGATCACTGATAGTATCCCTGCCATCACCGTTAATCATTAATACCGCCATTAAAATGTCGATGCGCATTCCTTCTTTCCCCGACTTCAACCTCCGTCCCCGAAGTCCTACCCGAGCATCGGTCTCATCACCGCCATTGGCGGAGTTCATCGTCACCACAGCTCCATTAATGGCAATAAGCTCGATCGAGTCCTTCTCGGCTTCTTCTTCCTCGAGCTCCACTTGCTAGCAATCACCGTAAACCATCGAACCACGAGAACCATCACCATTGCAGACTCGAGCTCCAACCACGGTCATCAATGGCGGCATCGATCGATTTTCACCGCTAAGCTTAAATACCACCGAATTGTCGAAATCGGGCGACAACCCATGTATTCTAATACCTTCATTACCTAATGACCCATTCGGATTCGAGAATCACTCCAAATCATTCCCATCTTGATCATCACGATCATCAACATTCTCGATTATGATGGATGCACACCCCTTGATGTGAAATCGGGATCCTACCCAAGATTCATATCATTCTCCCCGAACCTGATGTATTCAATTTTAATATCATTGTTAATCAAGATCCATCATCATCGTGATCATCGAGTTCCATCTGCCATTGCTTGTGTTCTGTTTAGGAAGAGAGAAGACGAAGTGCCCTGAGCAAATAGGCTGGGTGCCTTCAACATATTTTGAATTTCTGCCTCCCCTTTTGTAAGAAATCGAACTGCCTTTAGCAGTTCCCTTGAAATTGACTGCCCCTTAACGTACAGCGGGAGTGCCAATAGTACTTCCCGATAAAATGACCATTTTGCCCTTTATGCTTCTGAGTTCTTGTTTTGCTCATAACTTCTTCATACGAACTCAGAATGACTCCGTTCTTTCGCCATTGTCTTCATCTTCTCGTCCTCTACACAATGAAAAGTAGAAATCTTGTATTTGAACGAGTTCCATTTGGTCTTTGGCCTTTCTCCACTTATAGCTAGCTTCTTCCCTTGCACAATTAAGTGCATATTCACTTCTTTTGGATGATTCATCTAATAAAACACAAATAAAAGAAAACAAGCGTAATATACAATAATTTGCAAGAAAACCAACAAATACTAGCATGGAATTGACACTAAATATATGTGAAATATGCACTTATCAAATTCCCCCACACTTGCCTTTTGCTAGTCCTCGAGCAAACTAAACTAGACTACAACAACTCCATTTCGTCGAGGATACGGTTACTTTTAGCGGAATGTAACAAGCCTTTAAACCCCTAGGTGTCCCTAGTGGAAGAGTTATAGTCTCGTGAGGGCTTACAAGAGGTATACCCACAAAACCTACTCCAACTTCAAAGCGTTCCAGCTTCCCGAGCATCCAAAGAGCTATGATGACATAGAGTTTCTGCATGCTAGTAATAAGAAGTTAGAAATACCAAAGAACATATTCTCATTCTTAAATGTTGAGTGAGAAATAACCACACCATAATGAGAGAACGCGTATTTGAGAGCGATCAATAAGCATTTCGCCTCGACTTCTGCCTCACTTAAAAGGATTTTATGATAATTGCACTCAATAAGACAGCTTTTTTATGGGTCTCACATGTGTGTAGGTAGGAATGAAGAGAGAAATCCTACACACGTTGAATGGTGGGAAGGAAACCTTCCGAATAATTTCTGGAGACTCCACAAAATCGTGGAAAATAAAGATATTTTTCTGATGATCTCTAAGAAAGGAAATCAACCATTAATATCGAGGATGGGAGTACTTACCACCTTCACATCTGATTGCAATGATGAAAGCACTACTCTCACAGCATCCAATAGAAACGTCTTCCTTCGGCTCGTCTTCTTCATCTTCTTGGTCTTCGTCTTCGGTCTTCAACTGATGATGATAAACTCTTGAACTTCGTAAAACTTTGACAATTTGTAACTCTTTTCTCTTCAATTTCCTTGTTGCTTGAAACTTCTTTATATATTTTTCTCCCCCATGGCCTTATTGAACAAATAACAACCTAATGCAAATCTTTTTGTTTTTTTTTTTTTTTTTTTTTTTTTAAAAAAAAGATTGCAACAACAAAAATAAGATAAAATTAACATGGCCATGAAAGAAGTACTTTACCACTTTGATCTTCACAACTTGTATTGTCTTCGTATCATAAACTTCAATAATTCTCATCTTTTGATTTTCTTTGCTCTTGTAAATAAGTCTTCATACTTGGATATAATTTACGCTCCTTATTTGTAAGTCTTCAACATGTATTTAAAAATCTGCTCATTGTATGTTGCTTTACTTGGATATGAAATTTGCTCTTCCTTGAATTGTTGCTTGTAAACCTTAAACGTCTTCAACTTTCCTTGTAGATTTTGATGTCGCTCCCTTGTTGATGATGATGGTGTTTCTATGGATCTGTTGTTGGCGAGAGAGAGAGAATGGTGCTAACTGCAAATCAAACTACAAGAAGGTGGTGTTCATCTATAGACGTCACCCTTATGATTGACAAAATTAGCACTCAAGAGATCAAAGAGTAGTGCTTCTATTGGTGGGAGGTTGGGTAGCTCAACATTCTACCCGGAATTAACGTACGGTGACACACACTCAAAAGAAAGCTCTTTAGTTAGCTACAAAGAAATTTTGGTCTGGTGCCTCTGTTGATTTGAAAATGGGTAGTCTCCACTAATGATTGATCAGCAACTCTAATAATGCATTTCTCTCTGCTCCTAATTTGCATCACCGGCATGATTAAATCCATTATTTAACACTCTAACAAGTAAGAAATCCAACGTAGTTCCCTAACACTTCCAAATTCAGTTATGTCAGTCAGAATCTCTATGTAAACATACCTAGAAGTATGCTAGTGACTCTAAAATCTCTACAAGTTTGAGGTTTTTTATGCAAAAATTTTCAAAATTTTGAAAAATCGACTCAAAAAGGCTAAAAACTCTATATGCAAAATATCCAAACACTCCCCTCACACTTAAACTTTACATTGTCCTCAATGTAATTGACTCGTCCTAAGTAAAGTCAAGGTGGGAAATCAAAATATGATATGAAAAGCTAAGAAAAATAAAATACAAAAGATAGAGATACAAAACCGATTGGTTGCCTCCCATTTAGCGCTTAGTTTTACGTCCTCAGCCCGACTTGGCATTCTCCAAATTACTCCTCCAGAGGAAGTAAATCACGAAGCTCAATCTCATCAACATCCACCGTAGTGAAGTTCTCGTAGTATGGCTTCGATCTATGGCCGTTGATCTTGAAAACTTTCCCAGTTTTAGGACTAGTTATTTCAACTGCACCATGAGGAAAAACATTAGTAACAACAAATGGTCCCACCCATCGGGACCTTAGCTTTCCAGGAAATAACTTAAGACGGGAATTAAATAAAAGAACTTTTTGTCCCACAACAAAACTTTTTCGAGAAATTATTTTGTCGTGGAATAACTTCGTCTTTTCCTTGTATATACGAGAGCTTTCATAATCATCATTACGTATCTCCTTCAGCTCATTTATTTGTAGCTTCCTTTGTTTCCCAGCTTCATCAGACTCCATGTTGTACATATTTACCGCCCAAAAAGCCTTATGCTCAAGTTCAACTGGGATATGACAAGCTTTTCCATAAACCAACCGATATGGATACATACCAATTGGTGTTTTATACGCCGTTCTATACGCCCAAAGTGCATCATTAAGCCTGAAGCTCCAATCTTTTCTTGTAGTATTGACAGTTTTCTCCAGAATGGACTCAATTTCACGATTTGAAATTTCAGCTTGCCCACTAGTTTGTGGGTGATACAGCGTACCAACCTTGTGTGTTATGTTGTACTTCTTTAGGAGAGCATGGAAGGATTTCTTGAAATGCGAACCTCCATCACTAATAACCACTCGTGGTGTACCATGTCTAGAGAATATATATTCCTTCACAAACTCACAAACAACTTGAGAATCATTAGTAGGGGTAGCTTTAGCTTCCACCCATTTAGAAACATAATCCACAGCAAGAAGTATATAATATTTTCCATTCGAATTAACAAAAGGGCCCATAAAATCAATACCCCACACATCGAAAATCTCTACATGAAGAATCGGTGTGAGTGGCATTTGATTTCGAGCACCTAGATTGCCCGTTCGTTGACATCTATCACAAGATTTGCAAAAAGCATATGCATCCTCGAATAGGGTAGGCCAATAAAAACCACTCTCAAGAACTTTGAGAGAGGTACGTTTAGAACCAAAGTGACCACCGCATGCATAAGAATGACAAAAAGATAGAATTGATTGAAATTCAGAGTTAGGTACGCACCTGCGGATAATCTGATCAAGCACCATATTTCCACAAATAGGGCTCGTCCCACACATACTTGTTTGGCTATTTTCTTAAGCTTTAACTTTTGAAAATTAGACATCGTACTTCAGGTACTTGCCTTGTAACCAAATAGTTTACTATATCAGCATACCAAGGTGTTGATTCTTCAATTGAGAAAAGTTGTTCGTCCAGGAAAACGATCTTGTAAGGGAAGTTCTTCTTCGGATACAACAAGTCTACTCGGATGGTCCGCAATGTATTCTCGATACCTTTCTTATCTCTCGATTTCAATACCGAATTCTTGCAGCAAAAGAATCCATCTTATGAGTCTTGGCTTAGCCTCCTTCTTTTTCAATAGGTACCGAAGTCTTTGCATGATCGAAATATACAATCACTTTTGTACCCACTAAATATGATCTAAATTTTTCTAGTGCAAATACTATAGCCAGCAACTCTTTCTCAGTGGTTGAATAATTGATTTGAGCCTCATTAAGGGTCCTTGATGCATAATAAATCACATGTGACCTCTTGTCCACTTTCTGACCCAAAACAGCTCCGACTGCATAATCACTTGCATCACACATTAACTCGAACGACAAACTCCAGTCGGGTGACTTAATAATTGGTGCGAGTAGTCAACATCTCCTTCAATTTATCAAAGGCATCCTTGCACTCTGATTGAAGTTAAAGGCAACCTCCTTTTGCAACAATTTGCACATCGGCATTGAGATTTTGGAGAAATCTTTGATAAACCGCCTATAAAAACCTCGCATGACCAAGAAACGAGCGAATCTCCCTCACCGAAGTGGGGTATTGTAAGTTTCTAATCAGGTCTATCTTTGCCTTGTCTACTTCGATCCCTTGAGAGGACACGATGTGACCGAGCACTATACCATTGTTTACCATAAAATGGCATTTCTCCCAGTTTAAAACAAGATTAGTGTCTATGCATCTTTTAAGAACAAGTTCAAGATTATTTAAACAAATATCAAATGAATCACCATAAACACTGAAATCATCCATAAATACCTCAATGATGTTTTCCACGTAGTCAGAAAATATACTGACCATACATCTCTGAAAAGTGGCAGGCGCATTGCAAAGACCAAACGACATTCTTCTATATGCAAATGTACCGAAAGGACAAGTAAATGTAGTCTTCTCTTGATCCTCCGGTGCAATAACAATTTGATTGTATCCCGAATAACCGTCCAAAAAGCAATAATGAGAATGTCCTGCTAACCTCTCTAACATCTGATCAATGAAAGGCAAAGGAAAGTGATCCTTGCGGATAGCCAAATTGAGCTTTCTGTAGTCTATGCACACTCGCCATCCAGTTTGCACTCGTATAGGAACAAGTAGAAATCTTGTATTTGAACGAGTTCCATTTGGTCTTTGGCCTTTCTCCACTTATAGCTAGCTTCTTCCCTTGCACAATTAAGTGCATATTCACTTCTTTTGGATGATTCATCTAATAAAACACAAATAAAAGAAAACAAGCGTAATATACAATAATTTGCAAGAAAACCAACAAATACTAGCATGGAATTGACACTAAATATATGTGAAATATGCACTTATCAATATCATTCTCATAATTGCCACCACCAGTTCATAGTTCACTCACCTACAGCTCCCAGTTTCATCTCCTTTGTCGGACCATTCGAATCCATCTCCGCTCTGCAACAAAGCTCAATACAATCTTGCAGCTGCAACTTCAGCATACTTCCTAGCCCTCTGCAATTTCTTCAACTCCAGCTGCAGCTCACTAGTACCCTATAGTTTGTTGCACCAACAAATCCTCCATATTCTTTCCTTGATTCCTTCCAACTTCACAACTCAACAAAGACAAACTCCTCAAATTCACTCAACAAACTCATTACAAGCTCTCCATCACTCAGCCAATTGCATCAACTGCAGCCCTAGGCCAATACCAGCTACTTTCTCTGCCTTCATACACAACCAGAGCCTCCAATCCTCCATTTACTTTGTTAAGGCACCTGCACCTGTAACTTCCACTTCTGATACAACTTCAAACACCAGCACAGGTCTCCATTTCAGCTTCTTTCTGACTTGCTCAGTTACTTGCAATTGCAGCAGCAACTCACACAAACTCATCCAGTTCCTTGTACTCAGCTGCAATTAATCATTCACAACTACATAACCTCCACCTGACACATAACCATTGCATTGATTCAGTTACACGACCAGCGTCATCAACAACACCATCATTCCATCTCAAACTCGACCATCTGCAGCTTCATAATTCAGTCCATGAAACCCTTGAATTTCAACTTCTCTCAACAGAATCGGCGGCAACAGAATCATCTTCCTCTCTCAAATCGACGACAAACTCAACCCATAATTCACAGACTCCATCATCTCCTCAAATCTCCAACAGTAGCAGCCATGGTAACTTGAGTTCATCGTCATCTTCAACATCTCAATTTCTCCATGAAACTGCCTAAAACCAGAATCAACTCGAGCTATAATCCATACCCATTGTTCATAATCCCATCAAAACAATCACCAGGATTTTCTTCTTCATTACAGAATCAACATCAAACCCATGATTATCTTCATCATTTACTTGGTCGAACATCGATCTGCCTCTATTAATTCATGGCATCTCAGTTCTTCTTCCTAGCCATCTCAGTTCCATACAGATTTAACCTGTTTCCTTCTCTAAATCGATAATAGTAGCAACTCCAATTTGAAATCATCAATACCCATTTCTTCTTCGGATCTCATTTTTCTTCTGAATTCGACCTCATCCCCATGAACATCAACAACCATGAATCGGTAGCAGCAGATAAATGGAAAAGGGGAAAGAAAAGATTTGGGGAGGCTGATTTCTTCTCGAGCTATAATTAGTGAACTGGGGCTGTTATTGACACGGTGTCTGGATATGGGCCACCCAGTATTCTCCATTCAGCTGTCAGTCTTCTAATTCTTTCATAATTTCCTTCATAATTCTTCTTTTCAATGCCTTAAAGAGTTGTGTGCTTGCTAGCTTCGCCTCCTTCAACGCCCTGTGCCTCCAAGTAAAACCTTTAGCTCATATTTCTCTTATTTTTTGCCATATGACTCCAAAATACCTAAATAACTCAAAATAAAACATAAGATACATAATTTACACGACAATAGAAAAGAAAGCATAAATACTGGATATAAAATTAGGTGTTTAGACACCTATCAGTGGGACCCACGGAGAATAGCATGGTGCTATTAGGTGAAACAGCTAAGTTGTTTATGAGGCCAAAATAAAATATGTATGTATTAGACGCATGTAAAGCAGCTTGAATTAATCGATGTGTATGAAGCATCATTGTTTTTGAGCTTGATTGAATAAGTCGCGGATAAGCGTCTTAAAAGAGGAAGCATGATCGACCACCTTTGGGTGATCGTTTGGTGGCTCTAGGTATACGCCATTACTTGGCCGATCGCCTCATGTAGAAGAAGGATAGCCGGTATTCACAATATTTCTTTGCTTGTTCTCTAAAAATAGATCTATACCATCCAACAAGGCTGGCGAAGTTGGATGGTCGTGATCGATTTGAGGCAGTTGTTCAACGCCGTTTGACGCAATTTTAGGGTTTTGGGGCCGATCGGCCAACTCCCTTTTGAGCAAGCGTTTTGAGGCATTGAGCCCTAGTTTGCGTATGTCGGTCAATCACGGGTAAAGGTGGGTCCACAGTGATCACGTTGACATCTTCGGGGCCGTTTAAGATTAAATCTAAGCCACTCAAATTGGCTGGCGAAGAGGAGTGGTCGAGATCGATTTGCGGCAGTGACATACAACCGTAATCGCCAATTTAGGGTTTCAAAGTTGCGCGTTCACCTTACTTTGGGCGAACGATTCTATGTGTTCCAAGCTTACTATGAGCAAGTCGATCAACCAACAATGGAGTTGGGTTGACGGTAAACACGTTAGCATCTTGTTGGTTGTCTAAAATTGGATCTGGCCGTCCAACTATGCTGACGAAGATGGACGGCCGTGATTGATTTGCGGCAGTAATGCGTTGTCGCAAACACAGATTAGGGCTTTAAAGCAGCCGTGTCCACCCTAGTTCAATCGATCGATTTGGTGTATTATTAACTTCTCATGAGCAAGTCGATCGGTAGAGGATACTATTTGGCCGGTGGCAAATGCATTGATACTTCCTTGGTCATTTGGAGTGCGATCAAAGCCATCCAACTAGGCTGGTGAAGTTGGACGGGCATGATAGCTTTTGAGACCGTTTTTTACGGTCTTAGCTCGTTCGATCTATTCCTATACAGCGCGATCGCCCATATTTGGGATCAGCGTTCAAAGCACTTCCGGGCTAAGAGAGTGGAACTCGATCAGCTAGGGCACTAGTGGGCCCGCCGGTGGTTACTGCGGTGGTTGCCTAATTACGTAGGAGTAAGCTATGCTTGTTAAATCGTGCGGCCAAGTTGTGTGGCCGTGATCGTTTCTGAGACTGACATTAACAGTCTATATTTTCTTTAAGAATAAATATTTTTTCAATCACATTAACTTTAAAAGTGTATGAACACATTGATCTCTTTGTCAGAGAGTGATGTAGCCCGTGTGGGTATTTTCATGCAGATTTCAATACTGGCACTTCGGGAGATTCATGCTACTCTGCTGAGAGTGAACACTTTATCGTCATGTCATGTCAATAATGAGAGTTCGGCTGAGAACATAACATGGAAAATACTAGGAGAATTATGCATTAATAACTAACGCGATAGGTAGAATTTTATAAGATATCTGGGATTGATGCACCATTCTGATAAATTTCATAAAAATATCGAATTATTCGATACATGTATAAGTAAAGAGGCTTAAACACTCATTACTTTTTAAATGGCATTTACTCCTTTGCAGGATGACAGCGCATTAAATACAGGATTTCACGATTTTGACCCTGAACTAAAAATCACCATCAACACATAGATAAAACTCTTGGATATATTTTCATTGATTGAGTTTGAATGTCTAGTTGATTCTCTTGGAATTATATTGGAGTCTGTCCATACAGATTGCCTAAACGAAATATTGGGTGAGGTTGTTAGACCCACGCTTTTTCAGCTTGAATGCTATAATCCATGATGTAAGCGTCTCCACATGCCAAACTTCTCAGGAAGCTTGGAATAATCTTTATACCGTATTTGAAGGTGATACATTAGAAAAGAAAGTTGGACTTTACACCCTCACATCTGATTGGAAAAACCTTCGTATGATTGATAGCGATATTTTTGAGGAGTTTCACGTTGTACTCTTTGAGATTGTTGATGCTTCTTTCTCTCTTGTAAAGACTATTGAAAAAGCGGGGGTATAACAACCACACCCAATAATTCGTTCGCCAATCTGTATGGACTAAACTCCAATATAATTCCGAGAGCACCAACTTAAAAGTGAGACTCAATCAAGAAATATATCGAAGAGCTTTATCTCTATTTCTCAATACAATCAGCAAATCGAACAAATAGAAATCCGTGAGCCTGATTGATATGAGAAATAACTTGGACGGTACCAAAGACCAATTCCCAAGTGTCAATCAAGTTATATCCAACAAACAAGGTCGGATTTATCAATTGATTGAATTACGCACAACCTGTGATATTTCAATTATATAAACAAATACAATGCGGAAAAGAAATAACACAAACACCGGAAATTTTGTTAACGAGGAATCTGCAAATGCAGAAAAACCACGGGACCTTGTCCAGCTTTGAACACCATACTGTATTAATCCGCTACAGACACTAGCCTACTACAAGTTAACTTCGGAGTTCGGAATGGAATGTAGTTGATCCCTAACCAAGTCTCACACCAATTAAGGTACAGTCGCGTTCCTTATGCCTCTAGAACCACGACGGATTCTGCGCACTTGATTCCCTTAGCTGATCTCACCGACAACTAAGAGTTTCTACGACCCAAAGTTGAAGACTTATAAAAAAATCTGTCTCCCACAGATATGTCTATTCTTTATTCGGTTTTTATTTCTTCTTTTGATAAAATCAAGGTGAACATGAACCAATTGATAATCCGGTCTTACACTCCCGAAGAGCAGCCTAGAAATATCAATCACCTCACAATAACCTAACTGATTAACATAAAAAGTTATTATGGAATCACAAGAGTCTGAGAAGAAGAACTGTTGTGATTACGTTTAATATCTTACTTATCGGAGATAAATCTCGAGTAAATCTTAGAGAAGATAAAACTCAATACAATAGAACAAGTAAGATCAGAATACGCAACTATAAAGAAAATAGTTGGATCTGGCTTCACGAATACCAAATGAAGTATTCAAGCCGTTAACCTAATATGGTTCTGGAAAAACCTAGGTGAAAGGAGAATCGACTCTAGTTTGCAATTAGGACACAGGAAAGTGTCTAAGTTGTTAGAGTTCTCCCATATATAGCCTTTCAATCAGGGTTGCTTACAATCAAAGATAAGATAGCTTAGTAACAAAGCATTCAATATTCAACATTAGATGAAATCCTGATTTAAGATTCAAGTTAAGTCTGTTTAGAAATTAAGCAATTAATCTCCATTCTTAGATGGTCTTAGCTTGTTACACACAAATGAAATAAACTTATATTTAGATATGGGTAACCATACCTAAACGTGTATATTGAGTTGGCTCAATAACAGTTAACCGAAGTTAGCCATATGAACATTTTTGTCTTAGCCTTATTCATCTAACAGTTCTAGATCAAATATGATGATCAATCAAATATGAAAGATAATCAAATGAATCTAATTGTGTTTCAACAGAGTTATTTAATTTTTCATTATCTCATAGAAATATCCATGAACAAATTGAATCAAAATCGCATTGTTTCGTAATCATACAAAGTACTTATACAAGAATCAATTCATAAATATTAAGCCATGGTTTGCAAAGTTAATTTGCATTCCTTAAATCACAAATGTTTTAGTTCATGAGTATGAAAATCATATATAACCTATTTTAGAACTTAACCACTGTGTTCGCAAACTAGGTACCCGAACAGCAGCTCCGTACCTTGGCCTAGTCAAGCCGTTCGCAAACCCGGTTCGTGAACAACTGTTCCGGACCCCAACTCAAGTAAACTCATTCGCATACTAGGTATGCAAACAATAGTTTCGGACCTTCTCAGGTAAATCCATTCGCATAGGTACGCAAACAAGAGTTCCGGACCTGAATTATAACAAAACAGTTTGCATACTGAATACGCATACTGTATTGTATCCAGACATGGGTAATTGTTCTCAACTCTTATTTCAATCATTGAAACATACTTGGAAGACGACAATGGTAATCTCACACATACCAATATTAGAGCACTGCTCGGTCGAACTCGCAAGCGTTGCTATCTCAAGCTTGTTTGTCAAGTTTAGGTGTCAAAACTATAAGTTTTGATCTCTAGTCTACTTGTAGCTATGTCTCAGATTAAGATATAATATGTAGTTGAGCTTTAGACTTCACGGTGTTCATCGATTGAAAACGATGATCTACTAAGGGGAGCTTGGAGGAACTTCATCAAAAAAAGGTATGTGGAGACTTGAACTCATCTATCACTCTAAAGTTTATTCTATTCTATCTCATATTGAGGCTAAGTCGCATAGCTATATAGAATTTATATGATACACATTTGATATTTCGAGATGAGTTTAACTTGCTTATATCGTTCCCGAAATATGTGTTGGAAAGCTTTTTGCTTTAACTACGTTCATCATTATTCTTGACGAAAGTCAAAATATGATCATGTAAAAATCGCCTGGTAACATCTTACATGATCTGTGTGAGACAGTCATTTGATGTAAACTCAGAATCTTTCGTATTGATCATCCAATCACTTGAAAATTACTTATAAGCTAATAGTTTGTGTAAGACAGCTATTGTCATCTTCTAAGGATGTTTCAATGATTGAAATGGGAGTTTGGAACAGTTAACCACTATCTGGATATAGCACAGTATGTGTACAAGTATGCAAACTGTTGTAAGAATGGTTAAAGTCCGGAAACTAAGTTTGCGTACCCGTTTGCGAACTGTCGGATATGACCAAAGTCCGAAACTTAAGTTTGCTAACCGTTTTCAAACTAAGTTGGTTTAAGTTCTAAAATCGGTTAAGTATGATTTCATACTCATGAACAAATACATTTATATATTAAGGAATGCAATCTTTGCAAACCGTGGCTAAATGTTCATGAATTGATTATATTGAATGAAATCTTATTTTGCTTCAATTGTGTCTTGTATACTTCTATGAGAATATAAACAATTGCACAACTCTATGAGTAACACAATTAGATTCATTTGACTATCATTTGATCTATAAGTGTTAAGATGAACATGGTTAACAAAAAAAGTGTTTATATGGCTAAATTGGTTAACTGTTATTGAGCCAACTCAATATACACGTTTAGGTACAAGTACTCATATCTAAATGAATGTATATTTCATTTGTGTGTAACAAGCTAAGACCATCTAATGGTGGAGAGATATTGCTCTGGTTTTAAGCAAACTTAGCTTGAATCTTAAATCAGGATTTCATCCAATGGTGAATATTGATTGCTTTGTTTCAAAGCTATCAAACCCTGATTTGAAGGCTATATAAGGGAGAACTCTAGCAACTGTGAAACCTAATCCCCACACATCGTGTGTGATACTAGTTGCGACTAGAGTCGATTCTCCTTTAACTTAGGTTTTTCCTAAAACCATTATAGGTTAACGATATAAAGACTTCATTGGGATTCTGAAGCAAGACCCAACTATTTTCTCTGTAGTTGCGTGTCCTGATCTTACTTGTTCTATCGTATTGAGTTCTCAAAGATTTGCTCGATATTTATCTCTGATGGGTAAGATATAAAAAGTAATCACAAATCTCTTCGTCTCATTCTTTGTGATTCCACAATAACTTGTTCTACTACCATATAGTTAAGTTATTGTGAGGTGATTGATATTTCTAGGCTGTTACCGGATTATCAATTAGTTCCTGTTCACCTTGATTTATCAAAAGACGGAACAAAAACTTCTTATGTATTAGACAGATTTATCTATCAGAATAGACTTTTCTATGGGAGACAGATTTGTTTATCAAGTCTTTGACTTTGGGTCGTATCAACTCTTAATTGTGGGTGAGATCAACTAAGGAAATCAAGTGCGTAGAGTCATGCTGGGATTCAGAGACGTAAGGAACGCAATTGTACCTTGATCAGTGTGAGATTGGTTAGGGCTCAACTACATTGCAGTCTGAAGTTAACTTGTAGTAGGCTAGAGTCTGTAGCGGCTTAATACAGTGCGAGGTTTTTTGGCATTTGCGGTTTCCTCGTTAACAAAACTTCTGGTGTCTGTGTTATTTATTTTCCGCATTATATTTGTTTATATAATTAAAATATCACAGGTTGTGCGTAGTTCAATCAGTTCTTGAATCCGTCCCTTGGGTTGTTGATTGAATTGATTGACACTTGGATATTGGTTTTTGATACCGTCGAAGTTATTTCTCTTATTCAATCGGGCTCGCAAATTCCTATTTGTTTGATTGCGGATTGCATTGAGAAATAAAGATATAACTCTTTGATATACTTTCTAAAGATTGAGTCTGAGTGTCTATTCTCTTGAAAGTATATTGGAGTTAGTCCATATAGATTGCTAAACGAAATATTGGGTGTGGTTGTTAGACCCCATTTTTTTACCTTCGGATTTTGGTCTTTGGACAGGATCTACCTTGACGCTAACATAGGTTAAGATCGGTTTTACCAAGTCTCCAAATATAGGTAGGGATCGTAACTACCATGACTCCCAACAATAGCTAGGATCGGTTATACCAGGTATCCCAATATAGGTAAGGATCGATTCTACCAAGACTATCAATAATAATTAAGATCAATTCTGCCATTTATCCCAAAATAGGTAAGGATCAGTTCTACCAGGGCTCTCAACATAAGTCAAGATCGGTTCTACTGTATATCGCAAACTAGGTAAAGATCGATCTACCATAATTCTCAACATAAGTCAAGATTGGTTCTATTGCATATCCCAAACTAGGTAAAGATCGGTTCTAACATAATTCTTAACATAAGTCAAGATCGGTTCTACCAAAGATATTATCTAGGTTCGAATTGGTCATTCAATAGATCTTCAATGAAAACCGGACCAAAACGCCTATTGATTTCCTTTTGATTACGAAACAAGTTTAGAATATATACTTCCTATAAACATATATATGTAATCAAACATTGTTTCCTAAGATGAAATCGTACATACCATTTTTCTGCATTTGCGGTTTTCTCGTTAACAAGATCTTGTTGTGTCACTTACTTTACTTTCGCATTGCAACTGTTTATTTATAATAAAGTAAATTACATTGTACCTTAATCCAAAGCACTTGATATTCATCCTATCGTATCGGTCTTGTACCGTAAATATTATCAAGTGATTTATCTTGGTGTTGTATTGTCTCGAATTTGTTCATGGACGATCACTCAAGGTATCGAACTTATAGGTTGATATTGAAAAGATTATGGTGTACTTGGTACCCTCGTCATTTCACTTGATTTTTATGGAAGCGATTCATATCTCAAATCATATTAGTAAAGCTCAAGCGTGATACCTACTTGTAAAGCTCTCATTCTCGATTGTTTAGGATATTTCAAGTTATAAAGTATGATGATGGATATTTTCCATGTCCTGAGATTTATACATAATGAGAAAATGCTAACAATAAAATAATGAATCATTTGTATACTTCTTGGCAAACCGAAGATTCTAGAATTTTGTTGTTAATCCAATCCACTAATTCTGATTATGTAATTGAATGTTGCTGGGACATTTACTTATCGTGGATTATGTGCTCTTATTGAGACAATATTTGCTCATATGTCATATATTTATTCCATCCAATTGTATACAAAGACTCAAAACATCAAGATGATTGGTTTTGTGGCTTCATTTTTTCGAGATTAAGAAACTTCCAGCTTGCTACAACTGGACCTTCTAAATCTGATAATGGTTGTAAGTATCAAATCTGATCTTTCTTCGGATTATTCCACCTTTGCTATATATATTCAGATTAGTATACTAACAACTACTAGTCAAGAACAACACAATTACTTATGAGTGAGAAGATTGCGGTTTATGCCAGTAAATATGATGTAGATGCTAACATATTTCTGGCATTTAATTTAAATTTATGCAAAATTGATGTAATTCAAATGTGTCTAAAGGTAGTTATAAAGGTAAAGGTGGATAAAATATTTGTGGCTAGTACATTGAATTCTAAATTATGTTATCTTTACTAGAAATATTTATGGTACATTAGAGGATGCCATGTGTGAAAAAGTGGGGGTACAACAACCTCACCCAATATTTCGCTTAGAAATATGTATGGACTAACTCCAATATAATTTTAAGAGAATCAACTAGACAGTCAGACTCAATCTTAATAAAAAGTATATCAAAGAGTTATATCTCAATTTCTCGATTCAATCCTCACTCAAACAAACAGAAATCTGCGATCCTGATTGAATACAAGAGAAATAACTTGAATGGTACCAAAGACCAATGTTCAAGGATCAATCAATTTCAATCAACAACCAAAGGTTGGATTTACCAATTGATCGATTCAACACACAACCTATGATATTTCAATTATATAACAAAATATAATGCGAAAAAGAAATAACACAGACACCAGAAGTTTTGTTAACGAGGAAACCGCAAATGCAAAAAAACCTCGCATTGTATTAAGCCGCTACAGACACTAGCCTACTACAAACTAACTTCGGTCTGGAGTGTAGTTGAACCCCAATCAATCTCACACTGATCCAAGGTACAGTTGCGCTCCTTCCGTCTCTGATCCCAGCAGGATACTATGCACTTGATTCCCTTAGCTGATCTCACCCATAACTAAGAGTTGCTACGACCCAAAGTCGAAGACTTTAATAAACAAATCTGTCTCACACATAAAAGTCTATAGGAATAGATAAATCTGTCTCCCACGGAAATACCTACGATTTTTGTTCCGTCTTCTGATAAATCAAGGTGAACAGGAACCAATTGATATACCGGACTTATATTCCCGAAGAACAACCTAGAAATATTAATCACCTCACAATAATCTTAATCGACTAGCAAAACAAGATATTGTGGAATCACAAACGATGAGACGAATATGTTTGTGACTAATTTTCTATCTTGCCTATCGGAGATATTAATCTTAAGCCAATCTTACGATTGTACTCAATCACGATAGAAATAGCAAGATCAGATCAAGCAACTACAGAGAAAATAGTTGGGTCTGGCTTCACAATCCCAATGAAGTCTTTAAGTCGTTATCCTACAGGGTCTCGATAGAAACCAAAGGTTAAAGGAGAATCGACTCTAGCTTACACAACTAGTATCACACAGGAGGTGTGGGGATTAGGTTTCCCAGTTGCTAGAGTTCTCCTTTATATAGTCTCCAAATCAGGGTTTGCAATCTAATTAAGTTACCTTGGTAACAAAGAATTCAATATTCACCGTTAGATGAAAACCTAATTAGATTCAAGCTAATATCTTTCAACTGTTAGATCGAACTTACCTTGTTATACACATGAAATTTAAATTCATTTAGGTTTGAGTAATCGTACCTAAACGTGTACAAGTTGTTGGTTCAATAGTAGTTAACCAATGGTTAGCCATATGAGCACTTTCATATCAACCTTATTCATCTTCACAATAACTAGTTCAAATGACTCAAAAGAACTAGTTAGAGAGTTGTTCAATTGCTTAGATCTCATAAAAGTATACAAGACACAATCGAAGCAAAAACAGTTTCGATTCACTCGAATTGATTCATGAACATTATAGCCACGGTTTGCAAAGATTGCATTCCTTAATTTATAAATGTCTTAGTTCAAGAATTAAACTATTTTTAGAAAATAACCCACTTAAGTACGCATGCCGGTACGTATACTTAAGTACCCGGACTGAACTTGTTTTCAGTTCACAAACTCCAGCATAAATTCATAGGATGTGAACTTCCGACAGTACGCGTACATGTACGCGGACTTAGCTTTGGTTATCCTGAGCAGCAAAGTAGGCATACTTTGGTTCAAGGATTTTGGACTTATACAAGTATGAATTCACATACAATGTTTATATCCAAACATGGTTATATATTCTAAACTCTCATTTCAATCATTGAAACATTCTTAGAGGATTTTATATAATCATCATGACTATAGTCACTGGTAAAGATAAACTTGGCCAAAGCGAAAGCTTACCAACACATATTTCGAGAAATATATAAGCGAGATAAACTCGGCTCGAAATAACAAATGTGTATAATCGAAGTCTATATAGCAATACGACTTTTATCTCAAGATATGAGATATAATAGATAGACTTTTGAGTGATAGATAAGTTCAAGTCTCCACATACCTTTTTGTCGATGAAGTTCCACCAGTTCCTTGAGTAGTTCTTCGTCTTTGCATGATAAACGCCGTGGACTCTAGATCTCAACTACACTTTCTATCCTAGTCCGAGACTTAGCTATAAGTAGACTAGAAATCAAGACTTATAGTTTTTGCAACTAAACTTGACAAACAAGCTTGAGATAGCAACGCTTGCGAGTTCGACCGAGCAGTGCTCTAACAATGTGCAGTCTAGGTTAAGTAGTGTAGATCACCATCAAGAGACCTATAGTTAGATATTTTATAGCAATTCACCAGCAGACTTACTCAACTTAGCAGAAGCATGAACAAGAGTCTGATAAGGCGCCCTCCATGTTTTGCTTCTTTAACAAATCTGTGGTATACTTAGTTTGAAACAAAATAAAGAACTTGCATTCATTTTCACGTTCAATCTCAGAAAGTAGTAAAGATCACTTGAGTTTTTAAGAAATCAAATGTTGCATAAGCTTACGAGAGTGGCTAGTGATAAAGATATCATCTACATAAACTACGACAACAACAATGTCAATCCCATTTTGTGGATTAAAAGTGAAGTATCAGCAATATATGAAATAAACTATATAGAGAGTAAAACATCATTAAGCTTATCATATCAGGGCACCTTTGTGTCTGTTTCAAACCATATAAAGAAGGCACACATGATTAGGCTTAGAAGAATCCTGAAAACTTGGAGGCTGAGTCATGTGCACCACATCCTTCAGATTCCCATGCAAGAATGTGATTATTTTTTTTTGAACACAATCCTTTGAAAATAGATGTCTATCCCGAACGGAGGCATATGAACAAAGACATAAAAACCCCAAGTATGCTTCTGTTTTTGTTCATTAAAAATCTCATCATTAGTATTCTCGAAAATGAAGATTATGTTCTTCATTTTGCGTTCACTTCTTTCGAAGTACTCAAGTATTGTGTTACTTTGAACGCAATTATTGTATGGACTCGGTCATTTGCTTATAATGTTTTTAGTATATATACTTCATAAGTTTTTCTTTAGCTAGTACAATTTTTATAAACACAAGGTTGATCCAAATGAAATGGATAATTCATGTTATTTACTATGGTTTGCCCAACTTTATTTACTATAATCTATAAAATTTAATTTAAATATATAAGCCACAGAGGTTTTATTTTTGGTTTTGAATAATATAAAAAATAAACATAAATTAACATAATAATTAAGCTGGACTCAAGAATTCAGTTTGAACATATGGCTCAGAGGGTTTATATGTTCTTCCGTCAAAATAGGTTGTTGTTCATACTTAAACTCAAAATATATAATATTCAAAATATATATTTTTTTAAAATGTTTTCATAACTTTTGTTTATCTCTAGTGTTGTTTCACGAAAACGTACTAAATACTTGGACAAATGTGCTGCACATGGATATGGTCTGGGTGTTCTAGCTTTCTCTACTCTAGGGGAACTCGGCGAAGATACTTTATGTTTTTGTAGATGGTAGATTTTCGACAAGGGCTAAAATCGTAAACCCATAACTGTATATGCTCTTGAGCCAGCAATCAGACGAGTATTGAGGCTTATGTCTCTTATCGAAAGCGTGAAAGCTCATGCCACGAGAATCTCTGACTGAGAATACTGTCTCTCAGAGTATATGTTGATATGTAGTCTCTCAGCTGAGGCAACGGCATATCTCATGAATACTGAGCAATTTCAGTTATCACTTTTATATAGAATTACAAGATTAGACGGCTCCTAGACAGCTTGCATGCTAGTATAGAGCAATAACGTCTTCGGGATGTAACAATGTTTTCCCTGACTATATAAAACAAATATGACGCTTCAACAAGCTCATATCACTCAATTCCTGAATAATTAATGCTCCTAGACGATCGTACAAGTATAGAGCCATCAATTAATTATTCTTAAATCATTAGATTCATTAACTGAATCCCTGGAAAATATTCAATGTTTTCATAATATTTCATTACTTCAATTTATGGTTCTTCCCAGCAGAAATCCATGGGTTAGTAATAAATATTCAACACACGGGCATCTGAGCTACTATCGAGTAAGCCCCGACCAAAATGATGCAAGTGTACTCAACAATAATGCACTAACGAGCACCTGAATGCACGAATGAGTATTTCAAAATACGACGGGACGATGAACCTATGCAAAATAGGAAAGAAAATAATTAAATACGAATGAGTATCTCATGTGCTAATCATTCATCATAAAAGGAATGCTACCACCGTGACATGAAACCATGGTCATTACATCACCCCCTTTCGAGAGAAACCTCAGTTATGGTCCCGTGACCAGGGTTTCAGAAGTGATGTTTCTGCGACTAACAGAAACAAGACGACACTGCAAGCACCACACTCATGTATCAATCAAGGGGTCCTGATCTCAAATGAATCAATGACATTAAAATCCTTCACCAACCGTTCAAGACACAAGCGAATGGTCTAAAGACACAACATGAGTGTTTTACAGCAAGCTCGTCTGAGATAATTTTGCACTGTCCTGTACAACCCGACGAGCTGGGAGAAATTGGTGAAGAATCTAAGGATGGGTAATATAATATTCTCTTCGTATGGATGTTCTCTACAACACATCCAAAATTCACAGCAATTCAAGAAACGAGCAAGGAGATGTGGCCAAAACATTGGACAACATACAATCTGAAAAAATTCTGAAAGTCTCTTGGAAGTTTACTGTTTCGCCTTTTTCAGGCCCTAAACATGATCAAAACTCAAAAAGCTTTTACGGAAAAGCTTGGAAATTTTCTGGGCACGAAGATACATATGCGGACCGTGAAAATCCGACTTCAGACGAAGATTCTACAGCGTTTCTATTAAAAGGCTGAAGTCTGAAATTTTCTGGTGACGTATTTCGACGAAATTACTCGTATACTCACATGGATTCTCATTCATTCACAAATCAGCAATTTAATACTTCTATGAAGATATTACAGGAGATATACTTACTAAGGGAGTCTCTAAATCATTTGAAGGCTCGACAATGCCGGAATCTCCATTGATAACGCCGTTATCTCTATTTGGTTCGGGATTTCGGGAATTCTCCATATTACCATGCCCCAAAGAAGAGTGCTCTTCATCAACATGCTCCTCATCTACAATGATTTCTTCCTGGACTCATCAACAATAATTATTATTATTTCATTCAAGGAGATGCCACGATCGCCTGCACGAAAGAGATGCTTACATCGACTTCTTCATCGATCTTTGGATTGTTTGCCCTAGGAACAAGTTGAAGGCCGTCAATCGATGGAGAAAAAGTATAAAAGAAGTAAAAAACCTTGGTATCGTGATCCTAATTGCACGGGCAGGGAAAAGTCATGACACAAGGAGCGCTAACAACTCACCAAAGAAACGACTGGGGATTGCACGTCATTTGCTAACATCCTGTAGTCCTTACTTCTGGGTTCTCCGCTCCCGTAGACTTTCTTCTATTTTCGTGGAGTCTACATTTATCCGGGATTTCACTATACGATCATCCTGTGGTAAAGCTAATGAAATAAGCAGAAGTACAACTCAATATGAAGGATCTCTCACCATCACTCAGAGGTCCCAGGAGTACCATTTCTTAAAGTTTCATCCGTAGAGATGTCATCTCTGAAAACACCATCTTTGGAAGTATCATTCTTGGAGTAAGTCATTCTTGCAAAGTGGCTATTTCAGCGCATCGTTTATACAAATCGCATGATTCGACAAAACAATGAATCATGGAATAAAGGTGCTCACAACAGCGTCTACAAAAATGGTAACAATCCAACTCTTACATATTTACAATTTCACTAGCTGTAGTGATTATAACGTCAGAATTTCAAAACTTGCTCGTTCCTTCAAACCTGCAAAGACGAGCAAAATTCATTATTCAAAATCATGACTTGATTTTCATAAAACCGTTAACAACCCACGTGAATTTTAGCATCCACTGGTTTTTCTCTACAATTGTGAAAATTTACATACAAACATTATTTTCACCATGAATAATTGTCTACTTTCAACAGTTGTTCAAAATCAAAACATTGGTTTTACAAAAATATATATATTTAACGTGAAACTCACGTAAGTTTGAAAAGTAACATATATATATATATATATATATATTTTCGTTCCCTCGCGCGAGCATCTGTCTTTGAAGCGAGAGTATATTTTCAAAGATTTCTGAAAGCTCGAAGATAAAAAATTTATGAAAGCTCATAAACAAAATTTTATTACTAACAGACGCACGTCTGTTCAAAAAAAAATTTCTGCATCTACCTTTGAAACGAGAGTTTATTCCACTTTGTGAAATCTCACATATTTAAAAAATAAAATTTTGTTTTTCGTAAAGCTCATAGACAAAATTTTTATCATTAGACTCGGGACTATTTTGTTTGTTTCTTAAACTAACAAACGAACGAACGTCCGCGCTAAAACGGATTCCTTTCTTGGGCCCGGCCCGTGAATCCTAAAACGACCAAGGTCCCGTCATCAAAATCAGCGGTTCAACACCAATTCATGCTCACTATGCGATGCTCTATCATGCCACTGGAATCTTCGTTCAAGCCGTGGTTTGCTCGTACTATCGAAAATATACGGTAGCATCTTATCTTACGACTAAGTTCAATTACTTATTTCGTTCATAACTGGAAAATCACCATTCAGTGCTGACTGAGGAACATGACTGTCCCTCACTCAGCAGGGGACTTAATGTAGATGGTGGATTTTCGACAAGGGCTAAAATCGTAAACCCATAATCGTATATGCTCCCGATCCAAAGAATCGAGGCGAGTATTGAGGCTTATGTCTCTTATCGAAAGCGTGAAAGCTCATGCCACGAGAATCTCTCGATCGATAATATCGTCTCTCGCAGTATATGTAGATATGTAGTCTCTCAGTGAGGCAACGGCATATCTCATGAATACTCGAGCAATTTCGCTTATCACTTTTATATAGAATTGCAAGATTAGACGGCTCCTAGACAGCTTGCCTGCTAGTATAGAGCAATAACGTCTTCGGGATGTAACAATGTTTTCCCTGACTATATAAAAGAAATATGACGCTTCAACAAGCTCATATCACTCAATTCCTGAATAATTAATGCTCCTAGACGATCGTACTAGTATAGAGCCATTAATTAATTATTCTTAAATCATTAGATTCATTAACTGAATCCCTGGAAAATATTCAATGTTTTCATAATATTTCGTTACTTCAATTTATGGTTCTTCCCAGCAGAAATCCATGGGTTAGTAATAAATATTCAACACACGGGCATCTGAGCTACTATCGAGTAAGCCCCGACCAAAATAGTGCAAGTGTACTCAACAATAATGCACTAACGAGCACCTGAATGCACGAATGAGTATTTCAAAATACGACGGGACGATGCACCTATGCAAAATAGGAAAGAAAATAATAAATAATAAAATATTAACTTTGCACTGGCTCATCAAATGTGCCGTGACCATTCCCACGTCCAATTTTATATTTTATCATATTTTTTTATTTTCCTTGATCCCATGAAAATTCCCTCATTTGAACAAAATTCCTTCGTTTCAAGGAAACTCCTCAATTTCATGGTGTTTCCTTCACATCAAGGAAATAATAAATAATTAGGAAAGGTATGCGGGATCAAGCCTACTAGCCGGCTGGTCATGCCCTAGTTGTGGCTAGGTCCCACACCTTACATTCCTTATTATTTTATTATTCTTTCCTTCATCCCATGAAATTCCTTGATCTCATGGTATTTCCCTAATTTCATGATATTTTCATAAAGTCATGAAAAATAATATAAAATTAGGTAAACTCGTGGGACCGGGCCCTAGCCGGCCGGTCATGCCCTAGCCGGTCCCACACGCCTCTTATCTTATTATTATTATTTTTTATGTTTTCTTCACTTCATGGAAACTCCTTCACTTCGAAACTCCTTGATTTCATGATATTTTCATAAAGTCATGAAAAATAATATAAAATTAGGTAAACTTGTGGGACCGGGCCCTAGCCGGCCGGTCATGCCCTAGCCGGTCCCACACGCCTCTTATTTTATTATTATTATTTTTTATGTTTCCTTCACCTCATGGAAACTCCTTGATTTCATGATATTTTCATAAAGTCATGAAAAATAATATAAAATTAGGTAAACTTGTGGGACCGGGCCCTAGCCGGTCCCACACGCCTCTTATTTTATTATTATTATTTTTTATGTTTCCTTCACCTCATGGAAACTCCTTCACTTCAAGGAAACTCCTTGATTTCCTGATATTTTCATAAAGTCATGAAAAATAATATAAAATTAGGTAAACATGTGGGACCGGGCCCTAGCCGGCCGGTCATGCCCTAGCCGATCCCACACGCCTCTTATTTTATTATTATTATTTTTTATGTTTCCTTCACCTCATGGAAACTCCTTCACTTCAAGGAAACTCCTTGATTTCATGATATTTTCATAAAATCATGAAAAAATATAACAAAATTAAGGAATGCTATGGGACCGGGATCATTGGCCGGCCGGCCATGCCTTGGCCATATCCGGTCCCACGCTTCATGATTCCTTCATTTATTATTATTTTCCTTCATCTCATGAAGTTTTCACGGTTTCAGCAAAAAATCCCTGATTTCTTCATATTTTCTCAAAATGTTGCTCAAACGCACATCAGAAAATATCAAAATTCTCAGGACTGAGACTTGAACACTTTGGTGACATGAGAATATTACCTTGACCGACCAGGGTTGGCTCTTTGGCTTTCAAGAGGCCGGTCCCTGATGCGTGTCGTAGGTGCAATCAAATTAATATCTTATTTCCACTCAATTAAAAATAATATAATGGAAGTCAAGTTCGTTCCCACGAGGAGCAAGAGATTCTAGTTGTAAAAATTGTCACGAAAAAGGGGGGATGTATAAAGCAAAAGAAAATAAACAAAGCAATTAAAAGATAAAGTTGAAATCAATAAGAGAGACAAGATCAAGGAATCCTTCTTCGTTGCAAAACAATGATTCAAGTTATGTTTTTCATCCACATGTTATTAGTCACAGATTATCACCAACCGTAGGATAGCAGGTTCGCTTAGCTAGCCCCAAAATCCCTTATTTCACTGAGTAAGAAGTCCGCTTAGTTATCAGGTTCTATTCAAAAGAACCACCTTGAGGTTCGCTTACAAGATGTAATTCCCTGAATGCATTAAGATTTATGAATTTAGGTTTAGTACTAGTAGTTAAACTCGGTTCGCTTGGTCTACTTTCTAGCGTTGTTTTTATACACAATCGCTCCACGGAGTCCCTCCGCAAGGTCTCGTGTTTTCTACTTGTGTAAAGTGTCGAGAACGATTACTTATTCCCTAACTTATACTAGATTTAGATTAAACTAACAAATCAATTTAGCGTGCACTCTAAACAATCTATCAATCATGAATGAATGAATAAACATTCCTATTAGTAAAAACAAACGATAATCATGTGAAAAACTTCAAGATAGAATTGAAACAAAACTCAAATCATATATTAAGAACTAGGAATTCATCCTCAATCAATAATAAAATTAGCTACTCATGTCTTTGAAATTCACACAAATAATTAAAGAATGAAGAAAAGAAAAGTGTTGTGTGTGTAGAGAGGTGTATAAAAGATATATAAAAGTATGTAGAGAACTTCTCTACTTATAGGCTTCAATATTCTCCAAATCTTCCAAGGAATAGAATCCTCATTCCATAGTAATTCAATTTCCAAATTCAAGTCTTTCTCATCTTCCATCTTCTCTTTCCAAATTTGAGCCAAATTCTCCATCCAATTCCAAGTCCAAGTCTTCACACCCATGAGAAGAATCCACACAAAAATCTGTAATTTTGGTCGCCGGAAAGCTGGTATTATGGCCGGAATCCTGCCGGAAAAGTCGCCGGAAAATAGCTCAGGTGACCGGCAAAGTCCGCCCGGTCACCGGTCAACGATCCAAATCGGTCAAGTCAAACTCACTGAGTCATCGCGAGTCAACACCGAGTCATCGAGTCATCTCAGAATCTGAACTGGGTTGAGTCAGTTAGCCAAACAGATGAGTCAGGTCTGACTCATTCTGACTCACTTGGGCCTAGGCTGTTTTGCAGTGGCCTGAGTTGTGTAGCACAATCATTGTGCTTCAGCCATGATGTCTGCCTTCCCTGCAATTCAAGTCCCTTCTTCAGCTGCCTCATCTCAACCACCAACTCCCTGTTGTAGTCATGTTCTTAAGCACAAAGCATACCCATTTTAGCTTCAGTTCAAGCTCAACCAACTCAACCAGCTTCAGTTCAACATCTCAGACCCCATTCAACCAGCTTCATCTCCTGAGTTCTTCATCCAAGCTTCCAGTTCAGCCTCAACTACCCTGCAACATTTCATTACCACATAAAACCTTGTACTAACGGCAATTCAAGACCACAATCTCTAGACCATTCTCAACTCATTGCAATTCCAGTTCAACTCACTCATAACATCCTGCAGCTACATAATCCCACCAGGACCTATTCCCATTTCAACAGTGCACAACATTCACAAATTAGCAGTAACACCTTGTCCTTCAGTTCTGCCTCATATTCATCCTAGTCATGTCTCAGCTGCATCATCTTCATTTTCACTTCCTTGGAATAGAATCTCCACCTGCTTTTGTTGCTATTATTCACAGCCATAAACCCATGAAAATCATCTCCTCACCTGCAATCTCCCATCACCAGCTCTTCCCTGTACCAACAACATCAACATTGCAGACCACACCCATGATAGTCACAACCCATTCAAGTTAGCAGCAGCAGCATCATTTGTCACAGCTGCAGAGGCAGTACCATCCATCAAACACCAATTTCCTCTTCATCTCTTCTCTTCAGCAAACCCAATCATTCCCCTGCATCCAACTCCATCACAACCCCGTACAATATCAC
The DNA here is from genome assembly GCA_023531295.1 of Papaver armeniacum. NCBI lineage: Eukaryota > Viridiplantae > Streptophyta > Magnoliopsida > Ranunculales > Papaveraceae > Papaver > Papaver armeniacum. The sequence goes on along the minus strand of JAJJWW010002473.1, from coordinate 54,467 downwards.
CGCTCAGAACAAGCTCGATTCCTCCTTAGCCAAACCATAAATCAAATCCCACCATACCCATTGCATTCCAGATCAATTTCTTCACCCAATTTCAGATTTGGATCAAACATACCGATTCCTTCATTCTGGTGTAGCTCACTGCATATCCTTCATCTTCTGTTACAGATTCAACCTCAAATCCTATCAATTTCTTCATCTCTGTTGAAATTTCAACCAGCATCATCGATCTCTTCTTCTCCATTCACAGACCCCGTCTCCCTGAGCTTCAATTCCTTCACCACAGACTCGAATCGAACCCTAATAACTTCTTCTCGGTCTGATCTTCTCTGGGTTTCGATCTGCTCAACCAACAAACCCATTACTTCGTTCTTCTATTTCAGTCACATCGGCCACTAATTCGATCCACTACCACAGATTCATCTCAAATTTCCATATCTGTTCTTGGTTTCAATCTTTAACAGTGCCTTCAAACCGTTTCTCCATTTCTATGAATTTCTCATCTCTCGATCTCGATCTCAATCTCTCAATTTTACAACAGCGGCAACTCATTCTCAATTTTCAGGTGAAAACATAAATGAATGGATGTAAGTGTCTCTCGATTTTAGGGTAATGGGAGTAGGGTTTGTTATTCAGTGTCTGGTCACCTTGATAAGGGCTACACAGCTAGCAGCCCCCTAACCATTGCTGGCTGTCTTATAGTACTTCTCCGAAAGAGAGTTGTCCCTTAACCTTGACTGTGCTCCAAATGACCATTTTGCCCTTTTGGCTCAAATAGAGTAATTTCTTCTTCTTTTCCTCCGTGCGACTCCAAAGTAGCTATAAAACTCAAAACAAGCGTAAAATACATAATTTACAAGAAAAATAACAAAGAAAGCATAAACAATAGATAGTAAATAGGATGTATTCTACACCCTATCAAATTCCCCCACACTTAGACTTTGCTAGTCCTCGAGCATATCAAACTAAAAACTCACAACTTCAAAGCGTTCAAGCGTCCCAAGCATCCAAAGAGTTATGAGGACATAGAGTTTCTGCATGCTAGTAACAAGAAGTTAGAAATACTAAAGAACATATTCTCATTCTTAAATGTTGAGTGAGAAATAACCACACCATAATGAGAGAACGCGTGTTTGAGAAACGATCAATAAGTATTTCGCCTCGACTTCTGCCTCACCAAAAAGGATTTTATGATAATTGCACACAAAAAGACGGCTTTTTTATGGGTCTCACATGTGTGCAGGTAGAAATGAAGAGAGAAATCCTGCGACACGTTGAATGGTGGGAAGGACAACTTCCGAATTTATTTTTATATTTTGAAAAACCATTTTTCTGACGATCTCTAAGAAAGGAAATCAACCACTATTATCGAGGATGAGATTACTTACTCACCTTCACATCCGATCGCCAATTATGATAACACCACTCTCACGGCATCCAATAGAAACGTCTTCCGCTCCTCGGCTTTAACTTCTTGGTCTTCGGTTTCAACTATTGGTGATAAACTCTCGAATTTCGTAAATCCTTAACAATTTGTAACTCTTTTTACCTTAAATCCTTGAAACTTCCTTATAAATTTTCCTTCCCCACGGCTTATAAAAACAAAACAAATATTTCCCTTGTTTTTTTTTTTCCTTTTCTTTTCTTTTTTTTTCAAATTTTTTTTTTTTTTTTTTTTTAAACAAGAGAAATTAAATACAAAATAAACCATGGCCGTGGGAGAAGTATTTTACCGCTTGATTCTTCACAACTTGTATCGCCTCAAAATCATAAACTTCAACAATTCTCACCTTTTGATTTTCTTCGCTCTTGTGAATAAGTCTTTATACTTGGATATAGAATTACCTCATTATATTGTAAGTCCTCAACATATATGTAAAAATCTGCCCTTTGTATGTTGCTTTACTTGAATATGAAATTTGCTCTTTTTTCTCGTTCCGTTGCTTGTAAACCATAAACTTTTCCAACTTTCCTTGTAGATTTTGATGTCGCTCCTTGTTGACGATAATGGTGTTTCTATGGATCCGTTGTTGTCGCGAGAGAATGGTGCTAACTGCAAATCGAACTACAATAAGGAAGCTTTCATCTATAGACGTCACCCTCATGATTGACAAAATTAGCACTCAAGAGATCAAAGAGTAGTGCTTCTATTGGTGGGAGGTTGGGTAGCTCACCATTCTACCCGGAATTAACGTATGGTGACACACACTCAAAAGAAAGCTCTTTAGTTGGATGGAAAAATTTCTGGTCGGTGCCTCACATGATATGAATACGGGTAGTCTCCACTAATGATTGATCAGCAACTCTAATAATGCATTTCTCCCTGCACCAAATTTGCATCTCCGGCATGATTAAATCCATTATTTAACACTCTAACAAGCAAGAAATCCGAATGTAGTTCTCTAACATTTCCAAGTTCAATTATGTCGGTCAGAATCTCTATGTAAACATACCTAGAAATATGCTAGTGACTCTAAAATCTCTAAAAGTTGAAGGTTTTATGAAAAACTTTTTTTTTTTTAAATTTTTAAATTTTTAATTTTTTTTTTTTTTAAATACATGCTTAACCACTCCCCCACACTTAAACCTTACATTGTCCTCAATGTAATTGAATCGTCCTAGTAAAGTTAAGGTGGGAAATTTTAACATGATATGGAACAAGAAAAAGAAAAAACAAAAAGAAAAAGCAAAAGGATAAGAAATACAAAACCTATGGGTTGCCTCCCATTAAGCGCTTGTTTTAAAGTCGACGGCCCGACTTAGCTCTTGCATGATTCATTCCCCATATACTAACAATCTGAAAATTTGAGGATCCACCCATAATACCTGTTTTGAAAATAATAACTCCATAAAAATATTAGCACAAGAAAACAATAGTGAAATTATCGCTCGATAGAAATTTCCCCCACACTTATTCTCGTCCACACTCGGAAGTGTATAAAGAACATAGAATTTGGGAACTTCCATGTATTCTTCTTGGCAAACCTGCATAGTGTTAGCATCAAGTGTTTCCAATGGTGGATATTTAGAAACAAAATCATCCAAAAATACTTTCAAGCACATACATTCAAACCAATAAGAGGTAAAGGAGAAGAATCAATAGGCAAAGGGTTAGACAAACCTTGCACAATCTCTTGTTTTGCGGAATCCTCTTCATCCTTAGAGAATTCATGTGAATTACTTACCTCTTGTATATCGTGGTCCTCTATCGAATCTTGTAACCAATCGTCGTTATTTTCTACCTTAACCAAAGTCTCGGCATCATTAAAATCATTGGCAAGTTCAATTGGGTCTTCCACAAAATCAATCAATTTGGTTTCATCCTCTAGCATCATCTCTTCAACATTCTCATCATCGGAATCGGGCCATTCACTAAAATGATTTTCATCGGTATAGATTGTAAGATCTTCATGTGCGGGTGTTACACCGTTTATAACAATAGGTAAGTCACACCCAATCTCCTCCTTTTGAATAGGTGAAGGATCGTTATTATGATCCGGAGTTGGAATAACTTCCTCATTGTTGCAACGTTCATACACTTCCGCGGACTCATATCTTTCCCTAAGGAATTTTTTCCAAGCACTAAATACATCATCTTCAAGCTCTACCTTTTGAATAGGTGCTTGATCATTATTAAGATCAAGGCTCGAGTAAGCTACACTAGCGTCATCAAAAGTATCCAAAGGTTGGCCTTTTCCAACATAATCATCGATCAAATATTCACTACACACCATAGGCACATTAGAATAGTTATTGCTTTGATAGCAAAATTCTTCTTTATACCTATCCTCCTTGTATTGATCCATGTCTCTTCGTTCTTTAGCAATGCCGTCTCGACGTGGTTCCTCCCAAACATAGGGTTGCTGGTCTTGTAGTGATTCTTGCAACTTTTGTTGAAGATCCCCAATCATGGCAGACATCTTATCTGCAAAACTAGAGAATTTCTAATGATAAACAAAACTATCCTCCCATCCTTGTGATTGTCCACTTACATACCCGTCATAAGGTTGTTGATATGTATGAGAATATCCATAAGGTTCTGTAGGAATTTGATCATAGCCAAAAGATTGGTTTTGATTGTATCCTAAGGATGGTTGGAAGTTGCCATAATGTTGAGGTTGAAAACTGTATTGATTGTTGTAATATGCTTGCTCTTGTCCACAATACATGGAAAACCGATACCTGAAATAAGATTCTCAGAAACTAAGTTAGATACGATATAGAACCCAACAAAGCAAGAATAAACCAAAAAGAAAAATAAAAACAACTAAAATCATTCGTTGCTCCCCTAAGAATGGCGCCAAAATTTGATGCGTGTCGTAGGTGCAATCAAATTAATATCTTATTTCCACTCAATTAAAAATAATATAATGGAAGTCAAGTTCGTTCCCACGAGGAGCAAGAGATTCTAGTTGTAAAAATTGTCACGAAAAAGGGGGGGATGTATAAAGCAAAAGAAAATAAACAAAGCAATTAAAAGATAAAGTTGAAATCAATAAGAGAGACAAGATCAAGGAATCCTTCTTCGTTGCAAAACAATGATTCAAGTTATGTTTTTCATCCACATGTTATTAGTCACAGATTATCACCAACCGTAGGATAGCAGGTTCGCTTAGCTAGCCCCAAAATCCCTTATTTCACTGAGTAACAAGTCCGCTTAGTTATCGTGTTCTATTCAAAAGAACCACCTTGAGGTTCGCTTACAAGATGTAATTCCCTGAATGCATTAAGATTTATGAATTTAGGTTTAGTACTAGTAGTTAAACTCGGTTCGCTTGGTCTACTTTCTAGCGTTGTTTTTACACACAATCGCTCCACGGAATCCCTCCGCAAGGTCTCGTGTTTTCTACTTGTGTAAAGTGTCGAGAACGATTACTTATTCCCTAACTTATACTAGATTTAGATTAAACTAACAAATCAATTTAGCGTGCACTCTAAACAATCTATCAATCATGAATGAATGAATAAACATTCCTATTAGTAAAAACAAACGATAATCATGTGAAAAACTTCAAGATAGAATTGAAACAAAACTCAAATCATATATTAAGAACTAGGAATTCATCCTCAATCAATAATAAAATTAGCTACTCATGTCTTTGAAATTCACACAAATAATTAAAGAATAAAGAAAAGAAAAGTGTTGTGTGTGTAGAGAGGTGTATAAAAGATATATAAAAGTGTGTAGAGAACTTCTCTACTTATAGGCTTCAATATTCTCCAAATCTTCCAAGGAATAGAATCCTCATTCCATAGTAATTCAATTTCCAAATTCAAGTCTTTCTCATCTTCCATCTTCTCTTTCCAAATTTGAGCCAAATTCTCCATCAAATTCCAAGACCAAGTCTTCACACCCATGAGAAGAATCCACACAAAAATCAGTAATTTTGGTCGCCGAAAGCTGGTATTATGTCCTAATCCCGCCGGAAAAGTCGCCGAAAATAGCTCAGGTGACCGGCAAAGTCCGCCCGGTCACTGGTCAACGATCCAAATCGGTCAAATCAAACTCACTGAGTCATCGCGAGTCAACACCGAGTCATCGAGTCATCTCAGAATCTGAACTGGGTTGAGTCAGTTAGCCAAACAGATGAGTCAGGTCTGACTCATTCTGACTCATTCTGACTCACTTGGGCCTAGGCTGTTTTGCAGTGGCCTGAGTTGTGTAGCACAATCATTGTGCTTCAGCCATGATGGCTGCCTTCCCTGCAATTCAAGTCCCTTCTTCAGCTGCCTCAGCTCAACCACCAACTCCATGTTGTAGTCATGTTCTTAAGCACAAAGCATACCCATTTCAAACTTTCGGTTCAAGCTCAACCAACTCAACCAAATTTTCAGCTCAACATCTCGGACCCCATTCAACCAGCCTTCATCTCCCGAGTTCTTCATCCAAGCTTCCGGGTTCAGCCTCAACTACCCCCGCAACATTTCATTACCACATAAAACCTTGTACTAACTTCAATTCAGTACCAAAATCTCTGACCATTCTCACTGCGCAATTCCAGTTCAACTCACTCATAACATCCTGCAGCCTACATAATCCCACCAGACCTATTCCCATTTCAACAAGGCACAACATTCACAAATTAGCAAAGAACACCTTGTCCTTCACTCTCCTCATATTCTTCCTAGTCATGTCTCACCGCATCATCTTCATTTTCACTTCCTTGGAATAGAATCTCCACCGCTTTTGTTGCTATTATTCACAGCCATAAACCCATGAAAATCATCTCCTCACCCGCAATCTCCCATCACCAGCCTCTTCCCCGTACTAACAAAGATCAACATTGCATACCACACCCATGATAGTCACAACCCATTCAAGTTAGCAAAGCAGCATCATTTGTCACAAATTTGAGGCGGTACCATCCATCAAACACCAATTTCCTCTTCATCTCTTCTCTTGAAAGAAACCCAATCATTCCCCGCATCCAACTCCATCACAAACCTGTACAATATCACTTGCTCAGAACAAGCTCGATTCCTCCTTAGCCAAACCATAAATCAAATCCCAGTCCATACCCATTGCAGATTCCAGATCAATTTCTTCACCCAATTTCAGATTTGGATCAAACACACCGATTCCTTCATTCTGGTGTAGCTCACTGCATATCCTTCATCTTCTGTTACAGATTCAGCCTCAAATCCTATCAATTTCTTCATCTCTGTTGAAATTTCAACCAGCAACATCGATCTCTTCTTCTCCATTCACAGACCCCGTCTCCCTGAGCTTCAATTCCTTCACCACGCACTCAATCGAACCCTAATAACTTCTTCTCGGTCGATCTTCTCTGGGTTTCGATCTGCTCAATCAACAAACCCATTACTTCGTTCTTCTATTTCAGTCACATCGGCCACTAATTCGATCCACTACCACAGATTCATCTCAAATTTCCATATCTGTTCTTGGTTTCAATCTTTAACAGTGCCTTCAAACCGTTTCTCCATTTCTATGAATTTCTCATCTCTCGATCTCAATCTCTCGATTTTACAACAACAAATGCAACTCATTCTCGCCAGTGAAAACATAAATGAATGGATGTAAGTGTCTCTCGATTTTAGGGTAATGGGAGTAGGGTTTGTTATTCAAGTGTCTGGTCACCTTGATAAGGGCTACACAAACTAGCAGCCCCCTAACCATTGTTTGTCAGTCTTATAGTACTTCTCCGAAAGAGAGTTGTCCCTTAACCTTGACTCCAAATAGTGCTCCAAATGACCATTTTGCCCTTTTGGCTCAAATAGAGTAATTTCTTCTTCTTTTCCTCCGTGCGACTCCAAAGTAGCTATAAAACTCAAAACAAGCGTAAAATACATAATTTACAAGAAAATTAACAAAGAAAGCATAAACAATAGATAGTAAATAGGATGTATTCTACACCCTATCAGTCCCTCATATTTTCATCATTTGACCTGATTTGTTCATATTAGGTTTAAACTCTTCCGAACAATTTTGGAATTTCATGAAACGATCGTCATTCGATCCCGTGACCACCTAGGGCCGGTTTCATGACCCCTTGGTCGGTCCCTCATCTCTTCATAATTAATTAGGTTTTATCACCTAAGGCTCAGACGAGCATTATTTTAATAAATGATTAAACCAGCATTTAATCATTCTTTTATCAACAAATCAACAATTCTTCAAGAGACCTTGGTATTTGCTCACTTGAGCATCTGGGCGCTACATGGTCGACCCATGATCCCATGTAGCCGGTCTCTCCTTCACTCCATGGTTAATTTTCAATAAACCATCAATTGATCGAATTAGGGTTTTGAGTCCAAGTTTCATAATTCCAGATTCAAACGCTAATAATTTTACGATGATCTCATGGTCAACACTTTATTAATTATACTTGGTTCAAATTGCGCAGTATTTAAATTAATATTCTACATGGTCCTGCTACCAATAATTCATCAAACGAGCAAAATTTGCTCAGATGAGCAATATTTGCTCAGACTAAGGAATATTGGTTCAACTATCAATATTCAACAATCTATCGAATGAGCAATATTTGCTCACCTTAATTATCAACATTTACTTGAGAATTTTACCTCTGTCTCAACAGACACGCTCAATTCATGAGTCTCAAAACATTTGTAAATCATGTTCGACTCAACAGTGCAAGGACTCATCGTCCCATGGAGTCATGAAGTCATCAACTGACTAACTAAATACACGTCTGCCTCGCAGACTCCACTATCACGAGACGTCAATCGTGTCACATGGGGGATATTAACTAGGGTTTTGGTCTGGCGGTCTACGGCATGTGTGTTCATACACACGATGAGAATGTGAGCAAGTCGTGCAATCAGTTGAAGGAATTAACAAAGTAGTGGGTGGAAAATCGACCGAGTCTCCGCACGTTGAGCAACTGGTTTTAACACGATTTCCACTTCTCCACTCTTTGATCCCATCAACTGTCACACTTCATGGGATCATGGTGTTTACAATTCTAGCAATATAAATAAGTCTCTGAATCATGATTGAAAAACAAGACAATCTTACGTCAAATGCAGACAAGAGATTAACATCTCAACGTCCGAGCAATTACTCTCAACAGAGCAAATTCAATCATTCGTAACTTATCTTATTTCGTAATACACAACACACCTACAATCTTCGATCACCATTGATCTCACACATTTCTCGACTTCCCTCCTACAGATCGACCCATCCTCTCTTGACCGAATTTACTCGAAACGGCAATTGTCTTGGTTTAGGCCGAGTACTACAGATTGATCTCTCGAATTCAAAGCACTCCCTTCTTGCAGTGCATCTGTGTGAGGTTTAACAGTTCGCTCGGTTCAAGGAGTTTCCTCCGCAAGGTCGTCTCCTTAATTCCGTAGAAACCAGCAACTCGTTTTGCCCCATCTACAGTTTTTTCAAGCGTTTGAAGAATTGTTTAGTTAGCAACGATGCTAGTAGCGGTTTTGGTAGTTTTATTTTTCATAGGCTAGGTATTGCTATTCAAAAAGGGGTTGGCGCCCAGCTTGTTGCTAGGTTGCCAAACTAAGCTTTGTATTAAATCTAGTTTTAAAAAAATAGAATTTAAAATTTTCATAAAATAAATTTTTAGATTTGCTCCAACACTAAGGTGAAATTGGATTAGATCATGAAAAAATGACTGGAACTTTGAAACTTGAACAAAACCAATTAGAAAATTGGTCTACTTGGATTAGATCATAAAGAAACATAACTGAAACTTTGAAACTTGAACAAAACCAATTAAAAAACTGGACTATAAATAGACTTATTATTCCTCTTAAACTAGTTATATACGTAAGAATCTTTTTCCTTTTTCTCGTTCCTTCTCCTTGTTCTATTTCATCCTTCGTCTTACTTCTTACTTTGGTAGGAGTTGTTCTTTCCTTCTTCACTTCTTTTATTTTTTCTATATTTGTTTGATAGTTTTTCTTCTCTTCACTTGTTTGATTTTTTTCTGGTTTGTTTGATAGTAGATCAAGATGGTAGGCTTCATTGGTAAAAGGTTTTCAACATCAAATGCTTCCAAGGAATCAGCAAGTAATGCACCGAGATATGCAAGTATATGGTATGTATACTTGTTTTTATTTGTTTTTCGCTATTAGGGTTTTGATATTTATGGGTTTTAGCCTTTAGTTACTTCTTATCTTTTTTTATTCTGCTTTAGGATTTTAGTTGACTTTGAACATTGTTCTTGTTCTTTATGTTGTGTTATCCTTTTCATTCTATGTTTATTGATTTTATTTTTATTTTTTTGCGTTCATTTGCGGGTTATGAAAATGGCTAGTTGTGGGGTTTTATTTATTTTTTCAAGTTTTTTTTTTACCTTGATAGATGGATGAATCACATTTTTTCTTCCTTTTCATGTATATTAATAATGTTTTTTTTTTCCAGATTGTAACTTAGTTTATTGTGTGCTTTATATTTATAAAAGCAACTTTGATGAGGTTATCAGGATGATATGGATTTCATCTTTTTCCCTGTTGCCTATATTGAGTTAGCTATGCTTTAATATTTTTTTTGGGACAATCACATAAGTATTTGTTGCCCAACATCTTTTCATAGTGAATATTGCACTTTTCTGTTCTTATTTGTTGTTTATGTTAGGTTTCATTTTTTTTCTTCTTATCCTTTTCAATCTTTGTTAGGGTTTTAGCATTTTATTGTTTGTACAAAGATTTTAGCATTTTATTGTTTGTTTTTTCTTCAGTTGTATGGTTTTGATGTTTTGTTTCATTTTATTCTTTTTATTTTTTTTCATCTCTTTTAGGATTATTTTTATGTGTACCAATCAATGGATTATTTTCAGTTTGTAACTTGTTTATATTTAAAGGATATAAAGGAAACTTTCCTGAGGTTATATGTATAAAATTGATTTTTTCTTTTTCCCTTGAACTGTATTGATTACAGAATTGTTGCCAAGGGCAGCGTAAACTCAAAATAAATGAAAAGTTCCAAGCTTTGAAATGTGAAGGGCCGATGGTAATTTATATCTGGAAAGGTAACTCGACACGAGTGTGGATGATAAGAAGGAGTATAATGTCTTAAGTTCAATGGTTGGTGCTCTTATTTTGTATGGTTAAATGTCATCTTTAAAGTGTGTTAGATAGGTAGTGTTTTTGGATGGTCTTTGAAAATTCCATGCTCTTATGTTCATGTTGTTATGCAAATAATGTGCTTAATTATGATTTTCTTGTGGGATCTTATGGTTAGTTATTAACTATGCAATGAGTTTGTTCATGTTTGTTATTGTACCAGTTCAAGTCTTCAACTCACCGAACATTGTGCTACTCTAATATCATGTTACTGTTTTCGTTTGTTTATAACTCTATGTGGGTACGCGGAGGGAAAATTAACTCCTAACACTCGAAACAAAGAAGAAGAAAAATACAACACATGTTTAACAGTTTAAGTGAGATGTGGTTGTAGCAGATGTTGTCTTGACGGTATGTACTTTTAGGAGATGTTTTTCTTTTTTTCCAGTTGGAAACAAGTGAACCCATTCTTCCTATATTAGTTTTCAGAATAAGCATTAATTAGATTCTTAGAGTTTTCCAGTTAACACGAACGACGAAAAAGAAATTCCTTTAGAAACTTCTTCTGATACATCTTTGGGGTTGGACCATTAGGGTGGGGTATGGGGATCACCAGTCCACTTTTCAACTTATAACCTTTTTTTTAAGGGTTTAGGCACTTCTGTGATATTTCATAATGTAAGATTTGAGAAGTGAAAAGCTTATATGCCCACTTTTGAACCGTAATGCAATAATGGTGGATAGGCGAATTGCACGAAATCCTCAAGGCAAGCACTATGGTGACCTGGTGAGGTAGGAATCACCTCACGCGTCAGTTTTTAAAGGGGGATAAAAGCTTATAGTTAATGGCCTGGTAAAGATTCCGACCAGGCGCAGATACTCACAAACAATGACATCCATTAAACTCTAATACTTCCCATATTGAGTTCACAAAAAAAGTCTGCATTACTAAATGATTTTAAAGACAAATCGAACATGTTTAAGGATAGTGTACAAACGATGACAGCAGATACAAACAAACCCTATCTGAAATCACCACGAAACTCGAAAAGCCTAAAATATCATTGATAACACGCCAAAAGACAGACGACTCGACCAAAACTACATTATCAACCTCCTAGCATACATGCATTATTAATCATAAAGAGAGCAAGTTATTGCACTAGATTCTAAAGACACCCGTCCTGACAAAGGAATTTAACCACTTCCACTGGTGACATTGTCATTAACTTTCATATATACCATATATGAACAAGTCCCTGAACATTACCCGTATATATCTCATTATGTTCTTCATTATAGAACAATGCAGTGATGCCTTCTAATACAGAATACGATCTCTTATGCATCCTACCACAAAAGGGACTACTAATGCAATCACTATTTTCATCCTTAGGGCTGTTGCTAGTTGCCTGTATCTTGGCAAAATATTTTCCTGTCAAGATACTATGTCAGGAAAAAAAAGTAAAAAACCTAAAATATGTAAAACTTAGAACAATAATGGGTATGTATGTGTTGCCTTCTTAAACCTTTGGTAAGTAAAGCTCATAGTTAAATATTGATAATTATTGACAGTAGGTGGTCGTCATTTTAGGTTTTCGATACCTTAGAATATGACGGGTTGTCCGATTGGAGGATGCTGTCAATAATCCTTATTTGCGACGGACATGACCTGCCGATAAAGGTGATTTCTGGCGTAGTGTATAATTTGACAACGCATGGGATACCAAATACACCCAACTTTTTCTTTCGTCAACCTATTGTTTGAGGGTGAAAACGATTTCTGCTGATTTCGGTAATTTCGCGTGAGTGGGTGAGAAACTGAGTCTAAACCCTCAACAATGTCCTGCAAGGGAGTACTTTAGATTCGAGAGATCAATATGTACAAGTCCGGCCTAAACCAAGAAATGGCCGTTCCAGACTTGCTTCGGTCACAAAGTGAAGGAGAAGGGTTGGTTTTAGGGAGGGAAGTGAAGAAAGTGTTGAGACCAGAATAGTTGATTCTGGAAGAGTAGTTGTTTGACTTGTATCAGAAAGTGAAAGCTAACAGATGGGAAAGCTAGCAAGTGGTTTCTGAGTGTTGTATGCTCCTGAACAAAACTTGTCTTTGGTGGAAATAGGTAAGACCTATTTATACAAGTCGTAGCATAACGTACTCTGGTCTCGTAGAAAATGGAAACGGCTGAGTAAAGTGGAAGGAGGTGATAAATGGGTAACGCCTGGAATTGATGTTCCATAATGAAATGAGCGTTTCACCATTATTCCTTGTATTTACTAACCGACTCATTCTTATGACACTTTCATGTAACGGGCGTAGTGTACGCCGCACGTTGTAAACCGCCAAATCAATACCCTTTATGAGCATCCCCCAGTTTGTGACATGTGTTAGATGTCTCGAGTGTTTTCATGGGAAAATGTGTAGCAAGGTGTTACGTGTGGCATGGTGGCATGCCAGTGGCCATGGTAGAGTCGACATGGCTTTTTCAAAGAATAGGCGCGGCCAAATTTGGGGTTTAGATGCAAACCGTGATGTTTTGGCTTTGGGCCGTAAGTTAGGTGGCGAACTTGAACGGTCGAGATCCGCATCTCAAAGGGAAGGATAGCCGTTGATTATTGCAACCCTCCGTTTTAGCAGCCAACGTTGAGCATGGCTTTGTCATAGAGTGGGCGCGGCCAAATTAGGGTTTAGGTGCAAACCGTGTGTTTTGGCTTTGGGCCGCAAGTTTTCATGCGTCAGGTGGAGAACTTGTGTGGTCGAGATCTGTATCTCAAAGAGAAGGGTAGCCGTTGATTATTGCAACCCTTCGTTTTAGCATCCAGCGTTGAGCATGGCTTTGTCATAGAGTAGACGTGGCCAAAATAGGGTTTAGGTGCAAACCGTGTGTTTTGGCTTCGGGCGACAAGTTGCCATGCGTCAGGTGGTGAACTTGTGTGGTCGAGATCTGCATCTCAAAGAGAAGGGTATGCGTTGATTATTGCAACCCTTCGTTTTAGCAGCCAACGTTGAGCATGGCTTTGCCATAGAGTGGGCGCGGCCAAATTAGGGTTTAGGTGCAAACCGTGTGTTTTGGCTTTGGGTCGCAAGTTTCCATGCGTCAGGTGGCGAACTTGTGTGGTCGAGATCTGCATCTCAAAGAGAAGGGTAGCCGTTGATTATTGCAACCCTTCGTTTTAGCAGCCAGCGTTGAGCATGGCTTTGTCATAGAGTAGGCGCGGCCAAATTAGGGTTTAGGTGCAAACCGTGTGTTTTGGCTTCAGGCCGCAAGTTGCCATGCGTCAGGTGGCGAACTTGTGTGGTCGAGATCTGCATCTCAAAGAGAAGGGTATTCGTTGATTATTGCAACCCTTCGTTTTAGCAGCCAGCGTTGAGTCATGGCCTTGTCAAAGAGTAGGCACAGCCAAATTAGGGTTTTAGTGCAAACCGTGTGTTTTGGATTTGGGACGCAAGTTGCCATGCGTCAGGTGGCGAACTTGTGTGGTCGAGATCTGCATCTCAAAGAGAAGGGTAGACGTTGATTATTGCAACCCTTCGTTTGTAGTAGCCAGCGTTGAGTCATGGCCTTATCAAAGAGTAGGCGCGGCCAAATTAGGGTTTAGGTGCAAACCGTGTGTTTTGGCTTTAGGCCGCAAGTTGCCATGCGTCAGGTGGCGAACTTGTGTGGTCGAGATCTGCATCTCAAAGAGAAGGGTAGCCGTTGATTATTGCAACCCTTCGTTTTGGCGTGGAGAAGTAGCATGCATGGTTTGTCATTGGCACGGTGGAGCGGCGGGCATGGTTGGCATGCCTTGGCGCAGACGTGGGCTGGCATGGTTTGCCATTGGCACGATGGTGCGGCTGGCATGGTTGGCATGCCTTGGCGCAGACGTGGTCGGGCATGGTTTGCCATTGGCACGGTGGTGCGGCCGGGGCATGGTTGGTATGCCTTGGCGCGGAGACATGGCTGGCATGGTTTGCCATTGGCACGGTGGTGCGGCTGGCATGGTTGGCATTCCTTGGCGCAGACGTGGCTGGCATGGTTTGCCATTGGCAGGGTGGGAGAATTAGGGTTAGGTGCATACAGAGGTGATGTCAGTTAATACTAAGGGTTCTGTCGTGGAACATGACACATGTATATAAGAAAAAAGGTACCCTAGTAATTCTTACATAAATACGCTGATTGATTTAATAAATGCGCTATTGGTCATAGTGACGTCATGTCAGATGTACGGTTTTACGATTTTATCCCTAAGCTAAAAACCACCATCAACACCTATATAGACAAAACTAAACACAATTGCAAGTAGACCAACTTAATGATCCTTAATAATATGTGTATAGAGTTAATATCTCAACCTCTACTCAATTAGTATGTATATAGACACAAGGTCCGTGAACCTGGTTGTTAAGCAGAGTACTTGGACGATCTCGAAAATCCATATCCTGATCAATATAGTATTATTCAAATACTTTAATCGGAATTCTGCCAAGTGATTAAACTTGTCATATATCTTTCAAGATACGAATTCTACAAGAAACTAGTCTGGTAATCGATTACAATTATTCGGACGTATCCACTTAGATTAAATATGTATAAACCTGTGTAAATCAAATTATAAAGATAAACAATATAATGCAGAAAAGGAAAAACACAAGATGCCAGAAAATTTTTTAACGAGGAAATCGCAATAGCAGAAAAACCCCGGGACCTCATCCAGATTGAACACCACACTATATAAAGCCGCTACAGACACTAGCCTACTATCAGACTTCGGACTGAAATATAGTTGAGACTGAATCCACCCTCCAAGCGATTCAGTTACATTCGCGCTCCTTATGTCTCTTGAACCTCACAAGGTTCTACGCACTTGATTCCCTTAGATGATGTACCTTACAGCCTAAGAGTTCCTTTATCGGAAGTGAAGACTTTTGATACCAATCTGCCTCTAACAAATAAGCCTATTTGATTGTCATTTAGATCAAAGATCAAGGTGTGGAAATTTATTTTCAACAAACAAGATAGAAAACCTCACAAATCCGGAACTTACGACTCCCGAAGAGCAGCATATATTATTAACCACCTCTCAAGAACAATCGTCGAAAGATCAACTAATCAGTCTTTAGATATCTATCTTGAGGAATCACGAAGTCTGGGAGGAATATAACTTTGTGATTACTATCTATTTTGCCTGAAAGAGATTACGAAAACCTTGGTAACATAAAAACAAGATCAGGATTCAAGAATTATCAAGGTAAAGATAGTCGGACCTGGCTTCACGAATCCCCAAGTGGAGTCTTTTTAGTTGTAGACCTAAAAGGTCAATAAAGGCGACTCTAAAATCAACTAGGACACAAAGTATCAGGGATTGATTTTACCAGTTGATAAAGATGCTCTATTTATAGTTTTCAAAGACCAGGGTTAGCTTAGAATTCAAGCTAAGAAAACTTGAGAATCAAGCAAAAAAAATA
The DNA here is from genome assembly GCA_023531295.1 of Papaver armeniacum. Taxonomy (NCBI): domain Eukaryota; kingdom Viridiplantae; phylum Streptophyta; class Magnoliopsida; order Ranunculales; family Papaveraceae; genus Papaver; species Papaver armeniacum. Next base: position 38,512 of record JAJJWW010002473.1, on the reverse strand, counting down.
TGTCTTCAAACTACAATAGTAGACTATACACATAGGTTCGGTTACTGAACCGTGTATAATGATCGTTCAGTTTGGCAAGTTAGACAAAGAACTAAAAGCTACTTGATGTTCATTTAAACACCTAAGACATTTATCATGATTCAAACACATAAGTATTTAAGTAATCAATGAAGTCTTAGAAGTTTTTAAGAGAGTTCTAGCAATTCTAAACATATTAAAATAATAAGTTTTTGAGCATCTTCTAAACATTGTCGGGACAGTTGGTATAACGGTTCGCCAACCGTAAGGCATGTTCACGAGTCAGGGTGGTACGATTCGTGAACCAAGTTCGCCAACCCTACTAGACTACCGAACTCAGTTGACCTCGGTTCGTGACAGGTTCGCCAACTACTAGCCAATTAATCCAACTTATAAAAATTAGTTCACCACAGTTCGCCAACCAGGTTCATGAACTGTTCCTAACTTAACTTGTGGTTTGCGAACTGGTTAGCCAACCTTCCTATATTTCTAAATTTCAGATCTCTATGATTTGCAAACTGAGTTCACCAACCTACCATGATTAGAAATTTAATAAGTTTATATTTCTCACTTATGATGTTTGAAACATTCCCAAGTGATATAATTATTTGCATGGGCAATTTTCAATTGATCCAAAAATTGATTCGTATAACTGATATTGTTAAGGACCTTTGAACATCAAATCGCTAAATCATATTTCGAGATTTTTCACAAGAGAAGCTTGACTCAAAACAAAACATCTTCTTTATGAATCTATTATAAGTCATACGATATAGTCTCAATAAATAGAATGATTGTATAGTGAGTAAAATAAAATGGTCCAGTCTTCATATACCTGATACTGAATTTCTCCAAATGTCTTCGTCGATCTTTAGTCTTCAAGGGTGATCTCTGATACTCAACTACAATTCTAACATATCTGAAACTTGACTTAGTAGACTAGAAATCAAGATATAGTTTTGATCACCTAACATTGACAACAAGCTTGAGATAGCAAAACTTGTGGGTTCAACCGAGCAATGCTCTATCATAATTGTTTCACCAAGGGGAATATAGCTTATAGCCTAACCAAAAGCTAAATTGCAGGGGTAACCCAACCAAGCAATTGGAGATCCCAAGGTCTAGGTTCAAAAAGGGGCAACTACGTTGTGACTTCGTCGCCAAAAAGTATTGAAGGGGAGCCATTCCTCGGATGAAAGTCAGTATTACATATCACAAGAGACGTTAAGAACTTCTTCTAGTTTTTCATAAGGCTTTACATTAATTTAATTGAAGTATGCTGAGATATTCTAACAGGATGTAACACCCGCGCGCACTTTTCGCATGTTCTATGCCCAAAGATGCGTCATTGAGTAGATTAAGTGTTCATCTCAAGCTTGTGTTGCATGTTCAGGGCATGTTGGCCCATGATAGAAGTTGCACCATCATGGTGCATCACTCTAGTGGTATGCTGGCCAAAAGTGAAATTGCACCACTATGGTACAATTTTCGAAACTCGTTGTCGCGAAAGCAGGTGAACTTGATACAAATCCATCCTCTTCCCCCATTTATAGTTGTATAAATATGGAATGTATGTTGGTTGAAGGTGCATTACGCGGAGATGCATCCTTAAGCTATAAATCTTGGCCGGTAAAGACTATATGACGCTTTGCTTACTACACCAAATCCTGGTTTTAGAAACACTTCATTTTCGGAGATGCGCAACGGATATTAATGTTGCAAAGTTAACACGTTAATATCCGTTGCGCGTCATTTTATCCGTTGCACAAATTAAACTTTGGTCTTTATAGGCTTGAATAGGAATTTAAGGTTTGTTTTCTTTGAGTTCTGCAACATTATTTAGAAAATGGAGATACAAAGAGGGGTGTGAGACATGAGGAATATGTTAAGTGTGTTTAAGTGAATAACATGTGTACTTGTATTTTTGTGGAATACAAAGAATCATAAAGCAAAATGTTTCAATTGAATGGAGTTGCCAGAATAAAAAAGTTGGAAAATTCATGTAGATACTGGAACAACACATTCTAGTTATTAGGATCTGAATATTATAACTTTGTCATTACCAGAATTCCATAATTGAATTAAAGCTATTGTCTGAGATGCTTGATCTTGTTGCCTGTCTACAACTCCTTAACGTATGATCAATCTTTCGGTCATGGGCATCTAATATCTGTTTTGTGATTAATCTTTAGCAGTAAAACTTTTGCCATTTCGTATTGTGTGAATTTTTTCTATAGCTATCGTGTCTATGATTAGTGATATAAGTCTCAAAAGAGGACTGATTTTTATAAGCATGATTCTCTATATATTATAATAAAAATCAAGGTTATGAATGAATGAATCTATAAATATTTCGGTGAAGCGACTGAATCATAATGGTGCACGATACCTTGTTGATTTTCATTGTTTTCTTTCTCAAAATATATTACGATTGATTTTGTTGGGTTTTTTGTGTTTGTGTTGTGTACGGGACCGAGTATGATAGAGGTGTGAATGCTTTCAGGTTGAGTATTCTATTGACGCAATTAAGGTAAACAACAAAACTAAGAAGGCCTAATTATTGATTTCTGACTGAAATTTTGTAGCCTAATTCCTGTGTTTATGGTCATGATGGTTTGGGTTTCTGTATGTTTGTTTGTAGCTTGGATCAACTGCAATTGGATTAAAGACTAAAGGAGTAGTTCTTGTTGTCGAGAAGCGTATCACATTGTCGTTGCTGGTTCGTTCTTTGTTTCATAGCATAGGTTGCGTGTAATAATTTCCTATAAATCGATCCAGTAGTGTATCATTTTGCCATTGCTGGTTCGTTATTTGTTTCATAGCATAGTTTGTGTTTAATAATTTCCAGATTAGTCTTCTTTGAATACTTCATGTTGGAATTTTTAAGTATTATGTATGTGTGAAACCAAGTAGAACTTGAAAGGTGCCAAGCTATAATACCAATCAGTCAATAGGTAGCTAAGTATAAGAAAATGAGAGTAAAATCATGACTGAAAATAATTGCCAAGCTATAATACCAATCAGTCAATTGGTGTATATATTCATGTTATTTTATTTCCTTTTTTAGGTGGCAGTTCAACTCCATGCTAACTGGTCGGTGTGAAGCTGTTGGACAAATACTTAATTAAATGGGATGTCGCAACTAAAAGACGAACAACTTGTGGTGATCTCCCAGGTTTGTCACTCTCTTCTTTCAATCTGAATTTCAACTTTTTTTCCTTAAGTTGTAGTTTAGACTCAATCTAACGGTTAGAAGCTGCTTTCTATCCATGTGCGGGTTAGTTGTTCTACAAACTAAGAACATGGAAGCAAGTGAAGGTATTCTATCAATTTATTCTATACCTACATGTAGTTGTCTTCTGATCTCAAGACATGAAAACATTTGAGTACTCAAGTTTTTATTTTTGTCTAACTTGGGTAATTCAGTTCGCATATCAGTTCTCGCCTTAGCAGTCATTCAGTTAGGAATTTTTGTTGAGGAATCATAATGTTGCTTACAATGAAATTTATACTAGTTGATTGTTATAGCTGTAATTTCACAAGTTCTAATGCTGATAATTCTTAATGTTTTATTCAATTTGATTGGCATTCTTCTACATTGTAATCGAAGTAGGCTTTTAGACCTCTTATGTTTTATTCAATTTTATTGGTATTCTTGGACATTGTTATAGAAGTAGGCATTTATCGGTTTCTAGTTCCTACTTTGTGGGTTAGTTTTTACTTAAATCAAGAATAACCATGTGATCCCGAGACCTGATTCTGTATGGTTGCTAGAACAATACCAAGTGAAGGTAGAATTTCTGTCCAATTGACAAAATGTCGAATATTTGCTTACGACATTGTCAATTTGTTTTTCTGACAACCGGACTAATCAAATTTATGGTCATTAAACATAGGAGATATGGGTGCAGAGCAATGATGTTAGAAACAGTGGCAGCAGTACCAGGGATGCTATTGCATTGTAAATCTTTACGACGCTTTGAACATAGTGGAAATGCATTGCTGGAAGAAGCTAAGAATGAAAGAATGCATCTAATGACATTTATAGAAGTAGCTAAATCAAAATGGTATGAAAGAGCATTAGTAATTGCGGTGCAGGTAGTGTTTTTCAATGCCTATTTCTTATCTTACATGATTTTTCCAAAGCTCTCATAGAATTGTTGGGTATTTGGAAGAAGAAGCAATTCATTCTTATACTGAATTCTTAAAAGAGTTGGACAAAGGAACTATTGAGAATGTTAAGGCACTTGCTATTGCCATTGAATACTGGAGGTTACCAGCTGATGCTATATTGAAAGATTTTGTTATGGTTGTTAGAGCTGATGAAGCACATCATCGTGACGTGAATCATTTTGCTTCGGTACGTTTACATTCGTATGTTTAGCGTGTTTCTGAGTGTCTTCTCTTCTTTTTTTCCTTTTGTTGGGTTCTAAAGTTTTAAAACTTTTATTTTACTGGACATACATGTTCAAGGGCATGAGCTCAAGGAATCAGTGAGCGAAACATGTGTTTTTCTTCTGGAATGAGAAATTTAGATGGTAATGTTATGGGATCTTGGCACTCAGAAGTTGGTGGCAACATGGATGATATATTTTCATCATCACTTCTTGAAGAGTTCAAAAATAACAAGACCAAAAGTTTTGAACTATCTGAAATTGCAGGTCATGTTGTTAAGGACAGCAAGTCGTGCTAAGACGCGCGCGCGGTTTGACAAACGATACAAAGTGTATTTAATGGCTCGGGAAACAAAAGTGTCTGGGCTGGTATCTTTCGGAATTCATCATGCACTAGATGATGTTATCTCCGCTCGTCACGAGGCTGATCGGTTATTGGTGCTTGTTTCTTAAATCTAATTTGGGTTCAGTCTGATCATTCATTATAATTTTGAGCAGTGCGGATCAGTATGGTAGCCGATTTATTCAGCAGAATCTTGAGACAGCCTCAGAAGAGGAGAAGAATATGGTTTTCCAGGAAATTATTCCACATGGTCTTGCTTTGATGACGGACGTTTTCGACAATTATGTTATTCAGAAGGTATGGTGTTACACTCTAAAACACTGAGGATATAGTACCCATTACATGCGAATATGTGACTTACAACTTGTATTGCCCTTCAGTTCTTTGAGCACGGTACTGCACCTCAGATAAGAGAATTGGCAAACCAACTCAACGGGCATGTGTTGACACTTAGCCTTCAAATGTATGGTTGTCGTGTGATCCAAAAGGTAATATTGGTTTTCTTCCCAAATATCATGGTCTTTAAGTTTGATTTTATCTATGGTTTGCTCTTGTGCATATGGTCTAAGTCTAAGGTGTTAAATGTGATGAAGTAAGGCTAGCAACATATAGGCATAAACTAATAATAGACAAAAAGTTGAAGAATAGAACAATAGAAAATCAACAAGACGTTGATAAATTGAGTCTAAGGCTAAAAGCCAAATTACCCATTGATAAGCTAACGATTATTTTCTTAAACACAATAATAAAGTCTACCTTCTAAGAGACGGCTAATAACCTATTTATACTAGCAAATAGCCTAAATAGAGAAACCCTAGGCTAATAGACATAAAACGCCCTTCCTTAAGAGATAAAATAGCTATGGTAATCCTAAATATAAAAATACTCTAAAAGGGTCATATTATGCCCCTGCATCAATCACCCCAGGTTGAAAGAAATCTCAGCTCCGATGAGATGCTTTATGGGATTTTTCCATATATCTTTGATGTCTTTTCTGCCTTCCCTCGATCAAAAACAAAACCCAAAGCCTTAGAGATCCTGAAACGCAATATGCAATAAATGTTGTCCGTGTCATAGGATATTCGCGCTGCTTTCCCACGATCAAACACAAAAACATTGCTTTGGAGATCCTTAACCATTGTTTCTTATACAACGGGTCGATGCTCTCCAGCCTTGACAAAATTTTGTGGACCTTAATTGTTTGTAACAAACAAGATGGATCAAGACTAAGCTTCTCTGCAAGAGCAACAGTATTCTGCACACTTTTCTTAGGTACTTCTCTGCTTGTTGGGTTGTGAAGCGTTAATAATAATCTGTCAAAAATGTCTCTTGTGTCAAGATCATCGCTCACCCCATAGAGTAAATCAAGAACATGCCTTTTAATACCGATTTCAAAATGCTTCAATGAAGTTATAACTCCATCCTGGTAAGTCTTAATTATGCCATCAGTACCTATTACAGTCTTGATGAGATACTCCCGAATGTTGGTTGTCACCCTCATCTTCCGTCTCGTCCGTCCCCGATCAAAAACAAAAGCAACATCGTTAGATGTAGTAATGGCGTCAATCATGTTGGCATAGACCATTGATTTCCTCAGCCCACCTTCTTGATATTCAGCACATAATACTACTCTCCGTCCGAGCTAGTTGTTAACCCACAACAAACAGATAAAGAAATTCTCCTTGGTTTTCGTTGCACTAATTCCTCATGCCATCTATTAGCATTTGCTACTCCTGTGTATTTCCTATTAATCTTGCTAGTGGTTGCTCTCACTTCTTGACGTGTAATCCCTACACCAGCACAAACCTCACCTTCATTACTGATACGAAGTGGCACAAATCAACAACTTGTTGTGGACGAAAACCATATGTAGTCTCATACGTTCGGTTAATTGGAACCGCTAAGGCACCATATGAAGACTCTTTTGTTTTCCCACGATTGAAAACAAAACTAATTACACCACTAAGGAATTCCATAAGTCGTTCCCCTTGAAGCTTGTAATGCATTAAATAATCAGTAGCTACTTTTGCATACGACACAATACTTCATTGGCAGCCCTTTTAAAATGATAAATGATGCGGCTTGTAAGTCCCGCTATTCAGTAAACGTTCCTTCGCATCTACTACCCTCAGAATATTATTGGCTAGTGAATTCCTTAAGGCTGCAACCAAATGTTCTAGCCAAACAGTAAGCATAATCACCAAGAAAATAGAGACTACCCAATCCCTGCTGACAGTAGATCAAGTCAGTCGAGATACTTTCTAACTTTTTTTGTTGCTAAAGATAAAATGTTTGCAATGAACAAGACAGACCTGGAGCAAGTCTTTCGGTAAGAACAATAGTTGTTATTGCTGTTTCTTTTTCCACTAACCGAATAGTCATCATATCCCAACCAGCAAACATCTTATAGCAGTTCTTGTTGTAAAAAGATTCATCTGAAAGGGAGGCATTTTTCAATGTCGCTAGTACCTCAATGTTCGGATTTCTACCAATATTTGAAAACACTTCTGATAGGTGTATTAAACACCTTGATTATATCTATAATTGATGCTTTCTTTGTGATGTTTTCTGGCGAATTATGTATTATTACGTTTGTTTTGAGTTTTTAGGTACTCTGGAGTTGCACGGACGAAAAGAAGAAGAAACCACCCAGTTAGAGAAAAAAGGGCAAATCTGTTATTTCATGGGCGAACACTATCTGGAGCCTAGTCAAGGTTAAGGGACAACTCTTTTGGGAGGAGTATTAAACATAGACTAGCCGAGGTTAAGGGGTCACAATTTGGTTAGCCCTTATCAGAAGCGACCAGGTGTCAATAACCATCCCAACCTACTACCCTAAATTCAGAGGAACCATCGTTTAACTATTGTTCATCTGAAATTGAGAAGAGAGAAATATGTGAAGTCGAGAAGATGGGTTCGTTCGGGAATCAAAAACACAGCAACAGAAGAAAATGGTGAAGATTTGGGTCTTGTTAATGTTGTTTGAAGAAGCAGAAATCGAATCGGGTTCGGAGGAGATTGCAATTGTTTGTCGTTAAGGTAAGAGACGACATTAAGGAGGATATCATCTAATCTTTTGCCTCTACTTTTGTTCTAGGGTTTAGAACCATGAAAACTTTTCTTTTTCTTCTTGTTATGAACTCCATGAACATGAGCTAGATTTTCTTTTGGTTATGGATTAGTTGGATTTCCAAACATGAGTTTTTGTGCAATAAATTAGTTTTCTCTCATATTATCGTTTATGATTCACCATTAATATTATTATATGAGTTGAATGCTTGTTTAGTCGAGTCGCGAATCGATTGAGTTTGCTTTCATCTTTATTGTTAGATTAGGGTTATTATACGCAAAAGTGATAATTCCTGATTTCAAGTAGCATAAATATGATTATAGTTTGTAGTGATATATTCTTATGATCATATGTGAACCATAACCTTTGTTAAATCGGATTAGTGCTTTTACACGTTCGATTGCTTTGATTGGCCTGATTTCATAGAACTTAACGCATCTAGGGAATTAAACTTGATTAGTGCTTTTACACGTTAGGTTGTTCTCTTAGATAGGATTCATATTCGCATCTTTTAATGTGTTTGTTGATGACAAGAGGAGATTAGCGGGATATTCTTGCGATCAAGGTATTCTAGGGCCTTTGATAAAAGTTGAGATTAAAATATCAATTCTAGTTATTGTGTTGAAAACATGTTTGTGACTGAAGACGAAATCCATGACCAATACCTTCTTATCCTTTATTTGATTTGTTTACCTTTATTGTTTGCTTTTATTTTAGTTTAGTTTATAAAAATCAGAAAACACCTCGTGTTACTTATAAGATACCGAAACATATTGACAACTTAGTCCTCTCTGTGGGAACGATCCTTTCTTGCCCTTGCTTCATTATATATTTTGAGTAGTAAGAAAGTGTAATTTATTTTTGTGTCGGCTGACAACCGGCCAAATTTTGGCGCCGTTGCCGAGGAGGCAGCGGTTGTCACTTGTTTTTGGTTTCTTATTTTTGTTTTTCGTTTTGTTTTTAGTTTTTCTTATTTTCTGGTTTTGACATAGTTTTGAGAACTCTTGTTTAAGGTACCAATTTCTATGGACGGAGCATATTGGAGCAATGGATATGATTTTCAACCTCCTCAACACTATGACAATTTTCTACCATCTATGGGATACAATCAAAACCAATTTATTGGTTATGATGTATATCCTAGAGAACCTTACGGTGATTTTCATACATACCAATAACAACCTTGTAGTGGGTATGTAAGTCAAGCACCTAGGTGGGATAATTCTACTTCTAATTGGCTTTATTCGAGTTGTATGCAGATTTTGAATGGATTACAAGACATGCAACAAAGGCTAGACCAACTTGACCGTGATAGAGAGAACGTCGCACAAACCAATTTTTGGAATATTTCTTCTTACCCGACTCCAGATCGTAGTTATGATCATTCACCCATTCAAAGGGAAGAGTCATGCGAAATAGAACATATTGTAGTCAATGGTGGTAAGCGTGTGAACGTCAAGAAACTTGCGTAGAAATTATACAAGTTGGAAGATGATGGAGCCTCGGAAGAGCTTGTTGATGAAATTAGTAGGACCATTCATATGGAACTTAAACGACGTCATGATAAGGGTTGGGAAACCGACGACGATTCTTATTATGGTGAGTCTGAAAATGAAGACGAAGATGATTGTATTAAAAAGGACCAACCTTTGGATATATTTGATGACATTAGTGTAGTTGACTCAACTCTTGATCTTTATAATGATCAAACACCTTTTCAAAAGGTACATGAGTATGATGAAACTAGTGTGTTACAAAAAAAAATTGCAACAAGGTTCGAGTCTAATGAAGAGGAGTATGTTGAGAATGTGACCGGTATGACCAATATTGTGGAAGACCCAATTGAGCTTGCAAAGGATTGTAACGATGATGTTTATGTCGAGACTTTGGTTACTACAGAAACGGACGAAGAATGGTTGCAAGGTTTGATAGAGGACCATGATATAAAAGAGGTGAATAATTCACTTGAGTTTTTCAAGGATGAAGAGGATTCCGTATTACAAGAGATTGTGCAAGGTTTGTCTAACCCGTTGCATATTGTTTCTTCTCCTTTACCTCTTATTGGTTTGAATGTATGTGCTTCGAGAATATTGTTGAATGACTTTGTTTCTCGTTTTCCGCCATTAGAGAAACTTGATTCTCATACTATGCAGGTTTTGGAACAAGAAACCGTGGAAGTATCCGACTTTTATATTCTTTATACACTTCAAAGTGTGGACAAAAATAAGTGTGGGGGAAGCTTTTATCGGTTAATAGCTTCATTTATGTTTTATATTACTAATATTTGTGTGAAGCTAGTGTTTGCAAAACAGGTTCTATGGAAGGATCCCCAACTTTTCAGATTGTTGGTATATGGGGAATGACTCTTGCAAGGATATAGTCGGGCTGACGACTTTAAACCAAGCGCTACATGGTAGGAAACCCATAGGTTTTGTATCTCTTATCTTTTCTTTTCTTTTCTTGTCATGTTTTTACTTTTTCTGAATTTTTATCAATTTTCATGTATAATTTCCGACCTTGACTTTCTTTGGACGATTCAATTTACATTGAGGACAATGTAAAATTTAAGTGTGGGGGAGTGGTTAAGCATTTGCATTGTAAATTTTTCATAAATTTTTCAACTTTTGTGTAAATTAGTGAATAAAAACTCCAACTTGTAGTTAGTTTAGAGTCACATAGTATACATGTCGCTAAGATTACATCGAGAATCTCATAAGAGTGACTGAACTTAGAGATGACAGAGAACATGATCGGGTTTCTTAATTGTATGAGAGTTAAAGTTGGATTTAACCATGACAGTGGCAAATAAGGTGCGTACTGAATTTGGTTTTAGAGTAGTGATCCCCTATAGTGGAGACTACCCATGTTACATAATGTGAGGCACCGACCTTCAATTCTTTGTACCTGTCTAAATATGTGCTTTTAGAGTGTGTGTCACCGTACGTAAATTCTGGGCAGAATGGTGAGCTGCCCAACCTCCCACCATAGAAGCACTATTTTGATCTCTTGAGTGCTATTTTGTCAATCATGATGGTGACATCGAATTGCTAACTTACATACCACTTGTAATCTTGTTCGCAGTTAGCACCATCCACTTTATCTCTCTCTACACCAACGGGTCCATATAAACACCATCATCATCAACATGAGGAGCATCACAAATTCGAAGGAAAGTTGAAGACGTTCAAGGTTTACAAGCAACAATACAGAAATGAGCAGATTTCATATTCGAGTAAAGCAACAAGATAAGGAGCAGAAATTTTACAAGTTGAAGACTATTGTACATGAGCGAATATTATCAAGATGAGAGTTCGAGAAGTTTATGATATCAAGACATACAAGTTGTGAAGAATCAAGCGGTAAAGTACTTACACCATGGTCTTTGTACTTACATTCTTATTTGTATTTTATTTTTCTCTTGTCTCAAGAAAAAGGAAAAAAAAATGAAAAAAAAAAAAAGAGACAAGAGAAAATTTTGTTAGGTTCATTACTAGTTTTATTGTTTTGTTTCGTTTTGTTTTTATTTTGTATTTGTTTTATTTTTCTTGTCTCATAAAAATAAAAAAATTGAAAAAAAAAAGGGAAGAAAAAAAAAGAGAGACAAGAAAAAAAAAATTTGTATCATCTTTTGAGTTTGTATAGTTCGTTTTTAGTTTTGTTCTTTCAATAAAGCCAATGGAAGAAGGAATATCTATATGAAGTTTCAAGCAATAAGGATTTACATTGTCAAGATTCTACGAAGTTCAAGAGTTATCATCAAGAGTTGAAGACCGAAGACGAAGATGAAGACACCGATTGAAGACCGAAGACGTTTCTATGGATGCTGTGAGAGTGGTGCTAGCTGCATGCCGAACGGATAACGAGGTAAGTAAGCATATTCCCACCTTCGTTAAGTGGTTGATTTCCTTTCGTAGAGATCGTCAGAAAAAATGGGTTTTCAAAATATTAAAAGATGTGGGTTTTCAAAACAATTCGGAGGGTTTTGCCTTCCTACCATTCAACGTGTCGCAGATTCTCTCTTCATTCCTACCTCGACACATGTGTGACCCATAAAAGTTGTTTATTATTGAGAGCAATTTCATAAAACCCTTTCTTGTGAGGCGAGTCGAGACTTTTGATCACTCAACCCGAATTTCTTTCGATAAGGGATGGTTATTTCTCTCTCAACTTTTAAGGATGAGATTGTGTTCATTTATGTGTCTAACTTCTTATGACTAGTGTGCGAGAATCTCTATGTCTTCTTAGCGCGTTGGATGCAATCATTACGGAGAACTAGTAAGTTGGAAAAATAGGTTTTGTGGGTATATCTCTAGTAAACCCTCACGAGAGTATAACTCGTCCACTAGGGACACCTAGTGGTTTAAAGGCTTGTTATTTATGCTAAAAGTGACCGTAGCCTCGACGACACGGAGTTGTATGTATCTTTTATAATTGTTTTGTTTGATTTGCTCGAGGACTAGCAAAGTCTAAGTGTGGGGGAATTTGATAGGTGTATTAAACACCTTGATTATATCTATAATTGATGCTTTCTTTGTGATGTTTTCTGGCGAATTATGTATTATTACGTTTGTTTTGAGTTTTTAGGTACTCTGGAGTTGCACGGACGAAAAGAAGAAGAAACCGCCCAGTTTGGGCAAAAAGGGCAAATCTGTTATTTCATGGGCGAACACTATCTGGAGCCTAGTCAAGGTTAAGGGACAACTCTTTTGGGAGGAGTATTAAACATAGACTAGCTGAGGTTAAGGGGTCACAATTTGGTTAGCCCTTATCGTGCGACCAGTGTCAATAACCATCCCAACCTACTACCCTAAATTCGGAGGAACCATCGTTTAACTATTGTTCATCCGAAATTGAGAAGAGAGAAATATGTGAAGTCGAGAAGATGGGTTCGTTCGGGAATCAAAACACAAAGAATGAAAGAAAATGGTGAAGATTTGGGTCTTGTTGATGTTGTTTGAAGAAGCGTAAATCGAATCTGGGTTCAGAGAAGATTGCAATTGTTTGATGTTAAGGTAAGAGACGACATTAAGGAGGATATCATCTAATCTTTTGCCTCTACTTTTGTTCTAGGGTTTAGAACCATGAAAACTTTTCTTTTTCTTCTTGTTATGAACTCCATGAACATGAGCTAGATTTTCTTTTGGTTATGAATTAGTTGGATTTCCAAACATGAGTTTTTGTGCAATAAATTAGTTTTCTCTCATATTATCGTTTATGATTCACCATTAATATTGTTATATGAGTTGAATGCTTGTTTAGTCGAGTTGCGAATCGATTGAGTTTGCTTTCATCTTTATTGTTAGATTAGGGTTATTATACGCAAAGGTGATAATTCCTGATTTCAAGTAGCATAAATATGATTATAGTTTGTAGTGATATATTCTTATGATCATATGTGAACCATAACCTTTGTTAAATCGGATTAGTGTTTTTACACGTTCGATTGCTTTGATTGGCCTGATTTCATAGAACTTAACGCATCTAGGGAATTAAACTTGATTAGTGCTTTTACACGTTAGGTTGTTCTCTTAGATAGGATTCATATTCGCATCTTTTAATGTGTTTGTTGATGACAAGAGGAGATTAGCGGGATATTCTTGCGATCAAGGTATTCTAGGGCCTTTGATAAAAGTTGAGATTAAAATATCAATTCTAGTTATTGTGTTGAAAACATGTTTGTGACTAAAAACCTACGAAATCCATGACCAATACCTTCTTATCCTTTATTTGATTTGTTTACCTTTATTGTTTGCTTTTATTTTATTTTCGTTTATAAAAATCAAAAAACACCTCGTGTTACTTATAAGATACCGAAACATATTGACAACTTAGTCCTCTCTGTGGGAACGATCCTTTCTTGCCCTTGCTTCATTATATATTTTGAGTAGTAAGAAAGTGTAATTTATTTTTGTGTCGGTGACAACCTACCAAATTTTGCGCCGTTCTTGAGGAGCAGCGAGCGGTTGTCACTTGTTTTTGGTTTCTTATTTTTGTTTTTCGTTTTGTTTTTAGTTTTTCTTATTTTCTCTGGTTTTGACATAGTTTTGAGAACTCTTGTTTAAGGTACCAATTTCTATGGACGGAGCATATTGGAGCAATGGATATGATTTTCAACCTCCTCAACACTATGACAATTTTCTACCATCTATGGGATACAATCAAAACCAATTTATTGGTTATGATGCATATCCTAGAGAACCTTACGGTGATTTTCATACATACCAATAACAACCTTGTAGTGGGTATGTAAGTCAAGCACCTAGGTGGGATAATTCTACTTCTAATTGGCTTTATTCGAGTTGTATGCAGATTTTGAATGGATTACAAGACATGCAACAAAGGCTAGACCAACTTGACCGTGATAGAGAGAACGTCGCACAAACCAATTTTTGGAATATTTCTTCTTACCCGACTCCAGATCGTAGTTATGATCATTCACCCATTCAAAGGGAAGAGTCATGCGAAATAGAACATATTGTAGTCAATGGTGGTAAGCGTGTGAACGTCAAGAAACTTGCGTAGAAATTATACAAGTTGGAAGATGATGGAGCCTCGGAAGAGCTTGTTGATGAAATTAGTAGGACCATTCATATGGAACTTAAACGACGTCATGATAAGGGTCGGGAAACCGACGACGATTCTTATTATGGTGAGTCTGAAAATGAAGACGAAGATGATTGTGTTAAAAAGGACCAACCTTTGGATATATTTGATGACATTAGTGTAGTTGACTCAACTCTTGATCTTTATAATGATCAAACACCTTTTCAAAAGGTACATGAGTATGATGAAACTAGTGTGTTACAAAAAAAATTTGCAACAAGGTTCGAGTCTAATGAAGAGGAGTATGTTGAGAATGTGACCGGTATGACCAATATTGTGGAAGACCCAATTGAGCTTGCAAAGGATTGTAACGATGATGTTTATGTCGAGACTTTGGTTACGGCAGAAACGGACGAAGAATGGTTGCAAGGTTTGATAGAGGACCATGATATAAAAGAGGTGAATAATTCACTTGAGTTTTTCAAGGATGAAGAGGATTCCGTATTACAAGAGATTGTGCAAGGTTTGTCTAACCCGTTGCATATTGTTTCTTCTCCTTTACCTCTTATTGGTTTGAATGTATGTGCTTCGAGAATATTGTTGAATGACTTTGTTTCTCGTTTTCCTCCATTAGAGAAACTTGATTCTCATACTATGCAGGTTTTGGAACAAGAAACCGTGGAAGTATCCGACTTTTATATTCTTTATACACTTCAAAGTGTGGACAAGAATAAGTGTGGGGGAAGCTTTTATCGGTTAATAGCTTCATTTATGTTTTATATTACTAATATTTGTGTGAAGCTAGTGTTTGCAAAACAGGTTCTATGGAAGGATCCCCAACTTTTTAGATTGTTGGTATATGGGGAATGACTCTTGCAAGGATATAGTCGGGCTGACGACTTTAAACCAAGCGCTACATGGTAGGCAACCCATAGGTTTTGTATCTCTTATCTTTTCTTTTCTTTTCTTGTCATGTTTTTACTTTTTCTGAATTTTTATCAATTTTCATGTATAATTTCCGACCTTGACTTTCTTTGGACGATTCAATTTACATTGAGGACAATGTAAAATTTAAGTGTGGGGGAGTGGTTAAGCATTTGCATTGTAAATTTTTCATAAAATTTTCAACTTTTGTGTAAATTAGTGAATAAAAACTCCAACTTGTAGTTAGTTTAGAGTCACATAGTATACATGTCGCTAAGATTACATCGAGAATCTCATAAGAGTGACTGAACTTAGAGATGACAGAGAACATGATCGGGTTTCTTAATTGTATGAGAGTTGGATTTAACCATGCCAGTGGCAAATAAGGTGCGTACTGAATTTGGTATTAGAGTAGTGATCCCCTATAGTGGAGACTACCCATGTTACATAATGTGAGGCACCGACCTTCAATTCTTTGAACCTGTCTAAATATGTGCTTTTAGAGTGTGTGTCACCGTACGTAAATTCTCAGGCGTAATGGTGAGCTGCCCAACCTCCCACCATAGAAGCACTATTTTGATCTCTTGAGTGCTATTTTGTCAATCATGATGGTGACATCGAATTGCTAACTTACATACCACTTGTAATCTTGTTCGCAGCTAGCACCATCCACTTTATCTCTCTCTACACCAACGGGTCCATATAAACACCATCATCATCAACATGAGGAGCATCACAAATTCGAAGGAAAGTTGAAGACGTTCAAGGTTTACAAGCAACAATACAGAAATGAGCAGATTTCATATTCGAGTAAAGCAACAAGATAAGGAGCAGAAATTTTACAAGTTGAAGACTATTGTACATGAGCGAATATTATCAAGATGAGAGTTCGAGAAGTTTATGATATCAAGACATACAAGTTGTGAAGAATCAAGCGGTAAAGTACTTACACCATGGTCTTTGTACTTACATTCTTATTTGTATTTTATTTTTCTCTTGTCTCAAGAAAAAGGAAAAAAAAAATGAAAAAAAAAAAAGAGACAAGAGAAAATTTTGTTAGGTTCATTACTAGTTTTATTGTTTTGTTTCGTTTTGTTTTTATTTTGTATTTGTTTTATTTTTCTTGTCTCATAAAAAAAAAAAATTGAAAAAAAAAATTGAAAAAAAAAAAATTGAAAAAAAAAAGAGAGACAAGAAAAAAAAAATTTTATCATCTTTTGAGTTTGTATAGTTCGTTTTTAGTTTTGTTCTTTCAATAAAGCCAATGGAAGAAGGAATATCTATATGAAGTTTCAAGCAATAAGGATTTACATTGTCAAGATTCTACGAAGTTCAAGAGTTATCATCAAGAGTTGAAGACCGAAGACGAAGATGAAGACACCGATTGAAGACCGAAGACGTTTCTATGGATGCTGTGAGAGTGGTGCTAGCTGCATACCGAACGGATAACGAGGTAAGTAAGCATATTCCCACCTTCGTTAAGTGGTTGATTTCCTTTCGTAGAGATCGTCAGAAAAATGGGTTTTCAAAATATTAAAAGATGTGGGTTTTCAAAACAATTCGGAGGGTTTTGCCTTCCTACCATTCAACGTGTCGCAGGATTCTCTCTTCATTCCTACCTCGACACATGTGTGACCCATAAAAAGTTGTTTATTATTGAGAGCAATTTCATAAAACCCTTTCTTGTGAGGCAGAGTCGAGACTTTTGATCACTCCGAACCCGAATTTCTTTCGATAAGGGATGGTTATTTCTCTCTCAACTTTTAAGGATGAGATTGTGTTCATTTATGTGTCTAACTTCTTATGACTAGTGTGCAGAATCTCTATGTCTTCTTAGCGCGTTGGATGCTATCATTACGGAGAACTAGTAAGTTGGAAAAATAGGTTTTGTGGGTATATCTCTAGTAAACCCTCACGAGAGTATAACTCGTCCACTAGGGACACCTAGTGGTTTAAAGGCTTGTTATTTATGCTAAAAGTGACCGTAGCCTCGACGACACGGAGTTGTATGTATCTTTTAGAATTGTTTTGTTTGATTTGCTCGAGGACTAGCAAAGTCTAAGTGTGGGGGAATTTGATAGGTGTATTAAACACCTTGATTATATCTATAATTGATGCTTTCTTTGTGATGTTTTCTGGTGAATTATGTATTTTTACGTTTGTTTTGAGTTTTTAGGTACTCTGGAGTTGCACGGACGAAAAGAAGAAGAAACCGCCCAGTTTGAGCAAAAAGGGCAAATCTGTTATTTCATGGGCGAACACTATCTGGAGCCTAGTCAAGGTTAAGGGACAACTCTTTTGGGAGGAGTATTAAACATAGACTAGCTGAGGTTAAGGGGCTGTCAATTTGGTTAGCCCTTATCAGAAGCGACCAGGTGTCAATAACCATCCCAACCTACTACCCTAAATTCAGAGGAACCATCGTTTAACTATTGTTCATCTGAAATTGAGAAGAGAGAAATATGTGAAGTCGAGAAGATGGGTTCGTTCGGGAATCAAAAACACAGCAACAGAAGAAAATGGTGAAGATTTGGGTCTTGTTGATGTTGTTTGAAGAAGCAGAAATCGAATCTGGGTTCAGAGAAGATTGCAATTGTTTGATGTTAAGGTAAGAGACGACATTAAGGAGGATATCATCTAATCTTTTGCCTCTACTTTTGTTCTAGGGTTTAGAACCATGAAAACTTTTCTTTTTCTTCTTGTTATGAACTCCATGGACATGAGCTAGATTTTCTTTTGGTTATGGATTAGTTGGATTTCCAAACATGAGTTTTTGTGCAATAAATTAGTTTTCTCTCATATTATCGTTTATGATTCACCATTAATATTGTTATATGAGTTGAATGCTTGTTTAGTCGAGTCGCGAATCGATTGAGTTTGCTTTCATCTTTATTGTTAGATTAGGGTTATTATACGCAAAAGTGATAATTCCTGATTTCAAGTAGCATAAATATGATTATAGTTTGTAGTGATATATTCTTATGATCATATGTGAACCATAACCTTTGTTAAATCGGATTAGTGCTTTTACACGTTCGATTGCTTTGATTGGCCTGATTTCATAGAACTTAACGCATCTAGGGAATTAAACTTGATTAGTGCTTTTACACGTTAGGTTGTTCTCTTAGATAGGATTCATATTCGCATCTTTTAATGTGTTTGTTGATGACAAGAGGAGATTAGCGGGATATTCTTGCGATCAAGGTATTCTAGGGCCTTTGATAAAAGTTGAGATTAAAATATCAATTCTAGTTATTGTGTTGAAAACATGTTTGTGACTGAAGACGAAATCCATGACCAATACCTTCTTATCCTTTATTTGATTTGTTTACCTTTATTGTTTGCTTTTATTTTATTTTCGTTTATAAAAATCAAAAAACACCTCGTGTTACTTATAAGATACCGAAACATATTGACAACTTAGTCCTCTCTGTGGGAACGATCCTTTCTTGCCCTTGCTTCATTATATATTTTGAGTAGTAAGAAAGTGTAATTTATTTTTGACGCCTACGACAGCGATCAACTTCCTCTATCACAATTTTCTTTTCATTGATGGTCTCACACACCTCATGATAGATACGTCTTCTATCATCAGCATAAGCTTCTCTGTCCTCAACAATTTGTTGGTCGATAGAGAGTGCTACTGGATTAATGCCATGTTGCGGATGATATCTGTGTGCGATCTCGCATAGTGCAGTAGTAATAGTCCAATTGAATATCTCACCTTGCACTACCATCAGATCACAGGTCTTTACACACTGTCGTGAGTAATGCATGTCCATTGGAAGGGAATCTTCAGTCACTTTATTGCTCCCACTATTTGAGAGAATTGGACCTCGAGTTCTACATTTCTTATGCAAGTCTGAACTGTTCGGTTATGCCGCACGTTTAACTTGAGTTTCAAGAATTGAATTATCGTAACACAGTACTGGAGTACTTACTATGTTCGGTAACTCTTCCACCATAATACTCCTCCCTTTGTTAGATAAAATTCGCCCACGAATTTTACCGGTACAATTCTCTCCACAAGATTGCCAACCATATATAAAGCTTGATTCTTATAAACAGCAGAAATACTTATGATGCTTGTGCCTTTCCCGACAAAAGAATCATCACAATCTGAAGTAAGCAAAACTTGATCTTCCGGATAAGTATCGTAAACTGGTGGCAAGTCCCAGTCGACAACAACTTTATCTTCTTCACTCTCATACAATGAGAATGTTGTTTCCTCACGAACAACAAGAAGTTCGTTGTAGGATCAGAATATCGCAACACTAATACTCTTACGAAATCCATGAACGAAATATTGCGAAGGTGTCGCAGATTGAAGATAAGAACGACGCAACGGGTGACGACAGCTTGAACACAAGAAAGATGTGAAGACTTAGCGAGATTTAGGAGCGTTGCGAGATTTGACATTTGTACATTTGCGATACTTCGCAAATCATGCCCGAAAATAAAGGACAACTTAGCTGTCATCCACTATGTAATACCCTATATAAAGAGCCGAACAGGCTTAAGAGAGGGGAGATCCTTTTCGAGTGAGGAACAAGTTATTAGGAGAGAGAAAGTTTAGAGCGGTTGTAAAGTTCTTTGCTTATTTTCCTTTCCATCTTGTAATATTAGTGAGTTTTAATCAATAAAGAATATAATTGTTCATCTTAAAATGACTTAATTGTGTGAATTCTTGTGAGGGGTGTAGTGTGGGATTTCCTGCAACTACATAATGGCGCTAGAAACAGGGACAGAGTGAAAATTAATATCGTGATTTGAAAGAATTTGGAGTAATAGGGAAGGAATTTCATATAATTTTCAACAATTTACTGAAATTGAGAGATGGCTAGAGGAGACATGCATCAAGACAACCAACAACTGTTAGAAGGAGTAGGAGACTTGCTGGAGAATGGAGAAATGAAATGGAGGAATCCTTAAGAATGAACACAAGGAATAATGAAGAAAATCAAATTCAACCGCCAATTCAACCAATACCGAATAGAACTGTGGATTATGATAGAGTGAGCGTGCATACTTGGAGATCAGACTCTGTGGATGAAAGGGGAGAAGAGCAGCAATTGGTAAACAATGGACGAGAGGAGAGAGATCAATAAGTAATTGGAGAAATAATTCATGGAAATGAAGAGATCGCAGCTTTAGAGACATTAAGACAAACGATACACGAAGAAAGACGATTAGAAGCAGAAGAACGTGCAAATTTAACAAGGCAAAATCATGAGTTAAGGATGGAAAATATGAGATTACAAAATAGAAGGTCAAGAAGCACTACAAAGTCAAGCTCAAGATCAGTTAGAGAAGAAATAAGAAGAAATTTACCTGTAGAAAATGCTAATGAAGAAACTCGAGAGGAAGTGCAAAATCCAGACGAAGAACGTCGCGAAAGAAGAGAAATAATGGAAGATCGTTATATCCCACGTATTGAAATTCTTCAAAATGGGCAAAATAATAGAAATCAGGGAAATAGGCAACGTCAGGGGCGAAATGATTAAGATGACGAAGAAAATCAGGAAGAAGGAAGGAGAATATTGCATGGGAGAGAAGCACAGAGAAAGCAAAAAGAAATTGAATATGAAATTGAAAGACACCACACTAAACAAGCACGTCTAGCTTGCGAGAGGGAAAGACTGAGAGCAGAAGTGGAAGAACAAGAGTTACAAGAGGCAATTCGCCAGAACAATCATGATAATCGAGAAAGAAGGCGAGAACAAAATCGTAACAATGATAATATCAATGAAGAATATGATAGAATACAAAGGAGAGCTGAAAGGCAGCGAAGAAGAGAAAATGATAGATATAACAGTGTGCGAATTCATGAGAGAAATGAAGGAGAAGATCGTAGAGAAAGACGAGAAGAAAATGATGAACAAGAAATTCAAAACAAATATGAACGCAGAAGAAGAGAGGCGGAGCTAAAAAGACCAATGGATCCAAATTCTGGTATAAATGAACAAATTTTGAGAGAGTTAGCGGAAATGAGAGGAATGTTAAATAGTAAAAAAGAAGGAGGTAAGAGACAATTAGATGAAGCCATAGAAGAAGCTGCGAAAACTCCATTCACACAAGAAGTACAATTAGGAGGAATACCCCAAAGTGCAATTTACTGCGTTAACCAAAGATTTTCGATGGAACAACTTGTGCAGTACAACACATCAAAGCTTATGTGAGATGTATGCTACAATGGGAGAACCATGATGCTATATTATGCAAATATTTTGCATCAAGTCTAACAGGAGAGGCCTTGAAATGGTTTGAAGGTTTACCAAAGAATACCATAACATCTTTCAACCATTTGCAGGCTATATTTTTAGGAGCGTATATAAGTAACAACTCCTCGCGACCTGGCATTAAAGATGTATTTGGGTTAAAACATTGGGTTGGCGAAAGTTTAAAACATCTAACCGTGAGGTGGAAGACGATGTGTAGTGATATGGATGGTCGTGTGGATGAGAGATATCTCATTTTATCATTCATTAACGCTATGTTCGCAACCAATTTGTTATACATTCAAATTTTTAGAATCAAGAATACAATCACAATGACTGAGTTGTGAGAACTTCAGGAGGAGTATATTGCTTTGGAGGAAAAGCAAAGTGAGATGGAATCATACCCAGTTGCGAACACAAGTTCAAAAGCAGCGAATGCAAGCTTGTTACCTAAGTTGATAAATACAGTGGCGAGCACCTCGCAAGGGCAACAAGAGAGGATAACGGGTGATAGTCAGCAGAAGCTAGTAGCAATGGGGAGTCGTGATCAAGAATAATTTGAGAGAGAAAGAAACTTCTATAACCGTGGTGGAAATAACAAAATTCAAAGACTTGATCAGCCACAAGAAACTTATGGAAATCGAGGCAAAATTATCACGAGAGGACAAATAAATCACGGGATAATATGGGAAGAAATAAAGATGTCGCCACTGAATGCTAGTGTGGAGAAAATATGGGAAGCTATAATCTTGATGGAAAACATACCTGCGCCATGGAACATGGGAAGTGAACCACCTCCGAGCGACAGAAGTCATGAATTTTGTTCTTATCACCGTTTCCATGGACACTCAACAAATGATTGCAGAAATATAAAAAGAATCATCCTCAGAATGATAGACCAAGGGAAGTTAAATCATTTTCTAAAAAATCAATCTCAGTCTCAACCATTACCGTCACCGCCAGAAATTCGCAGAGTAAATACAACAAAAGGAGGAGAAACATTTGTGATAGAAGTTGGAGCAAAGGCAAAGAACCTGTTTTGTAACTCTATTGTACATTCGTACAATACAATTGAAGATTTTCATGATAACACTCTCAGCAGGGTTTTCGCAAGAGATGCTGATAATAGAGAAATAATGAACATTGCGAAGACGTCGCCACTGAAAGAATGGCAAAAGCAAATTATTTCTTTTACCGCAGAAGAAGTACCTGAGGATGGAGAGATGCATGATAACCCATTAGTGGTAAGATTGGAGATTAACCCAAAACCTAGTGATGATGAAGATGATGAAGCTGAGAATTCATGGGCAATCAATAGAATTTTGATCGACACTGGAAGTTCCGTGAATATTCTTTTTTATCACACTTATAAAATTATGGGAGGGAAAGATGAAGATCTAATACCTTCAACTTACAAAATTTATGGTTTTAATGGAACTGCAAATAAGCCTAAAGGAGAAGTTCATATGCGAATTCCACTGAAGGGGCTGTCCTCTGAAATTTTATTCGGTGTAGTTGATGTGGAATCACCCTATAACGCATTGATTGGACGACCTTGGTTACATGAGATTCTAGGTGTGGCATCGACTTTCCACCAATGCATCAAATTTCCTCATCCCAATGGTGTTGGAGTCATAAAAGGAGATTGGATTGAAGGAAAGAAATGCTATGAAGTTGATGTGGAATCTTGCGAGAAAAGAGCTGCGCAGAAGAAGAGTTGGAAACAAAACATTACACAAGAACAAAGAAGGGAAAGATTGATGGTAGACGCAATAGAAAAGAGAGAAGAAAATACGTTGCGAGACCAATGCCTGTTGAAAGTAAGAAATGGCGATGCTTTCGCAAAAGAGAAGGAAGTACTAGGAATTTTGAATAATGCAGAAGCCGAGAGCAGCAGAAATAAGAAACGCAAGGAGTGAATGATTGATTTTAGGCTTGCGAAAAAAAAAAAAAAAAAAAATAATAAAAAAATGAGTTTTTGAGTAACAAGGATATGTTGAAGATGCAAAGACTATGATAATTGAAGAAAGAGTACGCGAAACGTTCGCAAAGATAATGACAATCAAAAATCAAAAATCAATGACAAAGAAATGGGCGAACCTGCTATGGCGTACACCCTAGTTCGCGAAATCAAAATTTCGCAAGAGGCAAATGTAAGACCTAAAGTGCGTCATAAAAGGGGGTACCTATTGACATGGCTCAGGGAAAAGGTTACACCGCCCCTGGAACCTGAGTCATGGAGATTTGGGGTCAATAAAGCCCATCCAGATGAGGTACCTCGGATTTTCAACCTAAGCTTATGACTTAGGTTGGACGACTGAGGGTCTCTTCTAAGGAGTCAGCATTTGATCAAGGCGCCGAGGTACACGGTTGAGCCAAGAGTGCCTGAGGCATTTGAAGTGTCTCGGCCATTCTTGGCAAGTCTTGGCTTATGTGCACTCGGCCAAGAAAACTCCACTTAGGGTGCGATCTCGTAACCATAAACCCTATAGGTAAAAGGGATAAGAGGCTGCAAAAACAATCTGGTTGTTGTTAAGACCGATGGGAGGAGCTAGTCTTGTATGGCCGATGTACGCCTCCTTGAAGGGGCAACCAGGGAGATGATAAGGGCGGCACCCTCCATTAGGGAGCTGATAAGTGTCTTAAGACGCAAATGTCATGAGGCTTTATTTTCGCAAGGAAATTTAGGCTTGTCATATTTGTGTGACAATCCTGAAGAGGTAATAATACAAAAGAAAAATATAAGACGAGATCAAGGGGTCAGTACATGAAAGTGTAAGGACGTCCTGCGATTTTGTCGCAAGACGGCAATGTCATGGGGCTTTAAGTTCGCAAGAATTTTTAGGCCTGTCATATTGTCGCAACAAAAATATCCTGCAGAGGCAACAATACTAGAGAAATGATAAGGCAAGATCAATGGGTCATTACATGAAAGTGTAAAGACGTCCTGCGATTTTGTCGCAATGACAAGAGGTGGCATAGTAAGACCTTTAACTAGGAAGGCAAAATAAGACCACATAAAAGAAAAAGAAAAAATGAAATCTTGGAAGAAATCAAGAAATATTTACTTGCGAAAATTCAGCAGCAACAGCTGCGAGATTGAGGCATGAATACATATCATTATTCGAAAATAACTTGCTTAATCTCTCATTTGAATGCAAATAACAGAGGCAAGTATGGGAATGTATAAAATAAAAACGTGTTATTTGTCTTCATATGATAGATTTACGCAAAGGTTGATAATATATTGACTAACTATATTGCAAAAAAGAATTATTCTTTTAACATGTGCAGAAAGGAACAACAAAGGTAGAGCTAATATTTGAAGATCCAAGAAATTCGCAGCAAAAGATTACAAAAATAGAAGATTAAAAGAAGGAATGTACAGATATTACAAAAAAGACAAAGAAGAAAAAGAATTATTTCTTGTTTGATTCTTCTTCTTCATTTTCTTCGTCTTCATCAGATTCTTCTACTTCTTCACCTTCATCTGATTCTTCTTCTTCGCTAGCATCGCTGTCAGAGATATCTAAAGAAGGCATATTCTTAGGGATTTCGTCAAGAAGACAAGGATATGAAGAATGAGGAATGTTGTTGTCATCGCAGACTGTCTTAATAGTCTGATTGCGAAAGAGAACAGCATCATTTTTGAAATTCGCTACAGTAATTTGTAGTTGCTTCTTTAATTTGGAATATTTGTCATTTCGAAGAGAGAAGTCCTTTGCGAGCTGCTCTTTCTCAGATTCAAGTTCTTCAATTCTTTTGCGAAATCTCTCCTCAGCCTCTGCGAACATATGACAATGAATTAGCAACTTAATGACAACTTCATAAAAAATAAACGGTAAAATAAAGTAGAATAATTAACAGCCTTTCTTTATCAGAAATCATATCCCTAATCAAGGCCGTATGCTCAGCTTGAAGGCTAACGTTAACACCTAAATTATTTCTGGCGTCATCTAGAACCTTCGCAGCCCAAGCGAATTCATCATCACTGTCTATGAGAAGAAGGGAGCGAATTTGATTCTCTCTTTCGCTAAGTATAGCATTTTTGCGGATGGATTCATCCCGTTCAACTTGAACCTCAAGAAGATTTTTTTGGAATTTCGCTAATGCTTGAGCACCTTGACTAGCGATGCGATCTTTGTCATCTATAAGATCACTAATTTTCTTCCTTAAAGTACTAATTTTCTCTCTAGAACTAAGATACAGACGTTTAAATTGGTTGGCAAAACTTAAACTAGATCTATGATCAAGTTCTAAGAAGCGAAATTTGGATTGAAGTTCGTTTAGAGGAAGGAATTTAATCTTGTTATTTGAAAAACTATCCAAAGAATCGTTGAGATGAGCAAGGAGAGCATCATTATCCATAGGTTCAGGAAATGGGTGAAGAAGAATAGCTTCATCAGAAAGGTTATAAACGTCTGCAAAAATGGTAAGTTAGATAAGGGAAGATAATGAGAGAACAAAACAAAGGAAAAAGGGAAGAGTCTCATACCATAAAGTTGTTGATTGGCGCTTTGAAGATTAGATATCTTATTCTTCTGAGTAGAAGAATCAACTTCCAGTTGTTTGGTCTTCTCGTGAAGAATAGCAGTTTCATTTTCAAATTCTTCATTTCTCTTGCGAAGAGCAACAACTTCAGCTTCCAATTCTTCATTCTTCTTGCGAAGTTGAAGATTCTTCTTTTCAAGAATATTGCGCCTCTTCTCAAGATCTGAGGCAATAGCAAAGGAAGCTCTCCCGGACTATAAAGGAAAGTAAAGAAATTAAAAAGATATAACTTAAAATCAAGACTATGAAGAAATAAAGGAATAAAGACGTACCAAGGCACCAAGCGAGTTTAGAAAACTGGGAGTCACTGATCTGGGGACTCCGCGAAGAGAATCATCACTTTCTAGCAAAGGAGCATCACAGATACTCGCAAGGGATTTGCACATACTGGAGAGACGATCATCTCCCATCCCTTGCATGGAGTCGGAGAAGATGCTGGACAGTTGTGCCATAGAAGAGTCAGTTGGAAGATTCTCCTTTGCGAGAGAAATGTCAACATCATCATCGTCTTTATCATCAGAGTTTGAAGAAGAGGGAGAGTGAATCTTCCGTTTCTTTGAAGGTGGGGCAGTAGATTTCCCATTGCGAAGAAGACCCTTACCTTTGCCTTTGGTCTTCGCAGTCTCAGAAATTTCTTCTTCTCCAGCAACTTCAACACCAACCTTCGCACACGATTGAAGATAAGAAGCAGAGGTAACAATATTGTTTAAAATAACAAAAGAAAGTATTTCTTACTTCATCCGTGATCGAACGGAGCACCGCTAGAGTACTTTCCTTGGCATTCCTTTTATAACTCTTCCTTAGTTTGATAATCTGAAAATTTCGCAAGATTAATAGGTACAAAAAGGAGTGAAGATCATAAGTTGAGCGAAATTTAAGAAATATACCTCTTTCGCTTTCTCGGGCCAGTTAAATACCCAAGGTTGATAATTGGCGAGATTCGCAGGGAGCACATTTGAACCTGAAACATAAGGTCCTTTCAAAGCTAGCGGAAAGACGCACCACCTATCGTCCTTAGAATGGCGAGGAATATTGTTCTTGCCAGAATGCCAATCGATATCTTGCATAAGTACCTTATCGCTGGCAAAATTTTCTTTCCTCTTCAGACGAGCGCCCCAGCGAGTTCCATCATTCTTCATATTTATTACTTCATAGTTTTCGAAGAAGCTCTCTACTGTATATTTTTCAGCGCATATCTCTAAGTCCATAAATTTTGGATCCCTGACTTCGTTTGGGTAAAGAGATCCTCTACCAGCACCACGATTGGCGAACTCAAGCATCAAGCGGATACAATCCCCGCTCAATTGATAGATGGCTCGCGAGAATTTCGCATGAGCAAGAATTTCATAAAACAAAGGAAGATTAGGGTCATATAGAGGAATGGGAAACCAGCGAGAACCTGACCTAGTGAAATTATGATTTCCTGATCATCATAATGATGATCAGCAAATAGTTTGGCAGAAAGAATGGACTTAGGTTCTTGACCGGGAATGGTGGATAATATGAAACCTTTTCCTTCAAAATCTTTTTGAGCTTTTTCCAGAAGACTTTCATATCTGCGACCGGATGGAGCCATTTTCAGAGTATGGGAATGAAGAAAAAATTGAAGATCAAAGGAAGTAAAAAGAAGAAGATTTACGGTAGCAGGAGCGGAAATTACAGAGATATATTGAAGAAAGGTTACAGAGAAAGCGAGAGGGAAAGTAAAAGAGAAGAAGAAGAAATGAGAAGAATATATATAGGAAGAAGAATTCTCGAAAAGATAAACACATTTAATGCGAAGAGGAGATGTGAACGGTTGAGAAATGACAGGTGAAAAAGACGTGTCAAAAAATGGATGAAAGAAAAGATACGTGTAATAAATTCTGTGTGAGGGTACAAGATCATGTCAATGAAGAAAAAATATGGGAAATGAACAGTTGCGGCATTTCGAAGATACTAGTTCTCATGACATTCTCTTCTTCGCAGAGAAGACATGAGAAGAGGCAAGATGTAGGATCAGAATATCGCACCACTAATACTCATGCGAAATCCATGAACGACATATTGCGAAGGTGTCGCAGATTGATGATAAGAATGACGCAACGGGTGACGATAGCTTGAACACAAGAAAGATGTGAAGACTTAGCGAGATTTAGGAGCGTTGCGAGATTTGACATTTGTACATTTGCGATACTTCGCAAATCATGCCCGAAAATAAAGGACAGCTTAGCTGTTATCCACTATGTAATACCCTATATAAAGAGCCTAATGGCTTAAGAGAGGGGAGATCCTTTTCGAGTGAGGAACAAGTTATTAGGAGAGAGAAAGTTTAGAGCGGTTGTAAAGTTCTTTGCTTATTTTCCTTTCCATCTTGTAATATTAGTGAGTTTTAATCAATAAAGAATATAATTGTTCATCTTAAAATGACTTAATTGTGTGAATTCTAGTGAGGGGTGTAGTATGGGATTTCCTGCAACTACATTCGTCTTCACTCTCACACAAAGAGAATGGTGTTTCGTCACGAATAACAGGTCTATGAAAAAGATTCCCATTAACTACTGCGTCTTCATGTTGATATACTTTAGAAACTCCTTCCGGTGAATCTAAAGGTTTGCGTCGGCCTTCCGGTATCTCCATAAGGGCTTCCGCACGTCTCTGTCGCTCTAGCCTTTCCAACCTTTGCAGCAAGTTCTCCAACTTCGTTTTCTGCTCTAGCCTTTCTAATTGTAGCAACATGTTGTCAACTATAACTCTAATCTCTTTAAGTTCTGCTTGATAAGTTTTAGTACCTCTTCCACCACCACCTTTAACTCTTCCTTCCATGATATCTAGCTAGGGTTTGTGGTTTTTTGTTCTAGCGCCAATTGATGAAGTTAGGATAGCAACATATAGGCATAAACTAACAATAGACAGAAAGTTAAACAATAGAACAATAGAAAATCAACAAGACGTTGATAAATTGAGTCTAGGGCTAGAAGCCAAATTACCCATTGATAATCTAACGATTATTTTCCTATACACAATAATAAAGTCTACCTTCTAAGAGACGGCTAATAACCTATTTATACTAAATAGAGAAACCCTAGGCTAATAGACATAAAACGCCATTCCCTTAAGATATAAAATAGCTAAGGTAATCCTAAATAGAAAAATATTCTAAAGGGTCATATTATGCCCCTGCATCAAAATGACACAGGCGATAGAAGTTGTTGATTTGAACCAGCAGACTAAAATGGTCGCTGAGCTTGATGGTCATATCATGCGTTGTGTACGTGATCGTAACGGAAACCCTGTCATTCAGAAGTGTATCGAATGCATTCTGCAATATGCTATTCAGTTTATCATCTTATCCTTTTACGATCAAGTTGTGACTTTATCTACTCATCCCTATGGCTGTCGTGTGATACAGGTAAAGAATAATTTCTTTTCTTATTTTTGGTTTAGTATTTTTAGTATCATCTGGGTTTATCATGCAAAGACTTTTAACAAAACCTACACTGGTGATATATATTCAGCGCGTGTTGATAAACTGCAGTGACCCTAAAACCCAGCAAATTATGATGGATGAAATATTTCAATTTGTTTGCATGCTAGCACAAGACCAATATGGAAACTATGTTGTTCAGGTTTGTCTATCTTCCCAAGCTTGTATTCCACAATTCAGATTCAAAAACTTATGTTTATAACATTTGGGATTTTACATAAGTTGTTTAATATTGTATGGGTTTATAGTTCATCTATCTAGCTACTCCGTCGATGTATGAATCGTTCTTGATGGATTGTGATGATCAATAATTGTTCTCGATCGATTGTAATTCAGGAGCAGAAATCTGCCGGAATTTGTGCCAAATTATTTTTTTACATGAAAATTATTTTGCAACGGATGTAAACGTGACAAAATTATCCGTTGCACAAATCACCAGAAATGAGCAACGCATGTAATTGCCAACAAATATTGTAGTTGCAGGAAATCCCACACTACACCCCTCACTAGAATTCACATAATTAATTCATTTTAAGATGAACAATTATATTCTTTATTGATTAAAACTCACTAATATTACAAGATAGAAAGGAAAATAAGCAAAGAACTTTACAACCGCTCTAAACTTTCTCTCTCCTAATAACTTGTTCCTCACTCGAAAAAGATCTCCCTTCTCTTAAGCCTATTCGACTCTTTATATAGGACATTACATAGTGGATGACAAATAAGTTGTCCTTTATTTTCTGGATTCGACTTCCGACTTGCGACATTCTCGCAAGTGTACAAATATATCTTTCTCGTGTTCAGGCTGTTGATAGGTGTAGAATACACCGTATTTAATATCTAGTATTTATGCTTTCTTTTGCGAGTTTTCTTGTAAATTATGTATCTTATGTTTACTTTTGAGTTTATTAGGTGCAATGGAGTCATTTGGAGCTCGTATGAAGATGTTATGGGCAAAAGGAGAACTCGGAAGACTAAAAGGGCGAAATGGTTATTTTCTAGGCCAAGTGCTATTGCCACCCCACCGTACGTTAGAACATCCTAAAGCCGGTGCCTCAGTATTAATCTTTATTCCTACACAAGATCTCAAAATACGAGAAGAAGTTATTTCTTCTTATCATCTTCCGTCTCGAAAGACGGCCATGGAGTTCGGAGAGAACGTAAGGAAATCGAGTTAGTGTGCGGCCGAGATGAGAGAGAGATCGATGGGGTTTTTCGAAGTGATTGAGAGAGGTGTCGGAGGTGGAGTTCAAGACTACTCGAACCGGGGAGAAGAAACGGAGTTTTGCGCCATCGATTTGGTGAGCAATCGAAAGAGGTTTGACTGGGTTTGCATCGGATTGGAAGTTGAATTCGTTTTTGTTGCCAAGAAGCCGGTGAAGAAGAGTTCACTACCATTGGTTGATTATGGAAGAACGAAGTGTGTTTGATTGAATGATTCGTGTGTATGAAATTGATGCTACAAAAGGAGATGTGCACAATATCATCAACGACAAGCTTAAACTACACCAATTGCTTGTGGAAATTCTGAAAGTGCGGCTCTTGACCGAAAGTTTAGCCTCATGCTGCCATGTTTGATGTGGTTGTGCTGTCTTGAGATGGGTTATCCCTGGCAGTGGCTTGTGGCTGTGGTTCAGGTGGAGATAAATTGAGCTGATGGGTTAGTGTTGGATGGTGGAACTGATGCAGAGAACTGAGATGTTAGTAAAGTGATGGCATTAATGATTCGAGTAAGGAAGCTACAACAATATGAAGATGCTTAGATGAATGTGAGAGTTACAGTGTTATAATGTGAAGCTAAAGGAATGGGCACCGAAATGGATGGCAGCGGTTTGCACGGTTAAAGCTCATGCGTTGATGTTGGTGCGGCGGGAGGCACCGATGGTGTTGGAAAGTATTGCTAGTGAGCTGAACTTTGGAGATGGCTGTCGAAGAATGGCTAGAATATGTCAGTAGCGGGAGATTGAGCTGGTGCTGTCAGCGACCAAGTTGGAGGAATGCAAGGAGTCGCAGTCGAGAGTGGTGCAAGCTTGGTTTGCTCGGTGGTTGCAACCGAGGTAGCCAGTGTTGCGGTGTGGTGCAGTGAATACAAGTGCAACGGTCTAAGTTCGAGTCTGCGCCGGTTGCTTTGATTGCAAATGGCACCGATGCTTATAGATTAATGGTAGGTGCAATGGGGATAAATGGTCATGGTGATGTGAAATTACAGGAACATAAGTCGGATTTATTTGGCGGATTCTCGCTACTCGTGATGAATTGTTGGTTAGTCTCCAGGCTACGATGTCGAGCTCTTAAAGCCGGTAATGGAAAATGAAGTCTTGAGTAGGTGAATGATATAATGGGAGTTTATGGCCCCGAGCAAAGGGAAATAGAGTTGGCCTGTAATTCCGAAACACAACCAAGAATGTCGCAGAAATAGTGCGAAACTGGCGCACCTTTAGTTCCGGTGAGTCGGATTTCGAGCCTAGAGTGTCGATCGCAATATTTCGGTGAATCGTGAGGGGGTATGAGTCGGATGCAAGAATCGACGGCGGACATATGAGCTACGCATCACGCTTTTGGCGCGTTTTCGCAAGAGATAAAGAATTGGTTTGGATGGTATTTTGTGATTGTTTGAATTGCAGAGATAAAGAGATGAGCTGCTGGGAGTGTGCACTCGCTGGTGACAGTTTCCGATGACAAAAGCGGCCAGAGATGATTTTCCGATGGCCGGATTCCGGCAATGACGTCAGCAATTCCGGCTATGACGTCAGCAATTCCGGCGACGCTTTTGGACCCAAAATTCCAGAGACATATTTTTCACTCCTGGGCTTGGTGGACCAACTTGGAGACGGGTTATGAGAAGAATCAACCTAATTTTGGGAAAGTATCCTTATGGGGAGAAAAGCATATAAATAGAAAATTCTTTTCTAAACCTAGATATATCTCCATTAGGGAGAACTCATACTTTTGGTTCTAGGGTTTAGAAACATGATAAGTTTTCTCTTTCTTCTTGCTATGAACTCCTATGCCATGAGTAACTAAGTTTTTATTATTGGTTGAAGATGTAGTTGGATTTTGCAACCAAGTTATGATTTTTATGAATTAGTTTTCTCTCAATATTATCGTATGATTTCTACGGGTTACAATAATTGCATGATTGATGGATTGCAATATGATTGAATGTTTGTTTAGTCGAGTCTAGAATTGATTGAACTCACATCCATATCTATAGCTATTTTAGGGTTTTCATCGAGCGATAACCTTGAATACAAGTAGCATGATATGATTCTAGGTTGTAGTGATACATCCTCGTAATCATATGTAGAAATTGACCTTTGTTCGAATTGTTTGCGCAATGTATTACAATTGCATTGATTAGCCTATTTCTGAAACTTAATGCTCCTAGGAATTGAACTTGATTAGCGCAAGGCGTTAGGTTATTCTTTAGGTAGAATTCACATACGACTCTAATGTGTGTGTTGATGAACTTTGGAAATTTACGGAGTATTCTTGCAATAAGGTATTCCATGGCTTTTGATGATAGAGAGATTAAATACGAATTCTATTCATACATTCATAAACTTGTTTACAATTGAAGATGAAACCTTTATCCAATATTTTCACATCCTTGATTTGCGTACTTTGTTTGCTTTTCGTTTATTTTTATTTACACAATCAAATTCTTCCGGTGCTTTATATAGAAACCATAACAATTCGACAACCTAGACCTCTCGTGGGATCGATCCTTTCTTGCCCTTGCTATATTTATATTTTGAGTAGTAAGAAAGTGTAATTTATTTTTGACGCTTACGACAGCGATCAGCTGTCGTCATCCGTTGCGTCATTTATATTACTCATCTGCGATGTCTTCGCAATGTGTCGTTTATGGATTTCGCAAGTACGTTGGTGTTGCGATATTCTGATCCTACATCTTGCCTCTTCTCATGTCTTCTCTGCGAAGGAGAGAATGTCATGAGAATTAGTACTTTCAAAATGCCGCAATTGTTCATTTCTTTCTGCCGACAAAACTCCGTGAGTTAAGCATAACCGTTTACACGTGTTAAATTTTCCCCTTTTCACCGGCACTTTAAATGCTAACCGGTCATCATTTTTTGTCTATTTAAGAAGAGATCCATCGTAAAAACGTCTTCTTTTCTTTTTTACTTCGTCTTCTTCATCTGTAAATCCTCTTTTTGTCGTCTGCAATTTTTTCACTGTTCATCTTTTCGTAAATCCTCTTCATCTTTCTGCTACTGTTCTCATGGAGCCATCAAGGTTTGTTTATTTTGCTAAAACTGATCTTTTTAACATTGATTTTCTCTACTGAAATTATTTTATTTGATATTGTTCATCTTTAGATAATTCCCATACTCTTATTTCTCGTTTTCAAAAAAAACACTTCCAAAGACCAAATTTACAATTCAAAACCCTAATGTTCCCAAAAGTTCGCAAAGAAAAACTCGTTGTGAACAAAAGGAAGCCTGCGAATAGCAAGGTATTAAGAAACACTTATTCTTTTAATAACAATATTGTTGCCTCTGTTTCTTATATAGTTTGTGATTCGCAGGGTGATGCAAATGTCGAGAGGCCCCCCAAAAAACCTCGACATCCTAAAAATGTTGAAACAGCTGTTTCATTTCCTTTGTTTAAGCTTTCAACACCTCCTGCGATATCTTCGCAAGCGGAATCCCCTCTTCCCATTTGCGAAAATGTCGCTGCAGATTCATCCCCTGTAACTAATCTTTCTATAAATGAAATTCCTCACAATAACCCTGTTGCGAATGAACCCCTTTCTTCTTCTACTGTCGATGCCTCTTCTCTTAACATTGCCTCAACCCCAGTCATTAACCTTCATCAAATCTCATCTTCCGATGACATACCTATGGCGAAAGATGATTCAACTCTCCTACCTTCTGCCATCATCGCTTCATCATCTGAATCTCTCCCTTTTACTAAAGAAAATTTGGAAGGGATGGACATTGCTTTCAAGGTTTTATCCGACCTTCTCGATGATGTCAAGAAAGCTTCCACCGATCCCATCGATTTGGTGTTTGCGAGGTTGTAAGTAAATATTTTGGCTCGACGAATGGTTTCGCAAACATCTTTGGAGAAAGAAGTTGAAGCTTTGAAAAGTAACCTCCAAGCTACGACCTTGAAATGTGACACTCTTCATCTTAAGAATCAAAAACTTCAAAATGTTTCGCTGGATCGTGATAATCTTTGTAGGAAGAATGAAGAACTAAAAGGTAAAAACACTCTTCACTCATATTTTTTTTTTTTTTTTTTTAAATCTCTATTTCCCTTTTAAGCTCTAAACCAGAAACGAAAAATGGAGACATATCAATTTGAATCCGTCGCCGAAGAAGCCCGAATGGATAGAGATGCTTGGATGGATCAATATAACCAATTAGATAATCTTCATACGTACTCTGTTGATCAAATAGATAACCTTACCAAGGAGAATGCTCAATTAGTCCAAAAGTAAAATTTATTAAGTAATGAATTATCTCGCCTCTCTTATTTTTTGACTAAAGCTAATCTGGAGTTGGAAACTTTATCAGATGAGAATCAAACCCTATCTCAGGAGAAACGAGTTCTTTTGAATAAGGTGGCGATCTCTTCGCAAGAACTTAACATTCGCCAAAAAGTATGTAATGAGCAAGAACGATCTCTTTGCTCATTGAGAAATAAACTCAAAGAAGTAACAGAATCATCTTATGCGGAGAGAGATAAACTTATTCAAGGTATAATAGCTTTAAGCATAAAAGCAAGTCAACTCAAGTATCAATATTCCAAGTTAGAAAAATCCTACACCTCTCTTGCGAAGCAAAACACCTTATTTATTTCTAATGAAAAAAATTTACGATCTCGGCTAAAAGGCTTGGTTGGTGATAAGTTTGAAAATGCTATGGATCACTTGGAGAACAGTTGCTTGGCTTTAACTCAATATCTTATCTCGCAAAAGGAAGGTAGTCATAAAATTTGACTGCCTCGACCATTTTTCCTTTGTTAAGTCTTTTTACTACGTCTTCCTTGCGAACCTTTCGCCTATATGATTTTCCTTATTCTTTGTTTTTGCAGAATCTGAGAAAGATCTTCGCTCCTTCCTTTCTACTTTGGAATCTAACTACGCCAACATTCGTAAAGAAAATGCATTGCTTGCTACTTCTCTTGCTCGTTCTCGCGATCGGGAAGGAAGAAGACTTGATTATCTCTCTTATTCCAAAGATATCCAAAGTAGGAATCATCAGAAGGCACTTCTTCGCCAATTTCATCTTAGGGCTGAAGTTATTGTGAATGAAATCTTATTATCCAAATCTCTCTCCCCTGTATCCATCGAACCTTTGGAAGTAGATGATGATGAAGTCCCTGGTACTCCGGACAGCGATTATCATTATGAAAGTTGCGAAGATGTCACAAATGAAGAAGAAATTCCTCCAAATGATGAAACAAATCAAAATGATGGAACAACTGGCGAAGCTGAAAAATCTAGCGAGAGTGATAAAATTAATGAAGAATGTCCATTATCTCCTTCTTGCGAAAAAGTTGATGTTGAGAGTTGAACTTCTTTTGTAATTTTATTTCTTTGAAACTCTTCACTTATATAACTTCTTGCATATGATGTATTTCAGTCCTCTCTGAGGTGCACTTATTTCTTTACTATTGTGTTTATTTGCGAGAAAGATAATGTCCATTGTTGAATAATTCTCATACTGCCTCTCATTATCTTTCTTGCGATGGATGACCTGCATAAATGATAATTAGTTTTTATAAATCTTTTATTGAATCATGTGGTCTTATTTTGCCTTCCTAGTTAAAGGTCTTATTGCGCCACCTCTTGTCATTGCGACAAAATCGCAGGACGTCTTTACACTTTCATGTAATGACCCATTGATCTTGCCTTATCATTTCTTTAGTATTGTTGCCTCTGCAGGATAATTTTGTTGCGACAATATGATAGGCCTAAAAATCCTTGCGAAAATAAAGCCCCATGACATTGCCGTCTTGCGACGAAATCGCAGGACGTCCTTACACTTTCATGTACTGACCCATTGATCTCGTTTATCTTTGTCTTTTGTATTATTGCCTCTTCAGGATTGTCGCACAAATATGACAAGCCTAAATTTTCTTGCGAAAATAAAGCCTCGTGACATTTGCGTCTTAAGACACTTATCAGCTCCCTAATGGAGGGTGCCGCCCTTATCATCTCCCGGGGTTGCCCCTTCAAGGAGGCGTACATCGGCCATACAAGACTAGCTCCTCCCATCCGGTCTTAACAACAACCGCTTGTTTTCGCAGCCTCTTATCCCTTTTGCCTATAGGGCATATGGTTACGAGACTACACCCTAAGTGGAGTTTTCTTCGGTAGTGCAAGATACGCCAAGACTTGCCAAGAATGGCCGAGACACTTCAAATGCCCCAGGCACTCTTGGCTCAACCGTGTACCTCGGCGCCTTGATCATATGATGACTCCTTAGAAGAGACCCTCGGTCGTCCAACCCAAGTCATAAGCTTAGGTTGAAAATCCAAGGTACCTCTCCTGGATGGGCTTTATTGACCCCAAATCTCCATGACTCGAGTTCCGGGGCGGTGTAACCTTTCCCCGAGCCATGTTAACAGTACCCCTTTTATGACGCACTTTAGGTCTTATTGCCTCTTGCGAAATTTTGATTTCGCGAACTAGGTGTACGCCATAAAGAGTTCGCGCCTTTCTATTATGTCATTGTTCTTTGATTATTTCTTCTCATTATCTTTCGCATAGTCTTTCTTTGTTTGGTGTAATCTCGCATTAATTCTTTCACAAGATTTTCATATAGATTTATTTTGCTTCAATCATACATCATTCCGCAATCTATTCTTTCCCCACAATCTTTTACAGGTAATATCTCTTTAAGTATAATCTGTTCCACGGTCTATCAAGTCTGTGGCCCACGTCTTTACCCTCAGAATCCATCAATTTATATGCCCATGTTCTAACTATCCCCTTAATGATATAGGGTCCATCCCATTTCTTCGCAAGCTTGCCACCACTTTCTCGCTGATATATTGGTGTTTCTCGCAGCACTAAATCACCTGGTTGAAATTCGCGTGTTTTAACATGTTTATTGTATTCTCGGGCTAATCTTCGCTGGTAGTTCTCCATATGATGTAGTGCTCTTTCTCTTTTTTCTTCTAATTCATCTAATTTGGTTAAAATGGCACCCGCATTAAGATTTTTCTCCCAAACTTCTCTCTTTGTTGTTGGAATAATTACTTCTATTGGTAGTACAACCTCAACTCCATATGTTAAACAGAAAGGTGACATTCCCGTAGCTTCTCGCCTGGTTGTGTTGTAAGCCCATACTGCATTATGCACATGTTCGCACCATGCTCTATTATGCCATTCTAACTTCTTCTTCAATATATCTGCGATTGTTTTATTTGTTGTTTCTGCCTGTCCGTTGGCTTGAGGGTATAAAGGAGTTGACTTCCCACATTTTATCTGAAATGCATTAAGTAATAATTCTATATTCTGTCCCTCAAATTGTTTCCCATTGTCAGATACCAACTGTGCAGGGATTCCAAATCTTCATATGATGTTCTCAAATATGAATGTAAAAATATCTTTGTCGCGAATATGTTGTACCGCTTTTACTTTTGACCATTTTGTGAAATAGTCTGTAGCGACAATCAGATATCTTCTTTGCCCAGATCCCGGTAAAAATGGTCCCACAATGTCTAAACCCCATTTTCCAAAAGGCCATACACTTGTTGAAGATGTTAATGGTGCTCCAGGTACATGTATTTTCTTTTCGTGCCTTTGGCAATCTTCGCAACGCCTTGATATTTGTTTCGCATCTTCATGCATATATGGCCAGTAATAGCCTTGCGTCTTCTCCTTGCATGCCAAAGATCTTCCGCCGCTGTGATTGCCAGCATCTCCACTATGTAACATCTTTAATACTGCTTCTCCTTCTTTTCGTGTTAAACATCTGACTGAGGGTCCGTTAAAGGATCTCC
>JAJJWW010002472.1:0-112963 GCA_023531295.1 Papaver armeniacum | reverse complement strand
GTATGTCAAAAATCTTATAGTCGGCAGGGTATTTTTATCGACCTTGCTTAGGCCATATGTTGTCTGATGTTCTTCATCCGCACCTTGCCGGCCGATATAGTCGGCATGTTCTTCATCCGTAGACAATGCCTACCGAATTGGCCTGGCATCTTATTAAAACGTCTATCATGCCGGTGGAACATAGCCGACACCTTATTCAAACGTCGACCTTGCCGACCTTTCACATTTTCAAAACAAATTTTTTTGATCCAAATTGAACTCATAAGACGGGTTAAAGACTACTGAATTCATAATTTCAAAATTTTAATTTAAACTCAATTAATTAAGCTAGCATTTTTAGTGGGCGACCCCGAAAGAATTAGGGGCGAAACAAAAGACAAAATAGATTGAAAATACTTGTATACCCCTTCATAATTCCAGTTTAGGTTTTTTTTTTAGCTACCGATTGCAAAATCTCATTTTTGGGACAACTCTATATCTAGAAGTTATATGAACTATTTTGACTACCGATTATAGGCTCAACCAAATTAGAAAATAGAGGATTTTGCAAAATCTCATTTTGGGGCAACTCTATATTCTAAGTCGGATACCTCATTTACTACCGATTATAGGCTCAACCAATGCAATTGAAAAGCTCGGTGCGGGTATGAATACAATGCCTGGACGCTATATCAAAAGGGGTCCTGGGGGTCCTGGGGCGTAGGCTTCTTCCCTAGCAGAGTGCGAGAAAATTGAATTTTTCTACGAGAGATTTTTGCAAAAATCTGATTTTGGGAGCTACTCTATATTCTGTGAGTTATATGAACTATCTTGACTACCGAATATGGTTGGATATTTGCAAAGAGAGTCACCGTATAATCGGAAGTCATGATAACTCTTCCTTTCTTTACCGATTATAGGCTCAACCAAAATTCCAAAAAAAAAAAAAAAAGATTTTTGCAAAATCGATTTTGGGGCTTCACATTCTAGCTTTATATGAACTATTTAGACTACCAATATGGTTGGATATTTGCAAAGAGAGCAAGGATAATCCAAGTCGATAACTTCATTTACTACCGATTATAGGCTCAACCAAAATTTCAAAAAAAAAAAAAAAAGGATTTTTGCAAAATCTGATTTTGGGGCTACTCTATATCTCTAGTTATATGAACTATTTTGACTACCGATTATGGTAGAATATTTGCAAAGAGAGCCACTGTATAATCGGAAGTCATGATACCTCTTCCTTTCTCACCGATTATAGGCTCAACCAAAATTCCAAAAAAAAAAAAAGGATTTTCGCAAAATCTCATTTTGGGGCTACTCTATATTCGGGAGTTAAATAACCTAAATGCCCTACCGATTATGGTAGGATATTTGTCAAAGGTCTACTTTAATCGGGAGTCAAGATAACTTTATTTACTACCGGTTATAGGATAGTCAAAATTCAAAAGATAAAAGATTTTACTTTATATTCAAAAGTTATACAAACCAAATTTACTCCCGATTGTGGATTAACTACCGATTGTATAGTTATCTACCGATTGTAAAGGGTAGTTTGGGATTAAAAAAAACGCCCCGAAAATAACCTACCGATTGTGAAATAACCTACCGATTATGACAGTTTTTGTCGTTTTGTGTCGCCCCTAATTCTTTTGGGGTCGCCCCTAAAGACCCCATGTTAATTAAGCTAATCAGATTTTTTAGTGTTAATTAAACAATGACATATTAGCCATTTAGAAAATACAAGGTTAAGGGATGGCTTGGTTTTACTTCAAAATGACCCGATTTTGTCTTATTGGGTATACCCCAATTAGTTTGGGCATACCCCCAATCAAGCCAGGATTTTAAAGTAAACGGCAGTTCTGTTAATTTTTCGAATCATCAAAATAAAGAAGAGGAATCCAGTTGGCTTTCTTTGACTTATTGTTTGTCCAAACAGGAAAGTACAAACTAGGACGTCCATTACAGCCTCCCACTTTTGACTTTTTGATGTATTATGGTGGGTGGTGAGTAATAGCTTTCAAGATCCATGATCTTCATTTACTACGACTAAGAAAAATTGTGATGATATAAACAGAAAAGCAGTAAATGAAGCGCGAGAGTTTTTACTTGTTTGGTTTCATCAACTACTAGTCTTCTGCCAATGTATGAATCGTCCCTTTACACCATCCATAAAAAACCTCGCTTGATTGGGCCATAAAATCCAATTATGGGCCTTGACATTTTATTTGCACCTCAACATTTTCAGGGGCGTATTCATCCGATTATGAAAATACTGTTTTACCCTTGATTATTTTTTTCTTCTTCAAATAACAACCCTAATTAACGACCCTTCAAAGATAATAACGACTTTAAGGGTCGTCGCATACATAATAAAAACAATAACGATCCTTCCAAAGGGTCGTCAGGGTATTGATCTTTATATGACGACTCCAAACTATCGTACATTTCCGCCATTAATGTCTCTTCGAAGAAGATAACGACTCTTTTATAAGAAATAACGACCGTTTAGAGTCGTCACTAAAACTGTCGAAACATTAACGACCGTTTGGTGTCGTCACTGAAACGGTAACGACTTTTTACAACAGTCAGATAATGACTCTTTTATAAAAATAACGACTGTTTAAATTCGTCACTGAAACAGTCTAAACATTAACGACTGTTTAGAGTCGTCAATGAACCACTTCAATACCATGACGATTTTTCATACGGATCTGGGCAAAAAAAAAATAAAAAATTATCCATGATCTCAGCGATGTTTCATACACATGGATAAATAAAAAATTTGAAATAAAAAAAGTTAAACTCTAATTAAGTAAGATTATCACTAATTACTTAAGATTATTACTAATTATGCAGGGGCTTTGTAGTCGTTTGGAAAAAAATTTGATAAGGGATGGCCCAAATTAGGGTGGGGTAACCTTTTTTGTCCTCTAAAGCATGGCCCCAATTAAGCTGGATGGCCCAATCAAGGCAGGATAAAAAAAATATCCAATTGAACTTTCAATTTTTTCTACTCTCACAAATTACGCACCTAAACAAAAACAAAAAAAATGTTGAGTTTGCTCTTTAGCCGGCTGCCAGCGAAACGTCAGTGTTGCTCGGTAACTCCGGTTGTGTAAAAGTACTCCGTATGACTACGAGGGTGAGGGGAGTTTTTGAAAAGATTCATCACTCAATAACACTCATACGCACTACGCAAGTACGCAGGCAGTCAGGATAGAAATGCCAAAAATTCTAGAATAGCATGTCAAAATGGGCTTCAAAGCCCATTAAATTAAACAAACCAGGCTCGGGAGTTAGCCCAACACTCTTTGTCATGTCTTGCCCCGTCTCTGCGAATATACAAGATTCATGTCCTTAGGAGTAAATGGAATTGTTATGAATTTTAGTGGGGAAAATATATTCCAAATTAACGGAAAAAAAATAATATAACATGAGCTAAGGAGGGTTCCTTTGCTCATATAACATGCCAGCTGGCCTGGAAAACCGCACCACTATGAGAAAATAGTAAAGTGATCGAGTCTCAATCGAGCGGTCGAGACTACATAGCTAGCGACTTCAACTCGATCGTCCGGTCTAGTTTGCGCCGATAGCGATCTAAACTCGACTTCCTGCTGTCGGTGCTCTACTGTGTATAAATATCACGATTTCCTTCGGTTTTCATTAAAAAAAAATATTTCTACCTTCTCTATAGAGCAAACCAGAACAATTTTTTGATTAAAAAAGAGTTCCAAATACAAAGAAATAGAAACAGAAAAGACAAGGAAAAATCTGCTACAGATAGTGATATCGTCTGGGTCCAGGATAAAGAAAAAGAGTTCACAAATGTTAGGTAACTAATTGGACCTGGTGTATTACCTACGCATTTATCTAACCATCCCGAGCGAGTTGGTTTACCTAACTAAGAGGTGGGTGGTCTGAGATAACCAAAGTGTTTGAGTTGCTCCCCGAAGCTGTTCAACAATCCTTACGAAGATATCCTTGGCAGCGTTTATATTTCATGAAAGGCAAAAGCCACATGACTCAAGTTGTGAAACAAACTCTTTTTAGAGATTCAATGATTTAGCTTGATTCAAATTTTAGTTCCACATACAAACTTTAATTTTATGACCATGTTGTTTTTAGGGTTCATATCGTTAGATTTGTATATGTTGATGGGAATAAATTGTGAAATAACAGTTATGCCGCTAAGGGGATACACAAAGTTGAAGATTATCCCGAGCTTGAACATACTTTTGTGTTATGGGTGTTAGGCAAAGTTTTTTTTCCCCCAATGCTAGATCAGTGTAATTAATTGGTTTTCTCGACCCTTTAAAAGATTTAACTAAAGCGCCAAATTATGATTAGGGTTCTGCAATTTTAGCTGAGCTATACATAAGTCTCGATGAATGCTCGTGTAAGGATAAAGATAGCTTAAATGGATTTTGGGTCGTATTTGAGGTAAGAACCACAATCCATTCTATTATTTGATTCATCATCGAGTTGATTGTTAAACCGATGGTGAATG
Organism: Papaver armeniacum; assembly: GCA_023531295.1. NCBI lineage: Eukaryota > Viridiplantae > Streptophyta > Magnoliopsida > Ranunculales > Papaveraceae > Papaver > Papaver armeniacum. Next base: position 108,471 of record JAJJWW010002472.1, on the reverse strand, counting down.
TACTAACACAACAACGTTCGTCGATGTTATTTGTCAGTATTGGTGGTATAATACTTTAAGGTCTCTGCAAACCTGATCTTCACAAAAAAAGATTAATTTTTCCAATCGTGTACAAGTACAAAGCGGAAAATTTGATTGGTCAAATTAATGATGGTCAAAATGTCGATGCTGTTCAGATGATGCAACAACTATGCAGAACTAATATCAATATTAAGTCAATGTCGTATACTTCTATTGACGAGTACCATGAACCAATAACACAAGGCATGCTACAGTTAATCCTTAAGCGACTTGTGTTTTACGGTCCTATTACGAGTCATGGTATTTGATGCGTGTCGTAACCACAACAAATTAGTGAATATTTTTCCACTCAATTAACAAGTAATATTGTGGTAGTTAAGTTCGTTCCCACGAGGAGCAAGAGTTTTTAGTTGTAAAATTGTCACAAAAGGGGGGGGGAGGGGAGGTTTGGTTTTAGATTTTATAAGCAAAATAAAGTAAATAAACGATTAAAAGTATAAGTCGAAATCAATAAGAGAAGTTAGATCAAGGAATCCTTCTTCGTTGCAGAAGAATGAATCAAGTTATGTTCTTTTCCACTTTTTATTAGTCACAGATTATCACCAACCGTAGGTATAGCAGCTATTCCAGTGCTAACTCCTAAATCCCTTGTATCACCGGATACGAAAGTTCTCGACTACTAGATTCTATTTACCAAACCACCTACTAGTACTAGATCACTCAAGATGTAATTTAGTTAAACGCATTAGTAGTTAGACTCTTAGATCAAGGTCTACTTGCTAACGTTGTTTTCACACACAATTGCTCCACGGAATCCCTCCGCAAGGTCTTGTGTTCGCTACTTGTGTAAAGAAGATCAATTAACAAATCAATTTAGTTGGCCACCTAAACAATCTATCAATCGACCATGAATGTATAAACATTCCTATTAGTAAAAACAAACGATAATTATGTGAAAAACTTCGAAATAGAATTGAAAACAAAACTCAAATCATATGTTAAGAACTAGGAATTCATCCTCAATCAATAAAATTATTAGCTACTCATGCTAATGAGTTCACACAAAGAATAAAGAAAAGAGAAGCGTTGTGTGTGTAGAGGTGTAGAAGTGTATTGAGAAAAGTAGAGAACTTATCTATTTATAGGCTTCAATTTCCTTGCAATCCTCTTAGGAATAAAATCCCTTTCCCTTTGTAAGTCTTCTTTCCAAATCCTTATCTTTCTCAAATCTTCCATTTTCACTTTCCAAATTCAAGTCCAATTCCTTAATCCCATGAGTCTAGAAAATTCTTCACCAATTGAGTTGCCGGAAATTCACCGGTACCACCGGAATACGGCCAGAAAACTCCATGCTGGTCGCCTGAGTTATGTCGCTGATAACGGAATATTCGGTTCTGGTGCCGTTATGGTCAAACATTAGTCAACTAGTCAAGAGAAGAAGAGAGTCAGCTACTAACTCAGCTGGTCTGACTCGTCTGATTACGTCTTAGTCACAGAGATGGATCGGCGAATCACTGAGTTAACTCGCCAGTAGGAAAATCTGGCAGAGTTCCGTTTCTTTTCTGGTGTTTCCCGGCCAAATTCAGGCCATTAATTTTAGTCTTCTCCTGTAACAATCCTAACATTCATCTACACAGCTTTGAGAACCAATTTGTTCATTCCTGCAACTTCATTATTCCTTGTAATTAACAACAACTCAGCATCTTCAATTCCTTACATATTTCTTTCCTTTGGTGACTCCATTCATAACATCCTCTCTTCAATTCTTCTCTGAAGTCTCAATTCGTCTCAACAATGGCAATCTTCTTTTCAAAACCCTGTTCTGAGAAACACAATCAAACCCATTATTCCAATTTTTGTAATTTGAGCAGTAGCAGGTCTTCCAGTCGAACCCATATGCTCTCTTCTCAACAACGACCACCAGAACCCATCTTCAATCAATCTTTGCTCATTCATCTTCATCAAATCACGTTCTCGAATTCTGCTCGATCTCGGTTCCAGCAGCAGTCATGGCTGCTTTTCTCAATTTCAGGCAAAGAATGAAGAAGGAAATGATTGAGAACTGAATTCTCAATTTAGGGTATTGGGGTTGGATCTGGGTACTATTATGGGTCGGCCAATGACATCCCCAGTTGACTTAATACATAGGTGCCATGAGGATCTAATTGGGTGCTTTAAACACTTAAGTGGGTTGCCCCTTATCCTTAGTTTAACTGTAATTAGTTTTCCTCCAAATAGAGTCGCCTCTTAATCTTGACTGGGCTCCAGATAATATTCACATTAATAATGACCATTCTGGCCTTTTGGCTTAAATTATGTGATTTCTTCTTCTTTAACTCTGTGCGACTCCAGAGTACCTAATAACTCAAAAACACACGTAAAATACATAATTTACAAGAAACATAACAGAGAAAGCATAAACAATAGATAATAAATATGATGTATTCTACACCCTATCAAATTCCCCCACACTTAGACTTTGCTAGTCCTCGAGCAAATCAAACTAAAACTTACAACTTCAAAGCGTTCCAGCGTCCCAAGCATCCAAAGAGCTATGAGGACATAGAGTTTCTGCATGCTAGTAATAAGAAGTTAGAAATACTAAAGAACATATTCTCATTCATAAATGTTGAGTGAGAAATAATCACACCATAATGAGAGAACGCGTGTTTAAGAGCGATCAATAAACATTTCGCCGACGACCTCACCTCACCTAGAAGGGTTTTATGAAATTGCACTCAAAAGACGTACTTTTATGGTTCTCTCATGTGTGCAGGTAGGAATGAAGAGAGAATTCCTGCAGCACGTTGAATGGTAGGAAGGAAACCTTCCGAATAATTCTGAGACCCCACAAGATCGTGGGGAGTAAAAATATTTTTCCAGGAAATCAACTACTATTATCGAGGATGAGATTACTTACTTAGCTTAGCATCCGATTGCAATTATGATAACACCACTCTCACAACATCCAATAAAAACGTCTTCCGCTCCTCGTCTTCATCTTCGGTTTCAACTATTGATGATAAACTCTCGAATTTCGTAGATCCTTGACAATTTGTAACCTTTTTCCTTAAAATCCTTGTCGATTGAAACTTCCTTATAGATTTTCCTCCCACACGACTTATTAAATAAATAAAAACCAAAAAATAACAAAAAAATTCTCTTACCATCATGTTTTTTTGTTTTTTTTTTACTTTTTCTTTTCTTCATTTCATTAAAACGTGCCGAAGGCTTTTATTAAAAATCGAAAGAAGGTACAACATCAGTGGAGGGTAGCCTAGCAACAAGCTGAGCCCCCACACCTATTTGAATAGAAATACCTAGTCTATAAAAAAGAGAATTTCCTATCTTATAATTCAGATCATAATTTGCAATGCAATTCCTCACCTCTTCAAAAGAACCACCATGTCTTCACCCAGTTCACCAAAGGTAGAAAAAGCAAGGACCCCGAAACCGTAACCATGTTCAGAGCACTTCGCCAAATATTTGGTGCGCTTGCGAGCGATGACACTAGATATGGCAATGCCCGGAACAAAGGCCCGGCCGCTGTTACCATAGAATGGAGAAACCCATGTAACATCGAAGCATATGTCTTTACCATTCTCCCAATTACAAACAAGAATGTCAATAGGCTTCAAAGCCGTATCCTTGTCAGATAAAAGGCCAAGGTTAACTTCCTTCCTAGCCACAACCCCAGCCTTATAAAAAATATCCGTAATAACATCTCTGACAAAGTCATGCCTAAATTTGAGCCCTACCTCACTAGCACAATGAAGTGCATGATCGCCAAAATCATCCATGTTCCTCCTACAGCAAGTACAAACCTCAACATTGTTGAAAGTGGGTATACCGAGCCTATAACAAACAAAATCTCCGAACTTCCGAGGTCCAAGGGTTTGGTTAAGGCCACCAATCCGTACAGCTTTAAGATAGTCTTGCGCATGGTCGATCCTGTTGCTCTTCCAAAGGATAGCATCACGTTCCGACATAGGATATTTGTTGGGTATATCTTTCTTAACAACGTCAAAATACAGTACTACCAGTGATTTCATGGGACGAATGGCAATAAAATTGATGTTGAAAGAGGACAACCCGCAGACCTCTGTGAAACGAGAAAAGGCATTCAAATAGCTACGACTGGGAGCTGACTCAGATGGAAGTTTAAGAATGGTATCCTGCAAACTTAGCATCTGAAAGCAAGAAGCAAGGTAACAAAAGTTAACTATGTCAGCCATCGTATGAACACCGAGCCCACCATCCTTCAATGGCAAAGTAGTAATGCGTTGTTGAAGGGGGCCAAACCCTGCCCCATCACCTGTCACTATATGCTGCAGGAACTGTAATAAAGGCAGACCATAGCAAGGAGAAATCTGATGAAGAGCAGCAGGGTTAGTAGTCCGAAAGTTGAAATATGATGAAGACCATTCTTCATTCTTCATTTTCTTTTTTTGATAATAAGAGAAATAAAATACAAAACAAAATGAAAATAAAACAAACCATGGCCATAAGAAAAGTACTTTACCACTTGATTCTTCACAACTTGTATTGTCTCGATATCATAAATTTCAATAACTCTCACCTTTTTATTTTCTTTGCTCTTGTAATTAAGTCTTCATACTTGGATATAGAATTATGCTCATTGTATTGTAAGTCTTCAACATGTATGTAAAAATCTGCTCATTGTATGTTGCTTTAATTGAATACGGAATTTGCTCTTAATTGTTCCGTTGTTGCTTGCAAACCTCTTGTACGTCTTCAACTTTCCTTGTAATTTTTGAGTCGTTCCCTTGTTGATGATAATGGTGTTTCTATGGATCCGTTGTTGTCGAGAGAGAGAATGGTGCTAAATGCAAATCGAACTACAAGAAGAAGGCTTTCATCTATAGACGCCACCCTCATAATTGACAAAATTAGCACTCAAGAGATCAAAGAGTAGTGCTTCTATTGGTAGGAGGTTAGGTAGCTCACCATTCTACCCGGAATTAATGTACGGTGACACACACTCAAAAGAAAGCTTTTTTAGTCCGCTACAAAGAAATTTTATGGTCGGTGCCTCACATGTTATAAATACGGGTAATCCCTACTAATGATTGATCAACAACTCTACAATGCATTTCTCACTGCTCCTCATTTGCCACCGGCATGATTAAATCCATTATTTAACACTCTAACAAGCAAGAAATCCGAATGTAGTTCCCTAACACTTCCAAGTTCAGTTATGTCGGTCAGAATTCTCTATGTAAACATACCTAGAAGTATGCTAGTGACTCTAACACTACACCAAATTCTGGGATTAGAAACAGAACTAAGCCGTTACTAAAACGGGTTGTAACGGCTCTTGCCTGTTGCAAAAGTGGGTGTTACATTTTTTTTGTAACGGCTTTGTGGCCGATTCATGAAATTTTGGTTGTAGAATTGACCCTTATAACAGCCGCGAGTCAGTTTAATTTGCCACGTGGTAACAGCTCCGGTCACATTACGATTTTTTTTTTTTTGTAATAACGCAGATAGTAACAAACTTAGAGTCACACGAACTTTTTTGTAATAAAGAAAAATTACGCTATCAACATTGACCTGGTCAAAATTAGTCAACACTGACCAATTTTGACTGGTCAATATTGAGTCATAGCTCATATTCAAATTTTAAATAAGCCTAATTAAAAAAAAAAAATTACTCCGCATAAATCTTTCATCTCATCAACATTCAACAATACTTCAATCAATTCATATCAACATTCATTCACTTCACATCAACATTAAATCAATGAAAGAACACAAATTCTTCTAAGTACCAAAAAAATCAGGTTAAGTATCAAATTCTAATAAGTACCTAAACACTCTTTTACATTCATTCTCTGTCACAGCAAACGCAAGCTCAGGGAAACTGCATTTAACATTGGATGATCATTTCAAATTCATGGGATCAGTTAATAATCAAAACTATAATTACACGTGAAACTCCCTCAAACTGAACAACAAACCATAAAATCTGATTAAAAACCCTAAAATCGAAAAACTCAAACCCTAAAATAGATGATGAAAGACTTACAGATTATGAAATCCAAACCCTAAACTCGATTAGTAGATGATGAAATCGAAATCTTAATAGAAAAAACGGAATCACAAATGAAACCCTAAAAACAGATGATGAAAAACGCAATCGAAACTGAGGAAGTGATGATGATAAAACACTTACCCAATCGAAACAGATGAATAACCCAATCGAAACCCTAAAATCTGAGAGGGAAGAGAATGAGAGGTGGGAGGAGAAAAGAGAGAAAAGAAGAGAGGCAGGACCGCAGGAGCGAGAAAAGGGAAGAGAGGAAAACTGAAAAATCGATTTGTCGATTCTCATTAAGGCATGAGATGAAGAGAGGCATGCATGTGAATGACACATGCAGGGGAGGAAATATCCCTAGTTTTACTCATCTTGGGTGGAAAAAATAATGGCACGCATGTGAATGGCACACGCAAGATTGCAAGTGTGACCACCCTGGTGTGACCAAGCGTGTGACTGGCACGCCTAAAAAAATTCGTAACGGCTTCACCTGTTATTTAATTTTTAAAAAAATTAGTAACGCTAAGACTTAAGTACTTAATTTTTTTGTAACGGCCATTTGTAACGGGAAATTCGTAACGGCTCATAAGCCGTTACGAATTGCTGTTACGAATCCGGAAATTTGGTGTAGTGTAAAATCTCTACAAGTTGGAGGTTTTATGTTAATTTTTTTTTTAAATGCTTAACCACTCCCCCACACTTAAACCTTACATTGTCTTCAATGTAATTGAATCCTCCCAGTAAAGTCAAGGTGGGAAATCCTAATATGATATGGAATAAAAAAAATAAATAAACAAAAATCAAAAGCATAAGAAATGCAAAACCTATGGGTTGCCTCCCATGAAGCGCTTGTATGATTCATTCCTCGTATACTAACAATCTGAAAATTTGGGGATCCACCCATGGTACCTGTTTTGCAAATAATAGCTCCATACAAATGTTAGCACAAGAAAATAAGAATAATGTTATCGCTCGATAGAAATTCCCCCCACACTTATTCTTGCCCACACTCGGAAGTGTGTAAAGAACATAATATTTGGGAACTTCCATGTATTCCTCTTGGCAAACCTGCATAGTGTTAGAATCAAATGTTTCCAATGGTGGATATCTAGAACCAAAACTATCTAAAAATACTTTCGAAGCACATACATTCAAACCAATAAGAGGTAAAGGAGAAGAATCAATATGCAAAGGGTTAGACAAACCTTGCACAATCTCTTGTTTTGCGGAATCCCCTTCATCCTTAGAGAATTCATATGAATTACTTACCTCTTGTATATCGTGGTCCTCTATCAAACCTTGCAACCATTCGTCATTATTTTCTACCTTAACCAAAGTCGAGGCATCATTAAAATCATTGGAAAGTTCAATTGGGTCTTCCACAAAATCAATCAATTTGGTTTTATTCTCGAGCATCATCTCTTTAACATTCTCATCATCAGAATGGGGCCATTCACTAAAATTATTTTCGTCGGTATAGATTTTAAGATCTTCTTGGGAGGGTGTTACATCCTTTATAACAATAGGGAAGTCACACCCAATCTCCTTCTTTTGAATAGGTGAAGGATCCTTATTATGATCCGGAGTTGGAATAACTTCATCCTTGTGTTGATGGTGGTTTTTAGCTTAGGGTTAAAATTGTAAAACCTTGCATCTGATGTGACGTCACTCTGTAAGGAAACAAAGCCGTGAGTGTTAACCTCTCCACCGACATATTTATTGATCCGTTCAATATATTTACATGAAATTTATGCAGACTGACGCATGTAGCAACCATCCCAGATGTTCTGTAAATTTTGGCGCCTTGCTTATATTCACTTGATATAAGTTTCTTTGAATACTTTCTGTGCTATGTTCCCCGACTGAACCCTTAATGTTGATATGACATGACAATTTGTGTTCACTCGCAGCAGAGTAGCACGAATTTACAAATATCAAAGATAAGGTCTTTGCATAAGGTATTCAATCAGAAAGCATGCTGCTCTCTGGAAATGAACTTAAAAGAACTCTGTGTCAACATATATAATTCCATCGATTACCCTGACTAATTTGCAAAAGTTAGGATTTTGCGCCTTGCGCAGTATATCAGACGTTGCTTGTCGAAATTTAAGCCTAGGCAAACTAGGTAATTAATCTGCATGGATTAGTAGGTGCAAAACCTTTCCCAGAATCAGAAAACAAGGAGCCGCAAGACATCAAAGGGAGGCGTGGCCCTTCTATAGGCCAGCCGGCACCACTTGCCATTGGCGACGCCCCTATCCTAAACCGGCCCTACTTCCCTCGACCAATCAGGTCGCCTTAAAACCGCCACGCTCACACTAGTCGTGGCTGGGCCCATACCTGCCGGCCCCAATTTCCATCGACCAATCAGGTCGCTCTAAAGCCGCCACACTCACGCCAGAAGTATAGCCATGCCCATGCTTGGCCGACCCCTCTCCATCCTACCGACCAACCGGGTCACTTTAAAATGCGCCATGAGCACTAGAGGTGTGGCTGCGCTTTATGTCTGGCTGGCCCCTTTTCTTGACCAATCAAGTCGCTCTAAACTCGCCACCATAAATTAAAGGCCAAACGCACCCTGTCGCGCCACCATACTAACTGGCAAGCCAAACTCTCGCCGCCACAATAACATATTAATCGGCATGCCAACATGCCACTCCGCCGCAGTAACATGCCAACGTGCCACTTTGCCGATCAGTAGCCAAAGCTGCAGCGCTGATGCCAACCCCCCATGACCAAGCCGAATTTATGAAAAGCCGCTAATGCAAGGATCACCAATTCTGCATACCTCCTGACAAAGGTTAGCCAAATCTTCCTGATAATCTATTTATGACTTGTAGTTTCGATTTTATCCTAGTCTGTCACCATCTCATGCTTACCCCGCAACAATTCCATTATTCCGAGCTAAGCAGTGGACTTAATGTTGATGGTGGTTTTTAGCTTAGGGTTAAAATTGTAAAACCTTGTATCTGATGTGACGTCACTCTATAAGGAAACGGATCAGTGGGTGTTAACATCTCCACTGACATATTTATTGAGCCGTTCAATATATTTACATGAAATTTATCTAGACTGGCGCATGTAGAAACCATCCCAGATGTTCTGTAAATTTCAGCGCCTTGCCTATATTCACTTAATATAAGTTTCTTTGAATACTTTCTGTGCTATGTTCCCCAGCTAAACCCTAAATGTTGATATGGCATGACAATTAGTGTTCACTCACAGCAGAGTAGCACGAATTTCCAAATATCAAGGATAAGGTCTTTGCATAAGGTATTCAATCAGAAAGCATGCTGCTCTTTAGCAATGAACTTAAAAGAATACTGTGTCAACACATAAAATGCAATCAATTACCCTGACGAATTTGCAAAAATTAGGGTTTTGCGCCTTGCGCAGTATATCAGACCTTGCTTGTCGAATTTAAGCCTAGGCAAACTGGGTAATTGATCCACCATGGATTAGTACGCGCAAAATATTGCCCAAAATAAGAGAACAAGGATCCGCAGGGTAGGAGCAGTAGCAAAGGGAAGCGTGCCCATTCCTTAGGCCGGCCGGCGCCACTTGCCATTGGCCACGCCCCATCCTAAACCGGCCCCAATTTCCATCGACCAATCAGGTTGCTCTAAAGCCGCCACACTCACACCAGAAGTGTAGCCACGCTCATGCTTGGCCGGCCCCTCTCCTTTCTACCGACCAATCAGGTCACTTGAAAATGCGCCACGAGCACTAGAGGTGTGGCCGCGCCTTATGTTTGGGTGGCCCCTTTTCTTGACCAATCAAGTCGCTCTAAACTCGACGCCATACATTAAAGGCCAAACACACCCTGCCGCGCCACCATACTAACTAGCAAGCCAAACACTCCCTCCCACAACAACTTATTAATCGGCATGCCAACATGCCAACATGCCGCAGTAACATGACAACATGCCACTCTGCCGCAGTAACATGCCAACATGCCACTCTGCCGCAGTAACATGCCAATGTGCCACAAATAATGCCACTACGTGCTAATCCACTTATTATTTGTGGCCAATGCCATAACGGACTCCAATTAGGATTTCGTGATCGAAACAAGACTTTTTTAGCCTAAACCTTAATTTTTGGTCATAGTCCACAACATGCCACGAGCCACTTTAGCCTTGGCCATGCCGCCAAGCCCTAACCAAATCCTAGCCTTGGCCACGCCGCCAAGCCCTAACTTTGGCCACGACGCCATTTCCTAGCTTTGGCCACGCCGCCAAGCCCTAACTTTGGACACAACGCCAGATCCTAGCCTTGGTCATGCCGCCAAGCCCTAACTTTGGCCACGACGCCAAATCCTAGCCTTGGCCACGACGCCAAATCCTAGCCTTAGCCACGCCGCCAATCCCTAACTCTGGCTACGACGCCGAATCCTAGCCTTGGCCACGTCGCCAAGCCCTATCGTTGGCCACGTCGCCAAATCCTATCGTTGGCCACGTCGCCAAGCCCTAGCTTTGGCCATGACGCCAAATCCTAGCTTTGGCCATGCCACAACGCCATAGGCATGGCCAAGCCACAACGCCACATACGCGGATATGCCACCATGCCGTAGGTGCATGCCACTACGCCGCGGTTATGCCGTTATGCCATTAACAGGTGCCAACAGAATGTGTCCATAATCAACGGATACCATCTCTCATGAATTGCAATCTCAGCAATCCAAGTTCGCCACCGAGCTGACTGACTTGTGGCAAGTTTTAGGTGACCAGCCGCTTAAATCTAGTGGCCATGGCTACGCCAGGCGCCACTTAACCACAGTGCCACTGGCATGCACGAGCTATGCCAGTCATGCCGCAACGCCACTGGCATACACCAAAAACGCACTGTGCCATTACCAGGCGCCAACAGAAGGTAGCCATAATCAACGGCTACCCTTCCTCATGAGATGCAATCTCAGCCTTCCAAGTTCGCCACTGAACTGACGGACTTGTGGTAAGTTTTAAGCGACCAACCAAGGCGAACCTAATATCATCACATGCTATTTTCCCACGGCAAGCCTATTGATTTTAACTTGCCACACGTAGCACAATGCTACATGTTTTCCACGAAAACACTTGAGACATCAAATATGTCACAAACTGGGGGATACTCATCAGGGTATTGGTCTGTCGGTTTACAGCGTGCGGCGTGCAATATGCCCGTTATAGGAAACTGTCATGAAGTAGGACAATTAATGGCGGCAAAAAGTAACGGGTGTAAGCGGATCCACTTCCTTCATAATGGAAGCATGGGTTTCTGACGGTTATGCGTTACTCCATTCTTCCACCACTCAATCGTTTCCACTTCCTATGAGACCAGGGTACATTTTAATATGACTTGTATAAATAGGCTTCACTTATTTCCACCAAAGGACAAGTTTTTTGGTCGGAAACATCACAGTATCCAAAAATCACTAAAGAACTGATACCTTTCATTCCAATTCCACTTTTTGATACAAGTCATAAACAACCACACATTCAGAATCAACTATTCTAGTCTCAACACTTTCTTCGCTTCCCTCCCTAAGACCAACCCTTCTCCTTCACTTTGTGACCAAGCAAGCCTGGAACGACCATTTCTTGGTTTAGGCCAGGATTGTACAAATTGATCTCTCGATTCAAAAGTGCTCCCGTACAGTGCATTGTTTAGGGTTTAAATTCGTTTCTCATCCACACATCCAAAATTACCAAAATCGGCAGAAACAATTTTCACATACAAACACTTTTATATAATATTACTTTTGAAGTTTGAGTAGAAGAAGGTTTCCTTTTAGGGCCATGCACAGAAGAAGATAGTTGGGCCCGCGGAGTCAATGCCCCACGGCCAAAGACAGCGGCACCATCTCCGTACGGCCAAGGTGGCAGCGCCATCCACCATTCTAAGAACGTATCCAAGCTAGCCATGCCATCCTCCATTCCGAGCAAGCAACGCCATTCCAAGCTAGCCGCGCCATCCGCCATTCCCAGCTAGGCGCGCCATCCTCCATTCCAAGCTAGCCGCGCCATCTACCTTTCCTAGCCATCCAGTGCCCGTTCCGCGGACCAAGTTGATGTGCCACCTCTGCCGATTAGTAGCAAAAGTTGCAGCGCTGATGCCAACACCCCACGGCCAAGCCGGATTTATGCAAAGCCGCCAATGCAAGGATCACAAATTCTTCATGCTTCGTGACAAAGGTTAGCCAAATCTTCCTGACAATCTCTTCATGACTTTCCGTTTCGATTTTATCCTTGTCTGTCACCATCTCATGCTTACCCCGCAACAATGCCACTGATCCGAGCTAAACAGGGGACTTAATGTTGATGGTGGTTTTTAGCTTAGGGTTAAAATTGTAAAACCTTGCATCTGATGTGACGTCACTCTGTAAGGAAACGGAGCCGTGAGTGTTAACCTCTCCACTGACATATTTATTGAGTCGTTCAATACATTTACATGAAATTTATCCATACTGGAGCATGTAGCAACCATCCGAGATGTTCTGTAAATTTCGGCGCCTTGCCTATATTCACTTGATATAAAATTCTTTGAATACTTTCTGTGCTATGTTCCCCGGCTGAACCTTAATGTTGATATGGCATGATAATTTGTGTTCACTCGCAGCAGAGTAGCACGAATTTCCAAATATCAAGGATAAGGTATTTGCATAAGGTATTCAATCAGAAAGCATGCTGCTCTCTCGCAATGAACTTAAAAGAACTTTGTGTCAACAAATAGAATTCCATCAATTACCCTGACTAATTTTCAAAAGTTAGGATTTTGCGCCTTGCGCAGTATATCAGACCTTACTTGTCGAAATTTAAGCCTAGGCAAACTAGGTAATTAATCCGCCATGGATTAGTAGGTGCAAAACCTTGCTCAGAATCAGAAAACAAGGAGCCACAAGACAACAAAGGGAGGCGTGGCCATTCTTTAGGCCAACCGGCGCCACTTTGCATTGGCCACGCCCCCATCCTAAACCGGCCCTACTTCCCTCGACCAATCAGGTCGCCTTAAAACCGCCACGCTCACACCAGTCATGGCTGGGCCCATACCTGCCGGCCCAATTTCCATCGACGAATCAGGTCGCTCTAAAGCCGCCACACTCACACCAGAAGTGTAGCTATGCCCATGCTTGGTCGGCCCCTCTCCATCCTACAGACCAATCAGGTCACTTTAAAATGCGCCACGAGCACTAGAGGTGTGGCCGCGCTTTATGTTTGGCCGGCCCCTTTTCTTGACCAATCAAGTCGCTCTAAACTCGCCACCATACATTAATGGCCAAACGCGCCCTTCCGCGCCACCATACTAACTGGAAAGCCTAACGCGCCCTACCACAACAACATATTAATCGGCATGCCAAAATGCCACTCTGCCGCAGTAACATGCCAACGTGCCACTCTGCCGATCAGTAGCCAAAGCTGCAGCGCTGATTCCAACCTCCCATGGCCAAGCCGAATTTATGCAAAGCCGCCAATGCAAGGATCACCAATTCTGCATACCTCCTGACAAAGGTTAGCCAAATCTTCATGACAATCTATTTATGACTTGCTGTTTCGATTTTATCCTTGTCTGTCACCATCTCATGCTTACCCCGTAACAATTCCACTGTTCCGAGCTAAGCAGGGGACTTAATGTTAATGGTGGTTTTTAGCTTAGGATTAAAATTGTAAAATCTTGTATCTGATGTGACGTCACTCTGTAAGGAAACAGAGCCGTGGGTGTTAACCTCTCCACTGACATATTTTTTGAGCCGTTCAATATATTTACATGAAATGTATCCAGACTGGCGCATGTAGCAACCATCCCAGATGTTCTGTAAATTTCGACGCCTTGCCTATATTAACTTAATATAAGTTTCTTTGAATACTTTGTGTGCTATGTTCCCCGGATGTACCCTTAATGTTGATATGGCAATACAATTTGTGTTCACTCACAGCAGAGTAGCACGAATTTCCAAATATCAAGGATAAGGTCTTTGCATAAGGTATTCAATCAGAAAGCATACTGCTCTCTGGCAATGAACTTAAAAGAACTCTATGTCAACACATAGAATTCAATCAATTACCCTGACTAATTTGCAAAAATTAGGTTTTGCGCCTTGCGCAGTATATCAGATCTTGCTTGTCGAATTTAAGCCTAGGAAATCTGGGTAATTGATCCACCATGGATTAGTACGCGCAAAATATTGCCCAAAATAAGAGAACAAGGATCCGCAGGGTAGGACCAGTAGCAAAGGGAAGCGTGCCCATTCCTTAGGCCAACCGGCGCCACTTGCCACCGGCCACGCCCCCATCCTTAACCGTCCCCAGTTTCCATCGACCAATCAAGTTGCTCTAAAGACGCCACACTCACACCAGAAGTGTAGCCACGCCCATGCTTGACTGGCCCCTCTCCTTCCTACCGACCAATCAAGTCACTTTAAAATGCGCCACGAGCACTAGAGGTGTGGCCGCGCCTTATGTTTGGCTGGCCCCTTTTCTTGACCAATCAAGTCGCTCTAAACTCGCTACCATACATTAAAAGCCTAACGCACCCTTCCACGCCACCATACTAACTGGCAAGCCAAACGCGCCCTGCCACAATAACTTATTAATCGGCATGCCAACATGCCGCTCTAACATTCCAACATGCCGCTTTGCCGCAGTAACATGCCAACATGTCACTCTGCCGCAGTAACATGCCAATGTGCCACAAATAATGCAACTACGTGCTAATCCACTTTCTGTTCGTGGCCAATGCCATAACGGACTCCAATTAGGATTTCATGATCGAAACAAGAATTTTTTAGCCGAAACCCTAATTTTTGGTCATAGTCCACAACATGCCACGAGCCACTTTAGCCTTGGCCATGCCGCCAAGCCCTAACTTTGGCCACGCCGCCAAGCCCTAACTTTGGCCACTGCTAGTGCCAAATCCTAGCCTTGGCCACGCATCCAAGCCCTCACTTTGGCCACAACGCCAAATTATAGCCTTGGCCATGCCGCCAAGCTCTAAATTTGGCCACGACGCCAAATCCTAGCCTTGTCCATGCCGCCAAGCCCTAACTTTGGCCACGACGCCAAATCCTAGCCTTGGCCACGCCTCCAAGCCCTAACTTTGTCCACGACGCTAAATTTTAGCCTTGGCCACGCCGCCAAGCCCTAAATTTGGCCACGACGCCAAATCCTATCCTTGGCCACACCGCCAAGCCCTAGCTTTGGCCACGACGCCAAATCCTAGCTTTGGCCATGCCACAACGCCATAGGCATGGCCATGCCACAACGCCACATACGCTGCTATGCCACCATGCCGTAGGCGCATGCCACTATGCCGCAGTTATGCCGTTATGCCATTAACGGGTGACAACAGAATGCGGCCATAATCAACGGATACCCTCTCTCCTGAATTGCAATCTCAGCCATCCAAGTTCGCCACCGAGATGACATACTTGTGGCAAGTTTTAGGCGACCAACCGCTTAAATCTAGTGGCCATGGCTACGCCATGCGCTAGTTACACCACCGTGCCACTGACATGCACGAGCTATGCCAGTCATGCCGCAGCGCCGCATACACCAAAAAATCCAATGTGCCATTACCAGGCGCCAACAAAAGGTAGCCATAATCAACGACTACCCTTCCTCATGAGATGCAATCTCAGCCATCCAAGTTCGCCACCGAACTGACGGACTCGTGGTAAGTTTTAGGCGACCAACTAAGGCGTACCTAATAGAATCACATGCTATTTTCCCACGACAGGCCTCTTGATTTTAAATTGCCACACGTAGCAAAATGCTACATGTTTTCCACGAAAACACTCGAGACATCAAATATGTCACAAACTTTGGGATACTCATCCGGGTATTGGTATGGCTGTTTACAGCGTGCAATACGCCTGTTATAGGAAAGTGTCATGAAGTAGGACAATTAATGGCGGCAAGAAGTAACGAGTGTAAGCGGATCCACTTCCTTCATCATGGAAGCATGGGTTTCTGACGGTTATGCGTTACTCCATTCTTCCACCACTCAATCGTTTCCACTTCCTACGAGACCAGGGTACGTTTTAAAATGACTTGTATAAATAGGCTTCACCTATTTCCACCAAAGACAAGTTTTTTGGTCGGCAACATCACAGTATCCAGAAATCACCAAAGAACTGATACCTTTCATTCCAGTTCCACTTTCTAATACAAGTCATAAAACAACCACACCTTCAAAATCAACTATTCTGGTCTCAACACTTTCTTCGCTTCCCTTCCTAAGACCAACCCTTCTCCTTCACTTTGTGACCGAAGCAAGCCTGGAACATCCATTTCTTGGTTTAGGCCAGGATTGTACAGATTGATCTCTTGAATCAAAAGTACTCCCGTGCAGTGCATTGTTTTAGGTTTAGATTCGTTTATCATCCACACACCCAAAATTACCCAAAATCGGCAGTAACCAAGGTGGTCCAAATTTCCGACCGCAGGTACCAACCCCGTATAATTGGCTAGATCGAATACTTCTGGAACTTCTCCTTCGGTGGATTCTGGTGCTATAAGTGGCCATTGCCTCATCATACTCACTGACGTTCCTGGCTTCATAAGACGAACGACATCCTTGTGATCCTATAAAACAAAACAACCACGATGGACAATCAAAACACTACACGGATAATAATGTTTACATCACATAACATAAGGTTTAGGTACTTACTATGGTATTGTAAACGACGGAGGCCCAACTTCCTTTGTAAACCCATAATACCTTTCGTCCATCACCGGGTATCCCTAAAGGTGGATCATCAGGGCCGCGAGCAAACATCTTCAGCGGGTCGGGCATGTGGTAACCTTTCTTCTTCTTTGGTCATTCTTTCTTCTTACCTTTTTCTTGAGCGTCTCCTCCTTGGTCTTGTTGTTGAACTTCCTGTTCTTGCACTTGTTCTTGAACGACTTCTCTTATCTCTTCTTCAACTTCCTTCTAACTTTCTTCTTCATCACTTTCATCCTCACCTTCTTCTTCATCACTATCACTCTCATCACTTTCTTCTTCACCACCTTCCTTGCCACCACCTTCCTCATCACTTTCACTCTCATCACTTTCTTCTTCACCACCTTCCTTTCCACCACCTTCCTCATCACCCTTTTCTTCTTCAATTTCTCTATCACCACCTTCTTGTTCAGTAGGTGTTTCAAAATCATATTCTTCATGTGTTGGTTGCTCCGCTTGAGGTGGTGGGTCATTGATGCTGATCCCTTTGGCTTTACTCCCCGTGGCCCTTCGGTGGGAAGCATTCAAATTTTGACCGCCTTTTCGACGAGGTTCCCGGCTTGATTTTGTTGGTTGTCCTTGTTTGGCCTGTAGAATACGGAGTTAAGCAACAAACAACAATGAAATCGAATGCATTTTTTCTAAGTCAAGGTACACAATCGGTTTACACGATACATATATAAAGTATGATTCCTAACATAATAAATCAAACAATCGGATATTGTTAAGTGCTAATGTAAACCGATTCTAGAAATCGGTTTACTCGATATACATATAAAGTTCGATTCTAAACTACACAATCGGTTTTTGTGAAGATATATGTAATCCGATTCCAACAAAATAAAGATCCAGGAATATTGGCTATAACAATCGGGATATTTATACATTAACGTTCACCGATTCCTTTTCACATGCAGAACAATCGGTTTATAAGTTTCAGAACATAATCCGTTTCTAACAAGCATCGGATTACTTCGTCATTAACGTAACCCGATTATGTGAACAGTGAAATTTTTTGATTTCAAAATTCTCGATTTCTAACCTAATGCATGTTACTAAAACCTAGTTTAGAGGATTGGGTTGATAGAAAAGTACCTGATTCGACCCATTTCTTCTTCTTGTGCGATATGAGAGGCTCGGATTGTTCTTTCACTTCCTTCGTTTTATTTCGAATCGCTTCAACAAGTCCGGGATTGTCGGCACTAGAATTATTCCTGTTAGTAACATACTTAGTTCTTGGTTTCGACATTTTATAGAAGAAAGAAACGATTAATCGTTTTTGAAAAAATAAATAAAGAGGGAGTAGAGGAGATGAAGAATCGGTTTTAGGTTAGAAATGAAAACTGATTTTTGTTAGTTAGGTTTATTAAGGATTGATGGGGGTAATTTAGTAATATTAATATTTTTTGAGGGTAATTTTGGTAGT
Source organism: Papaver armeniacum (assembly GCA_023531295.1). Taxonomy (NCBI): domain Eukaryota; kingdom Viridiplantae; phylum Streptophyta; class Magnoliopsida; order Ranunculales; family Papaveraceae; genus Papaver; species Papaver armeniacum. The sequence goes on along the minus strand of JAJJWW010002472.1, from coordinate 90,265 downwards.
TCACATAAATATTAGACACCCCTTATCATTGTGTATTAGGTAGATGAAGTAATCTATAGGCCCCAATTAAGTGGCATAGGCCCAAATTTAGCCAGGCTAACTAAAGTCTATTATTCAAGAGCAATTTGTTTTCGATTCCACGGATAAATAAGACTTTTCACCTTATTTATAAGGATGGTTTAATATCTACCATTTTTGTTTGCATGGTGTTGTTACTTTTTTTTTCCACATCGTGGCCCATGCCGCACAAACAACAAACATGTGCTTTAACTTTATCTATCTTTTTAATATTGATATCTGATCTGCTACTATTTCATAACAGTGCATCTTTACGAGTCTTGAATTTAAATGTCAAAAGTCTTACGATCAATGATATTTCAAATCTAGATACAACTCTCCAGAGGTTCTAGCGAAGGAATAATATTGAGGGATACATGTAAGCTATACGAAACATAATTCTTAGATTGAGTTTTATTGTTACCTCCAAAAGGACACTAATTCATATACTACTGAAAATAACATGAGTTCGAAACTTGTCACCAACAAATATTATATCGATCACCTAACTAAAAGCTTTTGTCATAATGCAATTTCTTTTTGAACTCTACGGGTAAACTACACTTTTCACCTCATATATAATATAATTTCATCTCTACCTCTCTTTTTTTTTTCCGCATAGTTTTTGTTATTGTTTTTACCCTGTACTTCCCTACAAATATATCAAGGCGGTTCTTAAACTTTTTCTTTCTTTGCTATTGATCTGATATTTGTTTGATGGCGTGGAAGCTTTTTCTTGAATCTAAAATTCTCGAGTCTTATCAGTTAATGTCATTTTGAGTCTAAATTCAAAAATGTCCCCAAAAAGTTTCAAAAAAAGAAGAAATATAGAGTTTTCCCTTTGCTCATGTAGGCTTTAGGTACCATAACCATGACAGACCGAAAAATTTCGACTAACGCGCCAGCCATAACTCCCCGAAGTGCCACTCTGACGTTAGAATCCAGGCCTAAAAACTAGGCCGATGCATGTTTATTTTCCGTTGCAAGCATGCTTGGTGAGCATGATACCTTGAACTTAGCTTCCACACTATTCCAACTTATTACGGAACAAGGGTATAAAGCATTGACGAATATGGCCTATGTATCTTACATGCATCACTGGCCTTTGAGTCCTTTCTTGGTATAAAACATGCCTTGAACTTGCGCACAAGCCATTGCAGGCCTATTTCCATATCTTTACTTAGCGTAGGCATTGCTGAAAGAATCCACTTGTCTTGCTCGTGCCAAGGGTACATCAGTCAGGCTCATATCGTAACTTTCTTAAGCTCATGCAAGCTCCACTAACTTGCATACCGATATAACTTACTTTTCTAGCCATACCCAATACTCCATTGGTGTATGCCTACGTCAAAAGCCTTAATAGGAAGTATGAGCATCCAAGGAATGGAATGCAACTCGCCTTATCAAGTTTGGACACAATCATCTCTTGCATCGCAATACCGAGCCAGCGGAATGGCATAGTGATGCCTAAGCATCAAATTCCCTATTTTCAAAGTTACGTAGTTATAAAAGAGGCTTAAGCATCATTTATGCTCTTCCGGTTAAGCTATGAAGCTTACATAGTGCATAGTTCCGCATATGCACCTCAACCAAGTACCCCTCCCTATATATGTCTTAAAGACATTTTACAACTTAAACCGGCAGACCACTTTACTTTCACTAAGTTCACATGTTTTAGGTGCTTGGCCATTGCCATGTAATTCTGAATAACTGACAATAATTGTTGTGTTTCTGTTCTGGCCCATAAGCCAACTTCTATATTAGGCAATATTAACTCGACACATATTACACAACTGTTGTACGATATTGGATCTAGCCAATAACCTGCATAGTACGCTAAGGTATCGCAATAACGCTCAAGGCCATTCACCCAACTGCCCTTATGCATCATTTAGCCAACATGACATACGCCCTTGGCCAATATATTAAATTAGGCTAGTCCCATTGGAGGAATCTAATCATCCATGGTCCACAAACCTTCAGGCCCACATCTTTTTCCAGATGAAAAGCCTCTAAAAAACTGTTTCCTCTCTTTCACCACTTCTTCATTCATTCATTTTCTTTCCTCACTTTCAACCACCACCACCACCACCACCACCACCACCACCACCATCATCTGCTGTTCTTCTTCTTCTTAGCATCTTCTGGATTTCAAGAGATGGTGTCGTATATAGGATTGTTTTTGTATGGAGTTGGAGGTATAATGGTAGCGGAAGTAGCATTATTAGTAGCATTTTTTCAAGAGAAATTATACCAGTTTTCCCTGGACTAACTAAATCATATCTAATTACACCTTCCCGTCTTCGTCTTGGTTATGAAGATGTTTGGTTAGCTTCTTCTGATGGTGTTCGTCTTCATGCTTGGTTCATCAAACTCTTCCCTGATTGCAGAGGTAAACAATTCAAACCCTAATTTATCGATCTGATCGAGTTTTGTTGTGTATTTTGTTGTAGTTGATATAAATTGGTATTTTAGGGTTTATGATTATTTTCTGTGTGTATTGAAATTGGAAATTTAGGTTTGTTTTCTGGAAAAATGAAATTTAATGAATCTGAGAGTAGGATGAGAAGTAACAGAATGAGATAATTAGGGTAATTCGTATGGGTAAATATGGTGTGAGTTTGGGAATGAGGATGAATTGGTTCGTTTAGTAGGGGATACATTTGAAAATGTAGTTGTCTTAGTGTAATGACTTTGGATGAGTAACTAAACATAGCTGAAGAGTCAATGCAAGGGTAAAATGTAGCCATATAACTATGGAAATTTTGGTTAGGGGAAATTCTGGTAATGAAATGAAATGTAGTGTGATATTATGAGAATCAGTCCATTTAGTAGTCCATGATAACACTCACTAGGTTGCAGGGTAACCATTGCACTTAGATGGTTTAGACTTCAAAATGAATCTTAAGTCTAGTGGTTTTGGTGCGACTTTGTCAGTGTTATCATGGGGTACTGCTCAACAATATGTAGTGAAGCTGAGAGTGTGATGAGAAATTAACTCTATCTAAGAATAAGATTATTAGGGTATTCATTTTGACCATCATTTGTGTTTGATAATATGTGGTAAAAATCTTCCAGAAAATTAAACTGTAATTTCATGAAATCTTAGGTGCTAGAGGGAAAAGTAAAATCAGATTCCTACTGTTTCTCTAAGCTATCTTGCTATTGTTTTATGAGGATCTAACCAAATGCAATCGAAAGCTTTACATCATTACTTCGTAATTTGCTTGTCATTAAATGCAGAGATAAAGCACTCAAACACCATTGTGCTACCTTTATGCTCTAAAATTCACTATTTTCTCCTCTCCTTTGACTGCAGGTTGCAGCTCTGATATTAGAGAATACTTTCACTTCAAACCTGGATATGGCCGAATTCTATTACCCTTCCTAAAGTGATTCATTGGAGGCAGTAATGCAAAAGGTCCATGGATTCTCAATTGTGTAGTACATTTAACCTTCTTCATGGAGTACAGCGGATACTGTTGGCCAGGTGAGACTATCTAATAAAAATGCTTGCACTCAGATCCTGTGGTACCATAAATTATATCAAAATATCTCTCTTTCTCAGACCGCTGTTTTCCATACTTCCTTTCGTGCAGGTCACTTCTTATCATATATGGTTCTGAAAGTTGTATTTTTATTCAGGTCAAACAACCCATCCTATTCTTATCTGGATTGCAAGAGATGAGATGGCTCCTCCATCTCATATGAAGATGCTATATGTGAAAGCAGCCACACGTAATTAGAATTGTATTTTTGTTGAATTCCCAATTGGTATGCATATGGACACTTGGGTGTCTTTTGGAGATCTCTACAGTGCGGCAGTTCTTGGACCAAACGCCTCTGGGAAGAAGCAAGATATTACGCGCCAGAGTGAAAATGGTAATTTCTAATTTTTATTCTCTACTGATAACTAAATGCTCCACAGTTATTGATTTTCTTAAAACATTATCCTTATATTGATTGTTATTGTGACTATTATACCATTATGTTTTTCTTATTTGGCCTCTATGTCATTGATGTATAGATCTGGGGTAAGGCACCCTTTGGGACACCTAGGCCCAAGGAGAAGGCCAGATAATGACATGACCTCATTTCTATATATATAAGTTCGTTTAGTTGTGAGAAATTGTATTAATGATGATATTTATGAGAAAGAATCAGTGAGTTTTGGTGCCATGCACTCGACCTCATGACAACTCCCACTAGGTTGCTCGGTAACATTACACTTAGATGGTTTAGACTTCAAAACGAATCTTAAATCTAGTGGTTTTGGTGCAAGCTCGTGAATGTTACCAGGAGGCACTACTCAACAATATGTAACCAATAACTTTAGTGGCCAGCTTCTAAAAGAAAAATGCATTAGAAGGCGAGGAGTATCTATGAGGCCAGTCAATGTGGTTGTAATCATTTTGCGCGTAACTCGAAGTCTAAATCCGATACTTTCCTTTCTTTGCTTTTGCAATATGGACAAAAAGAACGCACAATAGAGCTGTTTTCGGCAGTGAAGCTGAGAGTGCGATGAGTAACCAACTCTATCTAAGAATTAGAATAGTAAGCTATTTCGTAGGATAGTTCGGATAATGGCATAACTTTTAAGTGTCTGAGATAGGAATCCCATATGTTTAATAATAAGAGCATTATTCCTTTATATATCTGGGTGAGTACTTTTCCATTTGCATTTTAGTTGAATTGCAAAATTGATTATAATTGAAAGTTTGATAGTTTATGGATTTAGAGTGTGGCCTTGTTTGACGGATTGAAAAGATTGAAACACTAAGAGATGTTTGTTTTTCTTGCTGCAGGTCCTACCATTCTTTTTTTCCAACAAAATCCTGGCAGTATCCTAATGCTTCTGGCTGTATAACAAATGATGCTAGGGTATGTGTTTTGTTTATTCTTCTTATTTTGCATGCTTAAATGAATTCAATATCTTTTTGATGGCCTTCACTGTTACTCTTGAGATGTTGCTCATCGTCTTGAGATGGTGTGTAAAATGTTGCAGAAATTGCAGTGCAATGTGTTTATGCTTTCCACAGAGGGTATGCATCTACCTTCATTTTTATGGCTTTTGTCGTTCTGTTCTTAAGTGTGTGATCATAGACTCACTGCGTTGAAAATCTTAAAACCTCGTTATTACTTTTTTTATCCGTAGATGTGGGGCAAATGATGGTTACCTTTCCCAAACATGGTATAATAGAGATGCTCAAGCTGCATTGGAACATCTTGCTCAGACAACCGACATCAACACATCAAGAATAGTTGTTTCTGGTAGGTCACTTGGGGGTGCAGTTGGTTCAGTGCTCACCCAAAACAATTCTGATAAGGTATGTTCCAGTAAACTGCTCATATTTTATTTTTTCTGTGTTGAGTATAGCTAATTAGCCTTCATTGCATGGAATTACTTGGCAAACAAAACTCACCAAGAACAATGCAAATATGTGCTACTTGAATTATTATTATATACTGTATTAAAAAAATTAGAAAATGAAACAGTTGACTCATATATAACAACCATAAGGGTTATACAAAAAGAAAGCATATATTATTATTAAGGGTTTACTTTTATCATCTTTACTTATACAAAATTTTGGGTCTAGGCTAGCTAGTAATGACTGGAACGACTAAGTGGCTCCATATCTTGATACAATCACTTTTTTTGAACTTCGTTTTTTAAGAAAGGTCAGAGTGTTATATTGTTTTGGCAGATAATTCTTTTGTGAGTTACGTTACAATAACAGATCTCGTATATATACAGTTTATGTTTACATTAAGTTCATTTTGATCATCATCTGTGGTTGACAATATGTGGCTTGACTCTTCCAGAATATTAAATTGTAATTTTATGAATTCTTTGGTGCTGAAGTGAAAAGTAAAAACTGATTCATAATTTCATACTGTTTCTCTATGCTTTCTTGCTATTGTATGATGATGATCTAACCACATGCAGTTTAAAGCTGTACATTGTTACTTCGTAGTTTACTTGTCATTAAATCCAGACTGCAGAGATAAAGCACGCAAATACCTCTGTGCTACTTTTATACTCCAACATTCACTATTTTTCTTCTCCTTTGACTGCAGGTTGCAGTTGCGATATTAGAGAATACTTTCACTTCCATCCTGGATATGGCAGGAGTTCTATACCCTTCCTAAAGTGGTTCATTGGAGGCAGTAGTGCAAAAGGTTGAAGGATTCTCAACTGTGTCGTACGTTCTCCTTGGAGTACAGTTGATATTGTTGGCCAGGTGAGACTATTTATCAAGAATGCCTGGTCTCTTATCCTATGGTACCATAAACTATAAGATGTGTTAATTCCTCTGAAACTTGTGGTCAAAGTTTCTCTCTTTCTCGCATCCCTTGTTTGGCACTTCCTTTCCTGCAGGTCACTTCTTATTATATATGGTTCTGAAACTTGTGTTTTTACTCAGGTCGAACAGCCCATCCTATTCTTATCTGATTGCAAGACGAGAAGGTTCCTCCATCTTATATGAAGACGCTATATGTGAAAGCAGTAAGAATTGTATTTTTGTTGAATTCCCAAATGGTTGCATAAGCACACTTGGATGTTGTTTGGTGGAGATCTCTACTGGAATACAGTGCGGCAGTTCGTGGAACAAAACGCCACCGGGAAGAAGCAAAATACTACGCACCAGAGTGAAAATGGTACTTTTCATTGATTTTTATTCTCAACTGATAATTAAATTTTCCACAGTTATTGATTTTCTTAAAACATAATCATTGCAACCATTTTCTTATATGTATTATTATTGCTACTATCATACTATTATGTTTTTCTGATTAGGCCTCTATGTCGTTGATATACAAGTCTCAGTAAGGCACCCTTTGGGACACCCTGGGCACAAGATAAAGGCCAGATATTGACATGACCATTTTTGTATATGATTAAGCTTCATTTTCACTGAACTTCATTATCTGGAAGAAACATATCAAACTTTAGTTGATGGATTTTCTTTAATATTCTATTGTTTGACGATTTTATTGCTAAATCAGATTATGAGAAAAAATGATGGGCGAGCATTAGACAGATGGAAATTTTAAACTTATCATCCACCCAAATGATTTTTACCTGTATTTTAAATGTTGTTGGAGCTGAAAACTTTGCCTTGGCCTTGGTGCTCAGACTTAGGTTGTGTTTCTCTATTCTGTGTGCTGATTCTTTTCTACGTGGTTTTGGGATTCACTCTTGATATGTACACAACTACTAGAACATTGTGAACTAAGACCTGCCTAAAACCTCTGTCATCGGTGTTTAGTCCCATGTATGAAATAAGAAATTTGTGCTTAGAGTTGCCATTTGGGTCAGCATTTCTATTGCAATCTTTGGAAAGTTCAGTCACCTAGCTGTCGGGTCGATAATGAGTCTTCAGTTTGTTGAATTGTTCGATTTCCATTGAATGCCATGCCCATTATCCTTGATTCCAAACACCCGCTTGACATTTTATTTTGTGAATTACGATATGAATACTCTTTGAGAAAACTAAGGGCCAAAATAGCAATACTGAATAATCCAATCCGTTTATTTTTCCACCATTAGATTAAAATTATTGACAGTCGACACTGCTTAAGATAACTTAAGTGTATGATTATAGACTCACTGTGTTGAAAATCTTAAAGCCCTGATTACAATTTTAATCCAGAGATATGGGGCAAGTGATGGTTACTCTTCCCAACTTGGTATTACTAGAGATGCTCAAGCTGCTTTGGAACATCTTGCTCACAGAACTGACATCGACACATCAAGAATAGTTGTTTTTGGTAGGTCACTTGGGGGTGCAGTTGGTTCAGTGCTCACCAAAAATAATCCTGATAAGGTATGTTCCAGTAAATTGCTCAAATATGTGCTACTTGAACTGTCGTTACTACTGTATCAAACTGAAATTGTGGTTACTATTAAACTGAACCCTGCTCACTTGAGAACAATCAATCAGAAAAATTATGGCCTGCATATATCTCTTATACTGTTATACTTCAAGAATATACTTATTTCGTATTTCTTAGATATTGTAATCACCTGCAAAACAGATAACTAACATTTAGAAAATGAATTAATTCATGTCAGCTTCAGAGTAACACGGAGTAATACTATTAATGGTTTACTTTTGTCATCTCATCTGTTACTTATACAAAATTTTAGGTCTAGCTAGTAATGACAGAAATGGTTTACTTTTATTTATTTACTTTTATCACTTTCCCGTTTGTTGTAGAAAATGTAACAGTACCCGTACCATATATGCTATGGGTTCTGCACCAGGCTTTCTTGTCATCAAAATTGTTTGTTTGCATTATTTTTAAATTTCTAAACATCTGTGCAAACTGCAGGTGAACCCGACTCCCATGGCTCCCAAGCAGTAATATTAAAGGAATTAAAATCAAAGGACTGCAAAGGTAGCGTTGTTGTTTTATCTTTGGTGTAGAACATGTAACAGTACCCGTACACATCAGTGTTACAAAACTGTTTTGTTTTGCTCATGTACAGTGTGGGTCCTGCACCAGGCTTTCTTGTCATTGACATTATTTGTTTGCATTGTTTCTAAACATTTCAAAGAACTGATATGAATTTTCTGGATTCTGAAGATGATGATTCAACTGGTACTCATTTGCTAGCAAAAGTTGGCTCCAGAGAATTACTGCTACTAGGTAGCCTTGTTGTTTTATATTTGCAGTTTGTCCAATGCTTTCTCAGTGAATACTAGTTTATCGATTGAAAATAACATATTTATTTATTTATTTATTTTATAGGTCCACATGGGCAGTCACAACCAAGAGACCCTTATCGTGATGATGGTTCAACTAGCATAGGAGCATTAATTAGTGTAGTAAAATCAAAGGCTGCTGGCAAAGGTAGCGTGGTTGTTTTATCTTTGTTGTAGAACATGTAACAGTACCCGTACACATCAGTGTTACAAAACTGCTCTGTTTTGCTCATATTCAGTGTGGGTTCTGCACCAGACTTTCTGGTCATCAAACTTATTTGTTTGCATTATATCTAAACAATTTGTGCAAACTGCAGGTGAAACATATCAAAGAAGTGATGGTTCAGAAAGCTATACTTGTCATGTTGATGGTTCAACTGCCTCAGCAGCAGTTTTAGGTTGTGAGCCTATGGATAGGTCCACCACCACAGTGGGTTTAACTTGTGCACACTCCGGAGTATTAATATTGGGAGACTCGCAAGGCAAAGGTAGCGTTGTTGTTGTTTTGTCTTTGCAGTTTGTCCACGTTTTATCTTCCTTCTAGTTTCCATGTCAACCTTATTTTTAAGGAATCCGCAAAACGTTAGCATAAAACTAGGATCCAGCATACATGGCGACACGTAGATCAAAGTCAACTTTATTTTGCCACGTGTTTAACTTTCATCTTTTACTATGTGACACCTCAAGCATCTTGTAATGACAAGTGTTGACAATATATGACACCTCAGGCATTATTTTATAATGACACGTGTTAACCTTTGCCATGTCTTAACTTTATATGACACATCGAGGTGACAGAATCGCAGGCAATTTGTTTCTGACTAGGATTCAGTTGTCCTAGGTTTTAGTTTGATTGCCAAACTAAGTGATTTCCTTTTTGTAGTTCAGTTCTGTTTCCTAGTTCTGATGATTTCTTTATTTCAGTCTTGGTGTTGTTTTAGGAATCATTGAAGCCTATAAATAATAACAAGCTCTAGCATTGTAGAAAAGCACATCACTAAAACTAGCTAGATTTTCTTACGTTTTGGTTTTTGATTTTTGTTATTAGTTCAAGGATCATCTATTATGGAGTCTCTTCCCTTGGATATCGTACAAGAAATACTTTCTCGGGTTCCAGCTGAATCTGTTTTCGGATGCAAATTAGTTTGTAAGAAATGGGTAACTATCGTCCGTGGAAGTAAGTTTGCTGCTATGCACCTCAGTTGCCAGCTTAACCGTCTCCATGATGGCGAAGACAGCAATGATAACCTAGCTGCTAAGGTGGAGCCATGTCTCTTTTTTGCTTGTTGCATTGAGGATCCCGAGGAGTACATAACTTTACTTTTCAATGGAAGACGGGTAAGTGACAGGATTAGCATTGGTGAGAAATACCTTTACAGTCAAAATCTGGAAAGGATCTATCATCCTCGTATGCACACTGACCCTTTATTTGATCACTTAGTTGGCTCGTGCAATGGTTTGGTTTGTGCATTCCAACACCACCATTTGGTTATGGATCCCATCTATATTTGTAATCCTCTTACCAGAGAATATGTTCATCTTCCTGAACTTGTTCTGAGTAAAGAAGGTGTTGATCCTAATCGTATAGTGGAAGGAGAAGTAGACTTGTTATATGATATGGCATGTGGATTTGGGTATGTTAGGTCAACCAATGAGTATAAGGTGGTTAGGATCCATTACCTCGAGCTTGAGGTAGGAAATGTGGAAGTATACACACTTGGCAGTGGTTGTGGGTGGAGATTGAAAGGCAAAGTTCCCTATCGACTGGATTCGACGCGGAATGGTAGGGGTACCTATGCAGATGACGCTATTTATTGGATTTTGGAAAACAGAGTTGTGGCCTTTGACTTGGCTAGTGAGGAGTTTCGATTGCTATCATCTGTCCCTCCGTGTCTGCAAAACCGTAAGTTCAAAGATAGGTGTGGACTTGTGGTACTTGGAAGGCGTTTGTGTTTTTATATGGATACATTACGTATGGAGATCTGGTCCTTGATGAAAAGTAGCGATAAGGAGGCCTGGCGCATGGAGTTCGTTATTGATTACGAAGACAAAGTAGGTTGTGTAGGCTGCGGTACAAAGAAGTTTCAGCCGATTTTACTTACAAAGAACGGAGAGATCATATTCTTATATGCTAAATCTGTGCTATATTGTTATGACCCGAAAATCCGGCTTTTAAAAATCATTTCCAATAAAGCATCAACCAACGGTTTCAATAGTGTTGAAGCGATTGCTCACGTAAATACCTTTGCATCACTGGAAGCAATGGGTGAAAATTCAAAGAGATATACACCTCGTCAACGAAGTGCTCGTACTCCAGCAAATTCAAAGAGAGGCACACGTCGTCAACGAAGGGCTCGTACTCCGGTGGAAGATGTCATTGATGAGTTAGACCGAGTTGCTCTGGTTGAGGGAATTGATACGACGCGTTTCAGACTCAAGTGATCAGCAGTATCATATCTCCTCTCATTATCTGCGTATTTAAATTTTTGATGCAGGGAAGACACTCTAAAGATTTAAATAGTAGATTAAAAATAGTAATGTTTTATTTTATGTTGTTATTCCTTGACTTTAATTACATTAAATAGTTTTCCGGACGTTTTTATGTTTTTTCTATCCTTGTAGCGTTCTTTCTCACTTCTCATCTATTAGGGAAGGACTGGTTGATAACGAACTATCTAGTAACGAATGATTTTTCTATCTATTGTATTATCTGCCTATCAATTCGTCGAGCAAGCAAGCTTTCAATTTACGCTCCATTAATACCAGCTCCGGATTTGATTCTAGTTTGCGGGGCCCGAGCCAGGATTATAAGAGGGGGTGCAAAAAAAAAAAATTACTGCAACATTAAAGTTTGACTAGTAAAAACCATTCATAGCACCTAAAGGACACCAAGATACTGAAAATAGAGTAGAATATGTGATTGTAGATGGAGGACAACATTCTTTGGCAATTACACTTAAATATAACATGTGAAACAAAGGCAGTGGTGAGTCAATTGGGTGTAACTAATTCTACCTAGCAGGGGACAACCTACACCAAAAGAAAGAAGTATGCAGGTAGAAAGGGAAATACATTGCAACTTCCTACTTGCCGTCTAAATTCTTTTCAAACTTTGTCTGCAAAACATAAAAGTTTCAGGTGATGATTTTATGTCGTAGTGAGTTAGGGTTTGTTCTTGAGAAGTTTGAATGAGTGGGGGCAGAGAAGATGATTTCTTTGATTCATTCTGCTTAGCACCCAAGTAAGAATCTACGTTGCATTCTGCAATTTGTCTGCCATACTGATAACGCATCCTACATTTAGTCAAGAGCCTTTAGTCACTGATGTTTTTCAATATTGGAGTGGGAGTGTTTATTTTGTTTTCCAAAATGAGCTAATAGATATCAGGAGCCTGTAATTAGGGAATTGTAAACCATCCCATTTGCTTGCTATTTCCTTTCCTATGCTCACCACTCTTGCAATTTCCAATGTGCCCAAGATAAAAGTCCCTTTCCTTGGGGATTGACCAACGCTAACTTGGTGTTAGCTGTTTGAAATGGTGTGCTGGCATAATGGTTATGGTTATATGACGCTTCTTAGAGTCATTTTACAGGCTTAAGTTTTGGAGGGAACAAGCGAGCGAATCAACCAGCTACATAACTTTGAGCCATTGAGGGTTAACATATTGTTCAAACACATTCAAAAGATGCTATCAGGTGACAGTGCTGTGATTGCCCAAATTTAAATTACCAGAACCCTATTTATGATGTAGCTGCTATTCTAACTTCTATCCAGGTAATTTGGTGCCTTTTTCTTTCTTCTTGCTCAGTGAATAACTTTTAACATAAAACATAAACGTTCTTGTTCGCAGTGTCTATCCTGTAGTTTGGCCTTCCAGTTTTAGCAAATTTTTATGACGCCGAAATTTGATACTCATTCTTCTGCTGTATTCTAATTCCTATGCAGTCGTTGCTTTGCGACCCGAACCCAAATTCTCCTTCTAATTCTGAAGCTGCATGAATGTTTAGTGATAACAAGCGGGACTACAACAGAAAGTACGCTAAGTCATTGAGCAAAGCTGGACAGCAGATTAACTGCTCATCCCTCACATGTGGATGCCATTTGACTTATTCTGTAAAGTTTGAAGTCTACTAAGTAAACATTTCCACTTGAAAACAATAATTGTAATACGGACATGAGAGTTATATAATAAAATTTGCTTGCTTGATTCCCTTCCATGTATGTTGCTTACAGAAGTATCTACATGTCGTATACTTTCCTAAAGTACCATCCCATAGTCCATAAATGTTAGATTAACACCTGATCATGGACATAATTCAATATAATCTCAGCAGCTAGCAAAGGGAAACATTACTCTGAATGTTTGATCTAAAAGGGTCAATTGTTTAAATGCTAGGCGAGTGAGAAATTTGCTTCAACATCATATTCTTGTTATCTGTAAGTGTTGTTGCAGGTATGAATTCCAAATGCAGTATGGGTCTATTGGTTACAAGTGCAACACTTGGGTATGCTCAAGATGTAACGGATAAGCGAGTGATTGCTTGTATTAGTGATGGAAGTTTCCAGGTAACTGCACAAGATATATCAACAACGTTGAGGTGTGAGCAGAACACCATCATCTTCCTGATAAATAATGGTGGGTACACCATCAAAGTTGAGATCCATTATGGACCTTACAATGTGACTAAGAACTGGAACTACACTGCCTTAGTTGATGCTATTTATAACGGTGATGGAAAATGCTGGACCACCAAGGTACCACTGGCTTCCCATTTGAGACTTTATAGTTTGCTTGTGTTGAGATTGAGATTGTACGGCTGTTGTAACTTGTCAGGGTACAAACTTATTAACTTCTATGCCTGGGTGACGACTACAGGTTCAATGTGAGGAAGAGCTGGTGGAAGCGATTGAGACTGCGACTGAAGTTAAGAAGGATTGCTGATACAAGCAAAGAGTTGCTGGAAACAGTCGTCCACCAAATGCTTAGTAAACACGTTCTGAGCCTACAGCTGATGCCATTAAGAAGTAAAATTTTATAAACAAGCGAGTCCAGAAAAATAAGTAGTCAAGTCCGACTCCATAGTGGAACTAAATTGGGAGTACAAAATTTAGTTTTGTGTCAATTGTTTCGGTCGGCCGTCCCACCGTGTCAGCGGTCATCTAGTTACATTAAATGGTTTTCTAGAGTAGAAATTAACGTATAGTCCCAAAGTTGTTGGGCTTTTGACTGTCTAGTCCTATGCTCTCAGGCCTAGTACTAGGAGGTCCAAATTTGTCAAATTTAAAACGAGTCGATCCTTTTGTAGACGATTCAGTCCAAAATGCGTATCTTTGATGGCGAAAATAACCTTCATACGAGAATCGCATCTAGATATGCTTCTAAATCATTTTTTTCATTGTCCGCTTATCCTCAGAGCTCTGCTGCGAAAGCTAAATTCTAGATTTGCATGATTGCATCCAGATTATTGCTTTCGAATTTCTTTGATTTCTCTTCCAATCTCTTGTTATTCTCGATCTATTTTTTATTTGAAATCCTAGAAATTGAGAAAGATAACCTTAGATTAGTGGTAAGGTTTACGTATTGATTAGATACGAGAGAAAATACAAAACTTGTATATTTGATCATTTGATCTATTATTTTTCATTGAATTCTTAAGATTTTTCGATTTTGCTCTTCTTCATCAACAACCAAAGGTTATCCCGCGTTAACAACCTCTGAAAGAAGAAGATCTGAAAACTACACAGGTCCGTTAAAATTCCATCTATATATTACTCATATTCATTAAATTTTACAGCACTAATAGTTTGTTTTTAACATTTCCTATGAAATCTTATTACAATTTCTTTTGTGATGCCTTGGGTGTTTTTTTTTTGTTTTCATTGGTTATCAATGCACGCTACTATGTCAGTAGATTTTGTGTAGGTGGTTCATTTTGAGTTTAAGTTCTCAGATCCATTAGATTTGTAAAATGTTGATTTATATGAGATCTATTCGAGGTTAATTGAAACTTGTGTTATTGTTCAGTTTCGACGCATAATAGATTTCAGTATATGTTTTACCATCCTTTTGTTCATTTTGTCGGATAGTGTTGTGTACCGAATATCGTTTTAAGTGAATGGGGTTCTCAAGTTTTACTGTGAATCCATTATGTTTTTTACGGTATACTTTGGAAATATGTTGAACAAAAATTTGGAAGTATGTAGTGATTATTAAGAATATCTAACAACTAGGTGCGCAAATTTCTTTCTAGACTGTCAATTTATGAATACGTTTATCAATTTTCTTGTTCAAAGTTGTGCAATCCGTTGACTTTCAAATACTTTATGGGCAAAGCATTTTCACCTGATTATGTCATGGTTTTTGAACCCCTTTGTGCAAATCTAGAATTTAATTTGAATCTGATACCTGGTCAAGTCATGAATCATTATTAATCCTAAATTATACATAAGTGTAAATTCTTTGTTTCAAAGGTTTAAGCACTCATACCAAACCTTGACTCTGTCTAAGTCCCTGACATTTTTCTGCTATGAGCTGTCGTTGGTGTGTAGGCATTTTTTAAAATTTGTACTACTACCTACTTGGAACTAATTTGCCGGAACTTAAATACAGTAGCAAGTTCTGTTTGTGAAATGCTTTTTCTTAAGGACCTAATTCAACAGCAAGTTCTGTTTTCTTGATCGTTTTATGTAATATCATGTGGAATCGTTATAACTTCCTCATTTTCATGACTGCATGCCTCCTACGACTCTTTTAGTTTTAACTCCTTCAAGATGCTTTAAAGCTTTTGACACTTTTTGTCCATCTGTTGGTGTAGTACAAATGACGAATGAAGTGCCTCTTTGCAAGTAAAATGACTCTATGTTCGGTCTTTTAATATTCTTAGACAATGGGCTTACTCCGGGGATTGGTTAGTAAGTAGTCTCATGACTCTCAGTATCTCATGTTAATTATGAATTTCCGCCAAATTATTTGCAATATTGGTAGCCCGGTAATATTGGTACCTGCCTTTAGGGACATTTTTAGGAACTTTAAATTTTTGAAATGAATACCATAGTTGGTGCTAAGGTTTTTAATGCGCACATAGTTGTACGCATATTAATTCTTAATGTGTATATAATTGTACACATGCTGATTTTTGATGTGTACAACTATTTATTGTTAATTGACAGGATGAGATTGGGGAAAGTGTTTGTATACAATAAATTGACGGGATGAGATTGGGGAACAAGGTCATTGGATAAAATGAACGGAGAAGCAAATACTAGTAAGTTCTTTAACATATGTGTTAGTAGCTCCTTACAGATTTTAGTAGAATCCGACTTTCAGCTCTTTAGATATTGAATTGGTAATGTGTACATAGTTGTACACATGTTGATTCTAAATGTGTACATGATTGTACACATGTTGTCTTTAATGTGCACATTTGTACACCCTATTAGTTGACGTGCACATAGTTGTACACCTGTTGATCATTAATTTGCACATAGTGGTACACCTGTTAGTTGACGTGTACAGATTTGCACACCTATAAATCGTTAATGTGCACATAGTTCTACACATCTCGATGGTTAATATGCACATAATTATACACCTGTTGATTTCTAATGCGTGCATATATTGATTCTTGGATTCGATATTTTGTTTTGTGAACTGAATTTTTCATTGGGTGCTCTACATTTAATATGATTTTTTCATCACATCGGTTGGTATTGTTGTTTATCGTCTTGTTTTCTTTGAAATGTTACCTCCAAAAGCTTGCATTCATATCCAATAAGGTGGTTTTAAGGGAGGAAAAAGTGATGCAAATAAAAGCAGTTGTTGATGTAAGGAAGGATTGTGCAGAAGTTTCTCTTACCAGGTGAACGAGATGGAACGATTTAGATGTGGCACATGTGTTTGTTATGTACTCATCTAAATGGGTTCCCACCAGCAATTCATAGAGTAGTAACTAAGGTGTACATAATTGTACACATGTTGATTCTTAATGTGTACATAATTGTACACCTATTGTATGTGTTTCTCTCCGTTTATATGTGTTTGTTTTGTTTTACATGTACTTAGTTTTTGTTCGATTGTAGCTGTATTGTTGATAACTTGTGATTGTATTCTCTTTTTTTCAGGATCCTTTTGTCAATGGAGAGAAAGTCTCACCCGTTAATTTGAATTTGGCGACAAAGTTTTACCACCTCGAGATGGAGTTTCAGAGAACTTGGCTCATGTCAGAAACTCCATGAAGGTTTGCAAAAAGCTTGTTACACATACTTAATTCCCATTGTTAGTTTTGTTTGCATAAAACTACTTGAAGAATTTCTAAAAGCTTGTTGTTCTTAAATACACATACCATATGCCCATCATCCGTTTTGTTTGTATATCGAAGAATTGTCTTTTATCACAACCAATTAAATTCTCCTAGTTTGGTGGCTTCATTTTCGTTTTCATTTACACGTGTTGATTATTAAAGTGTACATAGTTGTACACATGTTATTCATTTTGAAGTCTAAGAAATTAGGGAAAGCACTAATGTGTACATAGTTGTACACACATATTATGTTAGGTGTGCATAGTAGTCCAAATGTTGATTATTTAGGTGTAAATAGTTGTACACCTGTAGGACTATATTTATGTATACAAACCAAAAATTAGGGAAAACACTAATTGTACAGGTGTTGGATTTTCTATAGATGTGTACAAAGTTGTACACTATTGTGTTATCTCAGTAATATGTGCATTTTTGTGGTATAAATGTTGGATTTTTATACCACAAAACATCAAAAGTTACTGCATCTGTTTCTTATACCATCAAAAGTTGTCCTCTCATTAGAAATTTAGATCCTTGTAACATCTCTTAGGCAAAGATAATGTACATTCTAGGATATTTGTTGCAGATTCAGTTCCATTTTCGAACAGTTTTATTAAAATAATCTCTGCAGACCGATGAATAGATTTAAGCTCATACTTGTAAGTTAGTATAATCATTTTTTATGAGTTGTAGCATGTAAGAACTGGATGGTTTATCAATGTGTTACCCAGTATTCATGCTATCAGTGATTACTCAATTATATAGGCCTAGGTGAAAAATAAGTTAGAAACTGGTGCTACAACGATATTTTAGCTTACGAGTCACCAATATCTAGCTCCCACTGTATAATTATTTTGTTGTTTTATTAGATTCCTTGTCAGTTAAAAACTTTATGAAACAATAGGTTGATCTCTGTGCTGACCACTTTTTCCTCTTCGTCATTGTATGTATAGATGCACAGTTTAAATACATCAATTCCATGTCTTGCGTATCAACAAGATGCTTTCATGTGCCGGAGCTGACAGACTTCAAACTGGTATGAGAGGAGTGTTGGGTAAACCCTTGGGAATGGATCACCTAGCTAACTTGTTATCGTATGAGATTCAGCTGCAGTCTACTTTTGCTATGTTGGTGTACAAACTGGTGCACCTTGTTTTGTCTTTTGATTTTTTGGATTTTGTAGACATGTACATGTTTGTACGCCAATGTAAACTAAGATTTTTTAAAAATGAGAATTATATAGTCATATGGGTACTCTTTTTGTAGCTCTCGGAAAGAGCTTTCCGAATATATAAAGTTTGTGAATTTTGGACAAATGGTTTGAAAGATAAATTATTTTTATATTATTTAAAATTGCTGACATCATTATGAGTCACTTTGGACTAAACTGTAAATATTTGGACTAAATCGTAAATCAGGAAGGTTATTTGTGTACTTTAAATGAAAAGGGACTAATTTGTACCTAGTTGAATGGGTCAGGACTAACTAGTATATTTGGATAGGGTTTTGGACTAAACCGTATTTTTCCCTTTTCTAGACGTTTCCATGTTTTTTCTATCTTGGTCGTACGCTTGTAGCATTCATTCTCATCTGTTAGGGGAGGAACTGGTTGATAACGAACAATATAGTAATCATTTTCTGATCCGCGTATCAGTTCGTCGAGTGAGCAAGCTTTAAAAAAAAAAAAAAAAAATTGACACAATCCGCTGGGTTTAAGGGAATCCCAAAACCAAAGAAAACAAAAAATGAAAAACCCGAATGCATATATTCTCTCTCTGTCACGTATACTTTCTCTTACTTTTCCTGTTTTTCATTCGGAAAATGGGTCATATGACCATAGGCCCCTAAAGGTTGGTAGCATTGGACTGCTAAACTATGTGTCCGGGAGAAAAGGACATAAGATAATTTAGTCATATATACCCTTTCCTTTAAATTTTATTCTTATCTATATCCTTTTATCTCTCATATTTATTATCTCTCTCCAATTTAAAATTAATCGCGGGAAAGCTCTTAACTTCCGAAATATAAGTCCGATTTTAATAAAGTTTATATTTTCGGAAAGGGCTCGAAAATCTCTACGAAACAAGATCCATTGTTGATATGAAATTCGAAAAAAAAATCTATTTTAACCCAAGCCGAGTATACACTATGCACCCAAGTGCAACATGGCCAAAATTTATTTCCTACAAGAATATACATTATGCACCTAGGTGCAACCTGCCCAAAGAATTTTTCATATAAGAATCAAAAAAATATACATTATGCACTCGGGTGCAACCATCCAAAACTTATTTCCCTTCAGAATTATACATTATGCATTCAGGTGCATCTTGTGTACTTCGCGGATAAATATAGATCTATCCTAGTAATCACCTGCAATAAACTATGCATAACCAAAATTATTAGTTCATAATCTCGAACAATAAATCCACCACCATTACCATCACGTTCACTATCAAAGCATCAACCAAAAACAAGTATTAAAAAAGAAAAATAAGAACAATATTTTTTTTTTAAAAAATATATACATTATGCACTCGGGTGCATCTATGCCAAAACCTATTTTTCTATCAGAACATACGCTATGCACTCGGGTGCATCTTGTGTATTTCTTGGTTAAATCTAGGTTTATCCTAGGTTCTGCAATTGATAAGGAACCACTTAAATTTGGCAGCATTCCTTATTATATTACTAAGCACAAAATGGACACAGCATGAGTACTTTGTAAATTTGATCATTAAGGCACCAACAAACCCATAGTAAAATACAATTGGTGCCGGTTCAATTGTGGTTGACAGGAGCTTTATCTCAAAAAATAACTTTATCTCAGACATTTTGCCGAACAGGTCGTATGCGTCCCACAAACAAGTAATGGAGATAACTCTTATGGGTTTGTTGTCTCTCTGATGACTTCCCCTTCCCTGCAAGAAACAAATTCAATATAAATCCCTTTTAATTGTCCCTGTGAACAACATAAATCAATGATACAACACATAAATCATCTTTTTCCTTGTAATCTTATTGAAGTTCTTACATTCATATACTTCACAACAAGCAATACCTATTTTCTTCCCTGACATCCAAAATCCAGAAAACCCAATTATCACACCCACATGAATCTTGGTTAGCTGGCGTTGATTAATAAAAATAGAATTTGTTTCTTCCCTATTTTATTGGCCAAAATTCGTTATATCTCCACAAACTCAATCAACCTCTTTGATATCCTTGTTTGCTTCAAAATAATATCCAGCTATATCAACTCAATGGCGACATTCTCACCATCTCTTGCTTTCGGCGTCAGATTTCGGCACCACATTCGTATATTTCGAATCAAGATTTGTGATTTAGAATAAAACAATCATGATAGGCTATTTACAACAACCATTCAGAAATTTTAGACATGGGTTTGTTAATTATTAAGATATTTATCTAATTATATTTCATTATCACTATCACCAGCTGGTTACGAAGATTAGAAGAAGAAGAAAAGAAGAGGAGGGTATATAAGTAAACTAATTGAAAAGTAGTTGGGCGAAATAGCTACCAAGGATATTAGAAAAGTATATTAAAGAATCTTGGTTATTTGAAAGGTGTTTATATTTTGCTTGTCTTTTAGACCCGGAAATTCAAATTCAAGGGATAATCAACCAAAAAACTGGTTTTCATTAGTATCGAAACAAAGAAAAATAAAAACAGTCTCGTCTCTCTTCTTCCATAAAACAGATCTTCCCCTTGAATAATTCTAGATACTTACAATCCTAATTGAAATTAATGAGAAGACCAAATTAGTGTTTTTGGAAAACCAATTTTGATTTCAAAAGTTGTTTGTGTGTGTTTTTTGTTCTGTTCTATACACCATTAAAAAAAAATTGAATCCTTAAGATTTCAGACATAACTTGATTCAAATCAAAAAGGTTATTACCCCTCCAATTTAAGTTTCCATGAAAGAGAATCTTTTTGAGTTATAGGTTGATTGATGGGTTAGTATTCACTGATTTTAAGGGTTTAATTAGAGATTTGAAATATGAGTTTGATATTTTTGAGTTATAGGTTGATTGATGGGTTGGTATTCACTGATTTTAAGGGTTTAATTAGAGATTTGAAATATGAGTTTGATATTAAAGGTGGGTTTTGAAGATTTTATGAATTTGGTATTGCTGGGAACGGGGATGACCAGTTGAGATGAGAAACATTGTAGGTACGGAAAACCTACTCGCCATGTGGTCGAATGAGGTTTACCGAAATCACGAAGTAAATCTTAAGATAAGATACTATTTACTAATTCCGAGGGAAGATGTCAGTGACGAGTCAAATCACGTGTCAGACCTACTTTAACGAATATCGGGCATGCGAAGTTAGATCTGAAACCAGCGAAGATGTCAACTGGCGAGATACTGATTACTTGGACAAGAAGACATATCACGAAGAAGAGAAGAGACACGAAGTCGGAGCTACGAAATATGGATTGTTGAGCAAGAAATAAGATAGCTAGGCCGACAACTGCCGAATTAATAGGCGAAAGTGATGGAATAACTTTATTGAAAATGGCTTGGGCGAAGTAAAAAGGATAGTCACGTGAAATGTGTGATATCCGGCGAGATAAAATGAACTGTAATCCATTATGTATTTTTCCATATAAATAAAGAGCTTGGTCCATTGTAGAAAGGGTTGGAATTTTGTGAGTGGAGAGATTATATTGTAAGGAAGAAAGTTAGGGTTCTTAATAGTCTCTTTACTTGTAATAGAGATACCATCATCATCATAATCTAAATAAATCAATAAAGGGTTGTTTCACTTCGTCGTTTGAATCATGTCTTAGATTGTATTATTTATCGTTTGGGTATGCTACTGGATTTTCAGTAGTTACATTTTGCGTCCAGAAACAGGGATCTCATGTTGAGAGTTTAGTCTCACTTGAGATAGGGTGAAGGAGTTGAAATTATTCTTAAGTTTCTCCATTAAATGGTCACTTAGCGAGTCATTCTTTTTATGAAGTTTGAAGTTGGTGATTTACAGATCGTGGTTGTATTAAAGTTGAAGAAAGAAGAGTAGATCTGAAAGTTATTCTCATAAATCTCTTATTGGAGATATTCATCCTTTGACCGAGCAAAGATAGATCTAGTTGGTAAAAGGTTGCTGGCGAATCGGTGGGAAAAAGTTAATTAGGCAGAAGTTGGTTGATGGAAAGAATTCCAGATCGAGCACAACACATAATAGCATCAAGAAAAAGCACACATTTAGCAGAGAAGAGAGGAAGAAGAATTGAGGTAGGAGAAACTTCAACTATGGGAGAAAGACGTGGTGCAAATCTACAACGATATGGCAACCTTAACGAGAATCGTTATCGAGAAGGATCAATGCATACTACCGACACTGAAACGGTGATGGAGGAAGAGCCAGCAGGAGGAAATCGAGAAGAGAATGTTAACAAAGAAAACATGACATTGGAGCAATTAAGGGAAGTGCTTCGCCTGGAAAGAGAAAGAGAAAGAGAACTAGCGGGGCAAAGAACCAGACTTGAGAGACAAAATAACGCCTTAACGCGGCAAAATCGACAGCTTAATGAAGAAAGAGCAGTTCAAAACCCGCGAGGTGGAGAACCTGGTGCAAGAACAGATTCCCCAATGAAGAGGAATTTGCGTCAGAGAGAAGAAATGCTAGAAAATAACGAAGGAGAAGTAAGGAGGCATGAGGAAAGAATAGAGCGAAGGAGAAGACGCCAAAGAGAGAACATCGAAGAGAGGGAGATGAGGAGAGCATTGGAGGAATCTAGGTGGGAAGATCAAAGACGAAGATTTGAAGAAAATAGGAGGCAAGTGGAAGAAAGGGTTCGCGAAGAAGAAGGGATACGCGAGGAGGAGATGCTGCGCGAGGAATAAAGAACATATGAAGAAGAAATCAGACGCGAAGAAGAAATCAGGCGCGAAGAAGAAAGAAGGCGCGAGGATAATGGAAGAGATAAGAGAAGGACAAGGAATAGGTGAGATGAAGGAAGAAATGAAATTAACCAAGCTGTTTTAAATGAATTACGAGATATGAGATCAACGATTAATAATTTCCGAAGAGGAGGGCGAGTACAGCTGGCTGAGGCAATAGAAGAAGAAGGCAAATCCCCATTTTCACGCGAGATATTAGAGGCAAGAATCCCTGCGAGATGTTCATTACCAGCCTTTGGAACATATTCAATGGGACAGGAAGCGCAATGCAACACTTAAAGCAATATACCCTTTCCTTGATGCAGTGGGCACAATACGAAGCTATGTTATGTAAATACTTCCCATCCAGTTTAATTGGAGAAGCGTTGAAGTGGTTTGATGGACTGACTGGAGGATCAGTTTCATCATTTAGAGACTTGCAGAGAATATTTTTAACAACTTACATAAGCAACAACATGTTGAGGCCAGGAATAGAAACTCTGTTCAATCTAATGAGGAGACCTGGAGAAAGTCTGCGAAGTTTGGTGACGAGGTGGAGGACTGTATGTAGTGAACTTGCAGGAAGGGTTGACGAGAAAAACTTCATCCTAGCCTTTGTGAATTCCCTAATTCTGACTGATCAATTGTATACTCAGAGATTCATAATCCGTGATTCATTAACGATGAATGAGATCAGGGAGTAGCGGGAGGAATATGTTGCACTAGAGGAGAAGCAAAGAGAAGTCAACGAAGCAGCACCGGTCCAACCAAAGGAAAGGAGTTCGCGTCTTTTACCAAGAATGCAAATGCAGTAGAAAGTGACTCAAAATATGAAAAGGGTGAACCATCGAATGCAGTTCCTGCAAAATTAGTAGCTTTATCAAGCGGAGATCCAGAGTAGATCGATCAGTGAACCAGATATAACGATCCAAGGCAAAGGAATTATGAACCACGAGGTGATAACCAACGAAGGTATAACCAAAGTCAACGATATGGAGAAAGAAGACCTCAATTTGAAGATGTGATCCTTCCAGAACTTAATACGACGGTGGAAAGAGTGTGGGAAGCAATTGTATTAACTGAAGAAATTCCTCCCCCACCAAATCTAGGGCGAGAACCATTACCATGAGGAGCAAGGAGTAATGACTTTTGAAAATATCATCGTTTTCATGGGCATCACACAAATGAATGTAGGAACATCCGGCGAATTATACTTCGTCTAATCGAGAAGGGAAAGCTCAAGAACTATCTAGCGAATCTAGCACCGCTGCCGCCACCACCACCTCGTGATAATAATCAAAATCAAGTATACCGAATCGATATTGATATGGGAGCACAAAGACCGAATTGTAATTATATCATACACTCTGCGAGAACATACAAAACTTCCATGATAACGTGTTGAAAAGAGTACATAAGAGAGACTTTGAAGGGAACAAGATATTCAGCATTGCGAAGAAAGAACCAATGGAAGAGTGAAAGAAAAGAGCTATTTCTTTTTCAGCAATGGATGAACCAGGGGGAGGAGCTTCGCACACGGATCCGCTAGTGATTACTTTGAATTTCGGAAAATATTCGAAATGGGAGGATGATACTGCGAGGAAGAAGAGGATATGGGAAATAGATATAATCCTAGTAGATACCGGGAGTTTGGTTGATATTATTTTATATCATGCGTTTAAGACCATGGGTTATAGAGATTCATATCTCGTACCGTCGACTTATAACATATATGGGTTCAACGGAGTAGCGTCAAAACCAAAAGGCGAGCTGGTTGTGAAAATATTCGCAGGAGAGTTGGAGACAGAAGTCACTTGGTGGATGTGGAATCTCCCTATAATGCACTTATTGGTAGACCATGGATACACGGGATCAAAGGGATAGCATCAACTTACCATTAAGCCATTCGGTTTCCAATGCCAAGTGGAATTTTCGAGATAAAAGGATATCAAAAGGATGCGAGATATTGCAACGAAAAAGATTTTCATAACTACGAAGAAACACTAAAACGAAGAAAGGAGCATAAAAAGAGGGTACTAGAGGCGAAGAAAGAAGAAGAATTGATGATATATACGATAAATGCAAAAGAAGGATGGGCCATACAGAGAGATCCCTGAAAAGGAAGGTGAACCTTTATAGCAATTAAAGGAACCATCCCTTCTAGGAGAACCAATCATGAACTTCGCGACAGTAGAGCCTACAATGGAGATAAATTTCGCCGGCGACGAAGAGTTGAAGATGATAAATACTGGGACGAAGAAGAAAAATTGATAGAGCTGTTGAGGAAATATCTTGATGTCTTTAATGCCACTATTCTGCTGATAATGAAACTTATGAGCTTCCATACCATTTATACGCTTACTAAAGTAAAACTTACCAATGAGCTTCATGCCACTATTCTGGTGATAATGGGATATGGAATAAAGTTATTTCTTTAGCTTTGGGAGCAAATCTTCTGATGGAAACGTTAATATCTTGTGATGAAGACAATTTTTTTCCTTCTTTTTTGCTGATCCACAACCGAAACAAAAATAAAAGAATATAAAAATATAAAAGTTACAAAAGAATTCAATCATAATTTTTGCTAAAATTTAGGCCATGCACCAATACAACTCACCTTTAAAAGTTTACGGCTAATCTTTATTTTTTCAATTATTTTGGATCCTCTATTTACTCCCCCATCATCCTCCCACGTTTAAGAGAAATGCTTACCCATAAATAACTTAAAACCGTGCATGCTTCAAGGTCTGCATGCAATGAAACAGCTACTCCTTTAGCACATAACAAGCCATTCCAAGAGAAAAAGCGTTCAAAATATTGAATGTGTCGCTAATTATAATTTCCAATGAATCGTGTATAAATAGAGGAATAAATTTCTTCAACCACACACATTCATTAATTACACGCATCCACACACACTCATTCCTATGTTTTTTTTTTGGTCAAATTTTTAGCTTAAGAGTATCAACATGTCAAACATGATTAGCTACATCCCCATAAAAAACGTTGCCCAAAACGTGTTTCTTTCCTTTTTGAGAATGCATGATTGCGATGAAAACAAACCTGCAGTACTCAGGTTTGGTGTTGCAAAAAAAATGGAAAGAGATCGATTTCATGGCGACCAACGAAATCACTACTTTGGATTTACTAATGACTCTCCAAAACGTAAGGTGCAGTGACATGTCAACCCCCTTCAAAAATATAGTATGTTATAATTATTTCGCCATGTATCTCCTCCTTATTTACCATTTATTTCCATTCCTTGAATCCTATGTAGATTTAACCGTAGCTTCCCTGTCACGGCAAGGCTACTATTTGGGAACTACCATTTTTATGTCGTGCACAAACACAATAGTACCATCAACAGATTAATAATTTCAGGCAATGATGCAAGACGATCTACAGGCATATCCATCGTCAGACAAGAAGAGATTGGGAGCATCCCATTTTGATAGGTGTAGAATACACCTAATTTACTATCTAGTAGTTTATGCTTTCTTTGCTATTTTTCTTGTAAATTATGTATTTTACGCTTGTTTTGAGTTTTATAGCTACTTTGGAGTCGCACGGAGGAAAAGAAGAAAGCACCCAATTTGAGCCAAAAGGGCAAAAAGGTCATTTTACAGGCGATTGATATATGGAGCCCAGTTGAGGTTAAGGGGCAACCCAATTTGAGGAGTGTTAAACACAGATCAGCCAAGGTTAAGGGCTACTCTTTATTAGAGGATTACTAAAGAAAGGACAGTTCTGGATAAAGGCCGCAAACCGGGGTAGCTCTTATCCGAAACGTGGTCTTTGCTATCACCGGTAATGGATGGGTTATGTCCATGGTGTTGAAACCCATAGACCCACACCCGTGCCGAATCCGCCCAATTTATCCCAACCTAAATCGAAATTACTTCTCAATCATTTTGTCTGAATGAAATACAGAGAGAGGCTGCATCAGAAATCGAGAGAAATTGGAGAGGGTTTTGTCTGAATCAAATACAGAGAGATGGTGTTTCTGTGAATCTCCGAATGTTGAAGATTGAGATATAATTAGGGTCTGCTGTTGATGGCTGCTGGCTGAAATCGAGAGCTTAAACCAAGAGAAAGCGGTCGAAGCAACTCTGTAAAATCGGTTGAACGAAGAGCAGAAATGGATTGAAACTAGGGATCGAAGCTGTTTATGCAAAGAAGAACATGGGTTTGACCACTTTCGCTGTTCAATCGAGTCTGCTAATGCTTGAGATGGGTTTTTCTGGAGGTATGTTAGGGCTGT
Organism: Papaver armeniacum; assembly: GCA_023531295.1. Taxonomy (NCBI): domain Eukaryota; kingdom Viridiplantae; phylum Streptophyta; class Magnoliopsida; order Ranunculales; family Papaveraceae; genus Papaver; species Papaver armeniacum. The sequence goes on along the minus strand of JAJJWW010002472.1, from coordinate 63,018 downwards.
AGCTGTGAGGTGATTGAGATTTGAAGATCCTGATGCTGTTGATTGTTGGATAATGAGATGGGGTCTGGGAATGGATCGATGTTGATGAAGCTGAAACGGAGATGGGGATTGAACCAGAACGAATCAAAGCAGCTAGAAGGGAATGGGTCGTGTTGAACAGTGAAGGAGATTGAGTTAGGTTTGTTGTATGCTGTGAACGATTGAGGGTTTATTTGAGCTTTAGGGAAGAATAAAAGATGGGTTTTGTTGGGATTAGAAGGAATGCAATTTAAGCTCAGAGTTTGGGGGATCTGGTGTTGTTTGAGTTGCAAGAAGCTGCCGCTGTTGCTTGATGATAAGGTGAACGGAATTGACAGGGTTGAATGGAGCACAAGAGTGAAGCACGATGGTTGATTTGCGGTGGGATTGGAAGCGACTAAGGAGAATTAGGGGTGATGATGTTGGTAGAGCATTTTGTTCTTTTTGATGAGTTTTACGGATACTACGGTGATGTTGAAGGTGCGGGAGCAAATACAATGAGTTGTTGCAGATTGGTGTTGTACACTGGAGCTACAAATGGAATTGGTTACAAGGTGTGTGATGATGCCTGCTGTTGCGGGGCAATTCGGACAAGGCGAGGGAGACAATGAAGTCGTGAGATTGTTTTGATTAATATTAAGACTGGGTTTGCGCTAAGAATGGTGGTGGTCTGAGCAGTTGTGTTGAGTTGCAGGGTATGAAGCTCCAGCATTACACCTGCAATGGAATGAATGAACTAAATGAATGAAGCTGCTAAACTAGATGCATGTTAGGATGAATTACATTGCAGGCTGGCAGCTTGGCTGTGTCAATAAGCAAGTGATGGTGGAGTGTTGTTGCCATGAAATTCAGGTGATGGTAGTGGTGGTATGGCCATAAGCTGCAGGTAACAATGCTGGTGGTTGTAGCTGTTGGAGCAAGGCTGAGTTTATGGAATTATGGTGATTGAGTTATGCAATGCAGCTGGAGAGGTTGGTGCAGGATCCAGCCAATGCTACAGCACAAGGATTATGCATCACAAGAGTTTGGCCAGTGCGAATGGCTTGGCCTGGCAATTCAGCCCAATCAGCCAGAGAATAGCTAACTCTGATTCTGACTCATGGCATCACCGAGTCGACTCAGTGAGTCCGACAACGATCCAGACGATCCAATTCACCCCAGTTAGACTACTCAGCCTGACTAAGAAGCTGACTTGGGTTAGCTGACTCTCCCCTTTGACCATGTTGACTAACAGTTGACTGACGGTTTGACCTTTGACCGTTAGTCTTAACTGTGGACCGGACGGAATATTCTCTCGACGGAGAAATTTCCAGGTGGCCGGCGGTGACGTTTTCCGGCCAAATTCCGGCCATAATCCCAGTTTTCCGGCGAGCCAAAAATTCAGTGAATTTTCTATGGACTTCTCTCATGGATGTGAAGACTTGGGCTTGGAATTGGATGGAGAATTGGACTCAAATTTGGAAAGAGAAGGTGGAAGAGTTGAGAAAAGCTTGGATTTGGAAATTGAATTGCAAAAGGAAAAGGATTCTATTCCTTAGAAGATTTGGAGAATATTGAAGCCTATAAATAGAGAAGTTTTCTACAACTTCTAGACACCTCTCTACACACACAACACTTGTGTTTTTGCTTGCTTTTCTAAGATTTTTCTTTTTAATTACTTGTGTGAATTTGAAAATTCTTCTTTTAATTATTATTATTTGTGTGAATTTCAAAAACATGAGTAGCTAAATTTCTTTTTGATTGAGGATGAATTCCTAGTTCTTAACATATGATTTAAGTTTTTGTTTTCAAATTCTATCTTGAAGTTTTTCACATAATTATCGTTTGTTTTTACTAATAGGAGTGATCTTAAAGACATTCATGATTGATTGATAGATTGTTTGGAGTGCACGCTAAATTGATTTGTTAATTTGATCTAAAGCTAGTGAAAGTTAGGAGATAAGTAATCGTTTCTTGACTCTTTACATAAGTAGCAAACACGAGACCTTGCGGAGGGATTCCGTGGAGCAATTGTGTGTAGAAACAACGTTAGCAAGTAGACCTTGAGCTAAGAGTCTAACCACTAATATCAACCTAAGAAATTCACAAAACCTAATGCATGAGCCAAGTTACATCTAGGTTGAGCTAATTCTAGGTGGATTGGTGATTAGAATCCGGTAGTCGAGAACTTCCGTGTCCGGTGATACAAGGGATTTAGGGGTTTAGCACTGAGCTACCTGCTTTACCTACGGTTGGTGATAATTTGTGACTAATAACAAGTAGAATAGAACATAACTTGATTCATTGTTTCGTAACGAAGAAGGATTCCTTGATCTTCTCTCTCTTATTGCTTTCATCTTTCAACTTTCGATTTTAATTGCTTTGTTTATTTATTTTCTTTTGCTTTTTACACCCCCTTTCGTGACAACTTTTACAACTAAAATCTCTTGCTCCTCGTGGGAACGAACTTGACTTCCATTATATTATTTTTAATTGAGTGGAAATATTGAATTAATTTGATTGCACCTACGACACGCATCAAATTTTGGCGCCGTGCTTAGGGAGCAACGAGGCGATTTTTAGTTGTTTTATTTTTTTTTTGCTTTATTCTTGCTTTGTTAGATTCTTTACCGTATCTAACTTAGTTTGTGAGAATCTTGTTTCAGGTGTTATTCCTTTGGTGAATGCTTAAAGGGGGTAGACCGAGTCCAATACGTCTTCGATCCGGCACTCAACTAAAGGATTTCATTCGTGCGATTAACACTCCACTTTCTCCTTCTTCATCAAGTGATTCGGACAAAGAGGAAGAAACAATGGCTGATCGTACACTAAAGGACCTAGCTTCTCACAAGCTTGATACACAACAATGGTGTATCCAAACTAACTCAACCTTCGAAATCAAGCCGGGGTTGATTAGAGAGTTACCAAAGTTCCATGGCATGGTGAATGAGGACCCAAACAAACATCTTATGGACTTCTATGCCATAGTTATGGCCATGCTTCCACCGGAAACTAATGCGGATGGAGCAATGTTGAAAGCTTTCCCGTTTTCTTTGGCGGGCAATGCTAAGGAATGGTTATATTATTTGCCTTCCGGAAGTATCACAACATGGAATGGGATGAAGAAAATTTTCCTCGAGAGATATTTTCCCGCATCCAAAGCTACTCAAATTCGCAAGGAGATTTGTGGATTGAAACAACAAGTGGGAGAATCATTGTATGAATGTTGGGAGCGATATAAGAGGTTGGTGGCAAGCTGTCCACACCATCAATTTAGTGACGTTATGATACTCCAATACTTCTATGAAGCTCTCCACCCAAGTGATAGGTCTCTTCTTGACGCCGCGGGTGGTGGTGCACTAATGAACAAGACTTTGACCGAAGCTAGAGAGTTGATTGAAAGTATGGCGGCAAACTCGCAACAATTCTACACAAGGGATGAACCAATGGTTAGGCGAGTGCATGAAGTTAGTGATTCTTCATCACATCTTGATCAAAGAATAAGTAACATGGAGATTATGATGCAAAGGATGGCCGCGGTAATTATTCCGGATGGTGAGACCGAACAAGTGAATGCTTTATATCCAAATCAAAGGCCAAGGTACGATCCATACTCCAATACCTATAATCCCGGTTGGAAGGATCATCCCAACTTTAGTTATGCAAACACGCAAGCGGCGGCTCCTAATCCATATGCGCAACAAGGAGGTTTTCAACAATCACGTTTCCAACCTCAACAACAAGGTGGTTCTCAACAATTCCAACCACAACAAGTCAAGGAACGTGATTCTTCAATTGATGATAAGCTTAATGTCATGATGCAAGGTATTACGTCATTGTTTCAACAAAATCAACAAAAGACCGATTCGGCTATCAAGGATTTACACACTCAAATGGGACAATTGGCGACCGATGTGAACCTATTAAAATCTCAAGCATCCACAAAACTTCCTTCACAAACATTTGTGAATCCAAGAGAGAATGTTAATGCGGTTACTCTAAGAAGTGGAAGACAAGTGGAGAGTCCAAGTCATCATGAAGAAGTTATTGAAGAGGTAGTCAAAGATAAGGAGGAAACCGCACCAAAGGAGAATTCAACACCAACCGATCAATCAAAGGAACCGGTGCCTTCTTTCACTACTCCACCTCCTTTTCCTAGTCGTTTTGCTAAATCCAAGAAAGAAGCTCAAGACAAGGCGCTCATGGATATCTTCAAGAAGATTGAAATCAACATACCATTCATTGAGGCCATTAAGACAATTCCAAGGTATGCCAAGTTCATGAAGGAATTATGCATCAAGAAGGATAGGTTGCTTGATAATGAAATTACTAAAGTTGGCGAGAGTGCGTCGGCTATGTTATTGAAGAAGATGCCTATAAAGTGCACGGATCCCGGTGGTTTCACGGTGCCAATTACTATTGGTAAACAAAGGTTTGAACATGCTTTACTTGATTTGGGAGCTTCCATTAGTGTAATGTCGGCCGAAATATATGACTCCTTGAATCTTGGACCTTTGAAAGAGACGAGAGTTATTATCCAATTGGCAAACAAGTCTAATATATATCCAAAGGGACTTGTAGAAGACGTGCTAGTGCAAGTAAATGAGCTTATTTTTCCGGTGGATTTCTTTGTGGTGGATATGGACAACAATGAGAACCGTTCATCTACTTCTTTACTTCTTGGGAGGCCATTCATGAAAACCGCAAAGACGAAGATTGATGTTGATAAGGGTACACTCACTATGGAATTCGACAAGGAGATAATACACTTTAATATATTTGAAGCCATGCGCTACCCAAGTGATGTGCATTCCGTTTACTCCATTGATGTGGTTGATTCATTAGCGCAACAAATGGTGGAATTGAACCAAGAGGATGAACTTGATGTGGTGTTGCAAAAGAGCATTGAATTGGACGTCCATGGTTTGTCTAACTTGGATGTTGAAATCTCCAAGGAATTGGTGGAGATGTGTGGTGCTTTGGCGACATTGCAAGAAGCTAAAAAGGGTGATGTTTCATATATTTCTTTACCCGTGAATGATGAAGTACTTGTACCATCTATTGTGAAGGCGCCCAAGCTAGAATTGAAGCCACTTCCTGACCATTTGAAGTATGCTTTCTTGGGGGATGGAGATGAGCTTCCTATGATTATTTCTAAGAACCTCACACCGGTACAAGAAGACCGTTTGCTTAGAGTCTTGAAAGAGCACAAAACGGCTATTGGGTGGACAATTGCGGACATCAAAGGTATTAGTCCATCCATGTGCATGCATAGGATTCTAATGGAAGAGAACGTGAAGCCGGTACGTGATGCTCAACGTCGGCTCAATCCTCCCATGATGGAGGTTGTGAAAAAAGAGATACTCAAATTGCTAAGTGTGGGGGTAATCTACCCAATTTCCGATAGCAAGTGGGTAAGTCCGGTACAAGTGGTGCCAAAGAAATCCGGAGTCACGGTTGTTCGAAATCAAGACGATGAACTTGTTCCTACAAGAGTTCAAACCGGTTGGAGAGTGTGCATTGACTATAGAAAGCTTAATTCCGCAACCCGCAAGGATCATTTTCCTTTACCTTTCATTGATCAAATGTTGGAGAGGTTAGCGGGGCATTCTTATTATTGCTTCTTGGATGGTTATTCGGGATACAACCAAATTGTTATTGCACCGGAGGACCAAGAGAAGACCACTTTCACTTGTCCGTTTGGAACGTTTGCATATAGACGGATGCCGTTTGGCCTTTGCAATACGCCGGCTACTTTTCAAAGATGCATGGTGAGTATATTCTCGGATTATGTGGAGCGCATCATTGAGGTATTTATGGATGACTTTAGTGTTTATGGCAATTCTTTTGATGGTTGTTTAAATAACCTTGAACTAATTCTTAAACGATGCATAGACACAAACCTTGTCCTTAATTGGGAGAAATGTCACTTTATGGTAAACCACGGCATAGTACTTGGTCACATTGTGTCCTCTCAAGGGCTCGAAGTGGACAAGTCAAAGATAGATTTAATAAGAAACTTACAATATCCCACTTCGGTGAGGGAAATCCGTTCTTTTCTTGGTCATGCAGGTTTCTATAGGCGGTTTATCAAGGATTTCTCCAAAATCTCCATGCCGATGTGCAAGTTATTACAAAAGGAGGTACCTTTCGACTTCAACAAGGAATGCAAAGATGCTTTTGATAAATTAAAGGAGATGTTGACAAGTGCGCCAATTATCAAATCGCCGGATTGGAATCTTCCATTTGAATTAATGTGTGATGCTAGTGATTATGCGGTTGGAGCCGTTTTGGGTCAAAGGGTGGACAAGTTGTCCCATGTTATCTATTATGCATCTAGGACCCTTAATGATGCACAAATCAATTATTCTACCACGGAAAAGGAGTTATTGGCTATAGTTTTTGCTTTAGAAAAATTTCGATCATACTTGGTGGGTACAAAGGTTATTGTGTATTCCGATCATGCCGCACTAAGACACTTAATAAAGAAGAAAGAAGCTAAGCCAAGATTAATTCGGTGGATCCTATTGTTACAAGAGTTCGACATAGAAATTCGTGATAAGAGGGGTGTGGAGAATACCGTTGCGGATCATCTTAGTAGACTTGTTATGTCTCAAGAGGAACTTCCATTACATGACCGCTTTCGGACGAACAACTTTTCTCCATGGAAGAATCAACACCTTGGTATGCGGATATAGTGAATTACTTGGTGACAAGGAAAGTACCTAGTACAATGTCTAATTTCCAAAAGATGAAACTTAAGAAGGTCGCTAAGCAATATGTGTGGGATGAACCATACTTATGGAAATATGGCGTTGATCAAATAATGCGAAGGTGCGTGCCTAATTCAATTTCAATCCATTCTCTCCTTTTGCCACACTTTTGCATGTGGTGGCCACTTTGGTTCGAAACGTACCGCTCTCAAAGTCCTCGAGTGGATTTTATTGGCCCACCTTGTTTGAAGATTCATATGTTTTTTGTAAATCGTGTGATAGATGTCAACGAACGGGCAATCTAGGTGCTCGAAATCAAATGCCACTCACACCAATTCTCACCGTTGAGATTTTTGATGTGTGGGGTATTGATTTTATGGGCCCTTTTGTCAATTCGAATGGGAATTTTTATATACTTCTTGCCGTTGATTATGTTTCGAAATGGGTGGAAGCTAGAGCCACCAAGACTAATGACTCTCAAGTTGTTTGTGATTTTGTAAGGGAAAATATTTTCAATAGGCATGGAACACCAAGAGTGGTGATAAGTGATGGAGGCTCACATTTCAAGAAGGCTTTCCACGCTCTCCTCAAGAAGTACAACATAACACACAAAATTGGTACGCCTTATCATCCAACTAGTGGACAAGCGGAAATTTCAAATCGTGAGATCAAGTCCATTCTTGAGAAAACGGTAAATACCACAAGGAAAGATTGGAGCTTTAAGCTCAATGATGCACTTTGGGCGTATAGAACGGCGTATAAGACACCGATTGGTATGTCTCCGTATAGGTTGGTTTATGATAAGGCTTGTCATCTTCCGGTTGAACTTGAACATAAGGCTTATTGGGCGATAAAGAAATTCAACATGGAGTATGATGAAGCGGGGAAACAAAGGAAGTTACAACTACATGAGTTAGAGGAGATACGCAATGATGCTTACGAGAGTGCCCGTATTTACAAAGAAAAGACCAAGCTTTTTCATGATAAGATGATTTCTCGTAAAAGTTTCATCGTGGGACAAAAAGTCCTTTTATATCATTCTCGCCTTAAACTATTTCCTGGAAAGTTAAGGTCCCGTTGGATTGGACCATATGTTGTTACTAATGTTTTTCCTCATGGTGCAGTTGAAATTACTAGTCTTCGAGACAATTCGGTTTCCAAAGTCAACGGCCATAGGTTGAAGCCATACTATGAGAACATCGCTTATGTGAATTTTGATGAACTTTCATTTGGAGATGCACTCCCTCTGGAGGAGTAATGTGCCGCAAGAGCTAAGTCGGGCCGTCGACTTTAAAACAAGCGCTTAATGGGAGGCAACCCATCGGTTTTGTATTTCTTATTCTTTTTGCTTTTTGTTATTTCTTTTTCTTGTTTCTTATCATGTTAAAATTTCCCACCTTGACTTTACTAGGAGGATTCAATTACATTGAGGACAATGTAAGGTTTAAGTGTGGGGGAGTGGTTAAGCATGTTTTTAAAACAAAAATTACAAAAAAATTAAAAAATTTTGAAAAAAAAAAAAAAAAAAATTTTTACATAAAAATTCCAACTTTTAAAGATTTTAGAGTCACTAGCATACTTCTAGGTATGTTTACATAGAGATTTTGACCGACATAATTGAACTTGGAAATGTTAGAGAACTACATTCGGATTTCTTGTTTGTTTGAGTGATAAATAATGGATTTAATCATGCCGGTGATGCGAATTTGGTGCAGGGAGAAGTGCGTTATTAGAGTTGCTGATCAATCATTAGTGGAGACTACCCGTATTCATATCATGTGAGGCACCGACCAGAAATCTTCCATCTACTAAAGAGCTTCTTGTGAGTGTGTGTCACCGTAAGTTAATTCCGGGTAGAATGGTGAGCTACCCAACCTCCCACCAATAGAAGCACTACTCTTTGATCACTTGAGCGCTAATTTTGTCAATCATGAGGGTGACGTCCATGGATGAAAGCTTCCTTTTTGTAGTTCGATTTGCAGTTAGCACCATTCTCTCTCTCGACAACAACGGATCCATAGAAACACATTCATCATCAACAAGGAGCGACATCAAAATCTACAAGGAAAGTTGGAAAATTTTAAGGTTTACAAGCAACGGAATGAGAAAAAGAGCAAATTTCAAATATAAGTAAAGCAACATACAAAGAGCTGTGTTGAAGACTTACACTACAATGAGGTAATTTTATATTCAAGTATGAAGACTTATTCATGAAAGCGAAGAAAATTAAAAGGTGAGAATTTTTGAAGTTTATGATTTCAAGGCGATACAAGTTGTGAAGAATCAAGTGGTAAAATACTTCTTCCACGGCCATGGTTTATTTTGTATTTAATTTCTCTTGTTTCAAAAAAAAAAAAAAAAAAAAAAAAAAAGAAAAGAAAAAAAAAAAAAAAAAAAAAGAAAGAAAAACAAGAGAAATATTTGTTCTTATTTTTGTTAATGAGCCGTGGGGAAGGAAAATTTATAAGGAAGTTTCAAGCGACAAGGATTTTAAGGTAAAAAGAGTTACAAATTGTCAAGGATTTATGAAATTCAAGGGTTTATCATCAATAGTTGAAACCGAAGACGAGGACCATGAAGATCAAGATAAGGAGCGGAAGACGTTTCTATTGGATGCCGTGAGAGTGGTGTTATCATAATTGGCAATCGGATGTGAAGGTAAGTAAGTAATCTCATCCTCGATAATAATGGTTGATTTCCTTTCTTAGAGATCGTCAGAAAAATGGTTTTTCAAAATATTAAAAGATGTGGGTTTTTAAAAATTTCGGAAGTTATCCTTCCCACCATTCAACGTGTAGCAGGAATTCTCTCTTCATTCCTACCTGCACACATGTGAGAACCATAAAAAAGCCGTCTTTTTGAGTGCACTTATCATAAAATCCTTTTTGGTGAGGCAGAAGTCGAGGCGAAATGCTTATTGATCGTTTCTCAAACACGCGTTCTCTCATTATGGGGTGGTTATTTCTCACTCAACATTTAAGAATGAGAATATTTTCTTTAGTGTTTCTAACTTCTTATTACTAGCATGCAGAAACTCTATGTCCTCATAACTCTTTGGATGCTTGGGACGCTTAAACGCTTTGAAGTTGTGAGTTTTTAGTTTGATTTGCTCGAGGACTAGCAAAGTCTAAGTGTGGGGGAATTTGATAGGTGTAGAATACACCTAATTTACTATCTAGTAGTTTATGCTTTCTTTGCTATTTTTCTTGTAAATTATGTATTTTACGCTTGTTTTGAGTTTTATAGCTACTTTGGAGTCGCACGGAGGAAAAGAAGAAGAAAGCACCCAATTTGAGCCAAAAGGGCAAAAAGGTCATTTTACTGGCGATTGATATATGGAGCCCGATTGAGGTTAAGGGCAACCCAATTTGAGGAGTGTTAAACACAGATCAGCCAAGGTTAAGGGCTACTCTTTATTAGAGGATTACTAAAGAAAGGACAGATTACGGATAAAGGGGCCGCCAAACCGGGGTAGCTCTTATCCGTAAACGTGGTCTTTATATCACCGGTAATGGATGGGTTATGTCCATGGTGTTGAAACCCATAGACCCACACCCGTGCGAATCCGCCCAATTTAACCCAACCCTAAATCGAGAATTACTTCTCAATCATTTTGTCTGAATGAAATACAGAGAGAGGCTGCATCAGAAATCGAGAGAAATTGGAGAGGGTTTTGTCTGAATCAAATACAGAGAGATGGTGTTTCTGTGAATCTCCGAATGTTGAAGATTGAGATATAATTAGGGTCTGCTGTTGATGGCTGCTGGCTGAAATCGAGAGCTTAAACCAAGAGAAAGCAGATCGAGCAACTCTGTAAAATCAGTTGAACGAAGAACAGAAATGGATTGAAACTAGGGATCGAAGCTGTTTATGCAAAGAAGAACATGGGTTTGACCACTTTCGCTGTTCAATCGAGTCTGCTAATGCTTGAGATGGGTTTTTCTGGAGGTATGTTAGGGCTGTAGCTGTGAGGTGATTGAGATTTGAAGATCCTGATGCTGTTGATTGTTGGATAATGAGATGGGGTGCAGGAATGGATCGATGTTGATGAAGCTGAAACGGAGATGGGGATTGAACCAGAACGAATCAAAGCAGCTAGAAGGGAATGGGTCGTGTTGAACAGTGAAGGAGATTGAGTTAGGTTTGTTGTATCTTTGTGAACGATTGAGGGTTTATTTGAGCTTTCTGGGAAGAATAAAAGATGGGTTTTGTTGGGATTAGAAGGAATGCAATTTAAGCTCAGAGTTTGGGGGATCTGGTGCTGTTTGAGTTACAAGAAGCTGCCGCTGTTGCTTGATGATAAGGTGAACGGAATTGACAGGGTTGAATGGAGCACAAGAGTGAAGCACGATGGTTGATTTGCAGCTGGGATTGGAGCAGCTAAGGAGAATTAGGGGGTGATGATGTTGGTAGAGCATTTGTTCTTTGCAATTGAGTTTTACAGATACTACAGTGATGTTGAAGGTGCAGGAGCAAATGCAATGAGTTGTTGCAGATTGGTGTTGTACCTGGAGCTACAAATGGAATTGGTTACAAGGTGTGTGATGATGCCTCTGTTGCAGGGCAGTTCAGACAAGGCAGGGAGACGACTGAAGCTGTGAGATTGTTTTGATTAAGATTAAGACTGGGTTTGCGCTAAGAATGGTGGTGGTCTGAGCAGTTGTGTTGAGTTGCAGGGTATGAAGCTCCAGCATTACACCTGCAATGGAATGAATGAACTAAATGAATGAAGCTGCTAAACTAGATGCATGTTAGGATGAATTACATTGCGGTGGTGTGAAGCTTGGGCATGTGTCAATAAGCAAGTGATGGTGGAGTGCTGTTGCCATGAAATTCAGGTGATGGTAGTGGTGGTAGCTGTTGGAGCAAAGGCTGAGTTTATGGAATTATGGTGATTGAGTTATGCAATGCAGCTGGAGAGGTTGGTGCAGGATCCAGCCAATGCTACAAAGACAAAGGATTATGCATCACAAGAGTTTGGCCAGTGCGAATGGCTTGGCACAACAATTCAACCCAATCGGCCAGGAGAATAGCTAACTCGATTCGACTCATGGCATCACCGAGTCGACTCGGTGAGTCCGACAACGATCCGAGACGATCAATTCACCCCGGTTAGACTACTCGGCTGACTAAGAAGGCGACTTGGGTGGTGACTCTCCCCTTGACCCTGTTGACTAACGAGTTGATTTGACGGTTTGACCTTTGACCGTTAGTCTTAGCGTGGACCTTAATATTAAGGAATATTCTCTCGACGGAGAAATTTCCAGTGGCCGGTGGTGACGTTTTCGGCCAAATTCGGCCACAATCCCGCTTTTCCGCGAGCCAAAAATTCCGAAATTTTCTATGGACTTCTCTCATGGATGTGAAGACTTGGGCTTGGAATTGGATGGAGAATTGGACTCAAATTTGGAAAGAGAAGGTGGAAGAGTTGAGAAAAGCTTGGATTTGGAAATTGAATTGCAAAAGGAAAAGGATTCTATTCCTTAGAAGATTTGGAGAATATTGAAGCCTATAAATAGAGAAGTTTTCTACAACTTCTAGACACCTCTCTACACACACAACACTTGTGTTTTTGCTTGCTTTTCTAAGATTTTCTTTTTAATTACTTGTGTGAATTTGAAAATTCTTCTTTTAATTATTATTATTTGTGTGAATTTCAAAAACATGAGTAGCTAAATTTCTTTTGATTGAGGATGAATTCCTAGTTCTTAACATATGATTTAAGTTTTTGTTTTCAAATTCTATCTTGAAGTTTTTCACATAATTATCGTTTGTTTTTACTAATAGGAGTGATCTTAAAGACATTCATGATTGATTGATAGATTGTTTGGAGTGCACGCTAAATTGATTTGTTAATTTGATCTAAAGCTAGTGAAAGTTAGGAGATAAGTAATCGTTTCTTGACTCTTTACATAAGTAGCAAACACGAGACCTTGCGGAGGGATTCCGTGGAGCAATTGTGTGTAGAAACAACGTTAGCAAGTAGACCTTGAGCTAAGAGTCTAACTACTAATATCAACCTAAGAAATTCACAAAACCTAATGCATGAGCCAAGTTACATCTAGGTTGAGCTAATTCTAGGTGGCTTGGTGATTAGAATCCGGTAGTCGAGAACTTCCGTGTCCTAGGTGATACAAGGGATTTAGGGGTTTAGCACTTGAGCTAGCTGCTTTACCTACGGTTGGTGATAATTTGTGACTAATAACAAGTAGAATAGAACATAACTTGATTCATTGTTTCGTAACGAAGAAGGATTCCTTGATCTTCTCTCTCTTATTGCTTTCATCTTTCAACTTTCGATTTTAATTGCTTTGTTTATTTATTTTCTTTTGCTTTTTACACCCCCCTTTCGTGACAACTTTTACAACTAAAATCTCTTGCTCCTCGTGGGAACGAACTTGACTTCCATTATATTATTTTTAATTGAGTGGAAATATTGAATTAATTTGATTGCACCTACGACACGCATCACATTTCGTTACAAAATTTATGTGAAGAGAGGCGTTTGCACCATCAAGTAGTTGCCCATGCAAAAGAAACGTCACTAATTATGAAGGGCTCAATAAAGGGTGCACTGTGCACCATAGTAATTTATGATTAAGACATAATATCTCATGCAAAAATTAAGGAGACGCTAATTTTGTAAAGGCTAATTGTTCACTAAACATGTATAAGTACAGGAATGTATTTCCTCTATTATACCTTCATACTGATTCATTCATTTAGAAATCATTCTCTAAGTAAAAGAATATGGTGTAAGGTAATCAATTTGTCGAATATGCTTCATTTTCAAGGATGCATGGCTGCAAGGAAGACAAGCCCACGGTTTTCAAGGATGGGATCCAAAGCACATTGGTCCCAAAAGGCTGCGATGAAGTCGAGCAGTATCTCGATGCACTACACGTTGGGACACAGGAAGCAGCTAGGTGCTTATCCCAACAAAAATCAATACCACCAAGCACCAATCTTTGGGGATCGGAAAAAAAAATCATTAGTTAATTTTTTTTTTTTTTTTTTTTATGGAAAGACGAGATTTATTACTAGCAAATATAGTACAAGAGATTTACAATTTCGTTTTTATCGAAAACATTGGAAATAATGCTAGTAATTTTGAGTTGTTGCTGAATCTTCATGGATAAAAGTTGTAGACCTTTTATCCTTGCTTCCTTGGCAATTTTGTCTCTTTCTTTGAATTGTATTTTCGATTAGTATACTTTACCTTAGCTGCGGAAGTTCTTGAAGGATTTCTTTTACTTCTTGCACGGTGTTTTCGGCTGTCCAGAGGGGACTTGTGTTGACCTCATTGATATTGTCTGCCAAGGGTTTGCAATCAGTTACAATGGTTACACTAGATAACACATTTTCTTTTAGCCACATAGTCGCCTTGAGTAAAGCTCTTGCTTCCACATGGAAAGCCGAAGTGGCTTTCTCCGAGCCAGCTGAAATGTGCATGATGGTGTGTTGGTCAATTGAATATAATATGTGCGCATATCCCATCGATAGGTCGTCCTTTTTGAAAGAGGCATCTACAAATATTATCAAGTCAGTCTTTATGGTTGACCATTTGGCATTGATCAACATTGTTCTGTTGGCTTCCGGACCTTTGGTAGTAGAATTTTCCGGGATGGTTTGCAAGAAACTGTTGATTTGGGTTATTAGTTGCGTTGGATTTGGGATTGTCTTCTCAAAAACCACCAAGCATCTGTATTTCCATATGAACCATAAAATTGTTGCAATTTTCCCCGTTATATTATTTAGGTTTGGGTTTTGAATCCACCTTTTAACCCAAGTTGTGATAGAAATTGTATTGTCTGAGGGGATTAGATGACCTAACGAGAAGTTGAACCAAATGGCTCTGGAAAATGGGCATGTTCCAAACAGGTGAATCTCCGTTTCCTGAGCTTGCATATTATACATTTGACAAATAGTCGCGATTTCCGAATTGTGTGCCCCCAGTCTTGATGAAGTGGGTAATGCTTTCCCAGATAGCTTCCACACAAACAGCTTTATCCTCGGGATTACTTGTAATCTCCAGATATTTTTCCATGGGAAATCTAGTAATGATATGTCTTCTTCTTTCGTTTGATTTGCTAGGAAGTTATAGATGTTTTTGGCTGAGAAAAGTCCTGATTGGTGATGCAACCATTTTATGTTATCTTCTTCATCTCTTTTTGGAGAAATGGCTTGGATTTTATCCCTCACTTCTGAGCTAAAATAGGTGTTTAGCTTTTCGTTGTCCCACTTGTTCTCTTCCGTAATTAAAGCTTGTACCTTTGTTGGAATTATATCCTGCGACAATTGAGGTTGTTGAACTATTTCCTCATTTGGAATCCATCTATCTTCCCAAATCTTTATCGATTCTCCATTTTTCACTTGCCAGATAAAGTTTCCTTTGATTAATTCCAGTCCTTTTCGGATACTTGTCCAAATCCACGATAGGTTTGAAATTTTTGATTTTTCCAAAGGGTTTGAGTGAGGGAAATATTTTGCTTTGAGAACTTTTAACCACAGTTGCTCCTTTTCTAATAGTAATCTGCTGGCTAGTTTTGTGAGAAGGGCAATATTGAAATGGTGTGGGTTTTTTATACCTAAGCCCCTTGCACAATGGGTTTGCAAATATATTTCCAAGCCCTAATGAAGCCTCCTTGCCGTTTTTGTTTATCTTTATTCCACCGAAGTTTCTTTGTATTTTGTCCAACTTGTTTAAAGTTTCCTTTGGAAGAGCAAGAACTTGCATCTCGTATGTTGGAAAAGCTTGGAGAATAGATTTTATCGAACCTGTCCGTCCGCTTGAGAGAGGAGCTTCGATTTCCAACCTTGTAGAGTTGAGTAATATTTCTGTAAAAGGGGCTCAAAATTTGCTTTCCTATTTTTATCGAAGAATAGGGGGGTTCCAAGATATCTATCATTTTTTGTCATTAGGGGAACTTTTAGGATTTTTGCTAACCTTTTTCCATGTTTTGGGTGGATTTTTGGGCTGAAAAATACACTTGATTTTTGTAGATTTATCATTTGACCTGTTATATCTCCGAAAAGAGAAATGATTTCCAAAAGATTCTTTGCTTCCCTTAGATCGGCTTTTGTGAAGAGAAAGCAATCGTCAGCGAAGAACAGGTGGGAGATGTTTGGAGCTTCTTTATTGATCTTCAACCCAGATATTTTTTTCTCGGAAACCGCCTTGTCTAGAAGTCTGGATAGAATTTCCATGCAGATTAGAAATAAATAAGGCGAGAGCGGGTCTCCTTGTCTTAATCCTCTAGATGTTCTAAACTTTGAGCCAGGAGAGCCATTGAGAAGAATAGAAAGAAGTGGTAGAAATGCATTGAAAGATTAGATCAGTCCACCTTTCGTCAAAACCCAAACTAAGGAGAGATTTTTCTAAGAAATTCCACTCCACTCTATCGAAATCCTTAGATAGGTCTAGCTTCAGAGCTAGATATCCTTTTTTCTTTTTTGAGGTTTTCATTGAGTGGATGAGCTCATGGGCGATGATAATGTTGTCGGTGATTTGTCTACCGGGAAGAAAAGCAGATTGGTTTGGGGATATAATTTTGTTGAGGATGGGTTTTAATCTGCTTGCAAGAATTTTTGAAATGAGTTTGTAAATGGTGTTACTTAGGCTTATTGGCCTAAAATCAGAGGGAGTTTGAGGAGTTGAAATTTTTGGAATAAGGGTTATGAAAGAGTGGTTCAATTCCTCATCAAGAATCCCCGTTTTAAAGAACTCTTGGACCGTGTTTATAATATCAGGGCCGAAGACCTCCGATTGGATCTAAAAAATCCTGGTTGAAACTCATCCGGCCCCGCGCTCCCCATTGGTTCATATTGGAGAGAGTTAGCCAGATTTCATTTTTTGAAGGAATTTTTAGAAGCGATAAATTTTCTTCTTCCGATACGCACGGTTCTATGATGCTAGACAGGTCAAAATTACAATTGATTTTTTGGGATGAGCCAATTTGGGAAAAATGATTGCTTAGAAGAGAATATATTTGATCTCTGTCGGATAGCCATAAGCCGTAAGGTTCTCTAAGAGTGTTTATGGAGTTGATTCTTTTTCTATTTGAGGCAGTGGCATGAAAATATTCTGTATTTCTGTCATATTCTTTAAAATATTTATCTCTTGACAGCTGATGGTAGTAGTCATTAGTTAATCATAAAATATGTTGAATTGATTTTTTTTTATTATTTTATTTATTTTTTCAAAAAGGTGTTGGAGCCCAGCATGTTGCGAGGTTGCCAACCAAAAGTATATAATATAAATATGTTGAATTGATTTTTTTATTTTATTTTATTTTATTTTAAAAAAAATCATAAAATAAAACAGAATTTTTATAAAAAAAATATTATTTTAAGTCGAAAAAATATCGTGAGAATGATTAAACTATTATTTAAGCGTGACCGACTTTATAATTATTTACTATACTCGTATAAACAATCATATGACTGTAAACAATTCGGGTTACAACATAATGCACCCTCTTTACTATACTCGTCTGGATGATGATAATCTGAAAATAACAAATCAGCAAACAATGAAAGGAACTACTATGATGACATTAAAAATGAACATTGTTCCATCAATGAGGGATTCTGCAGCAAAGGCAGGAATTGGACTAACCCTTTGTGACTACACAGGTACAATTAGAGAAGCCAGAGGACTTAATGTAAATTGCACTACTGGGAACAACTTGAGATTAGAGGGGCGGAAGCGGCTTTTCTTTGGGCGACGGAATGGAGTGGACACGCTATCTCGTTAAGAAGCAATTCTGAACCTACTCAACTGCTGCTGATTGGGAAGTATGCAACGGCAACGGAACAAAGATACAAAATAAGCGAGGACTTTGGAAACAAGACTAAGTTTGAGATGAACTTTTTAGCAGTGGATTTCATTTTAGTTAGGAAATTTAATGTAATTTGTGCTGCAAACTTATCTGTTTTTTGTAACAAGTACGCCATACAACACACTTGGAAAGACTCTTCTCTAAATGCTCAAAGCTGGAATGAATTTGTAACTGAAATCCGTAACTCCTTTCAAGGAGGAAATGGACCCTATTTATCTATGATACGAGGGACACCTCTTTTCAAAAAAAAAAAAATAAATAAAATAAAATATATATATATATATAAATCTTTATAAATATTTGGATTAAGATTTTCATGTCTAAAAATTTGTATGGGTCGAATTAAGCCTCATAGTTATAACTAAAAAATTTCCCGATTCATGCCGTATCGTTACGGCACGGGTTATTTCTAATTATCATACAAAATATCAAAATTCTAATAATAAAATTAAGAACCACAATAACTAGTACAATCGCCTCATAGTTATAACTAAAAAAATCCCCGTTTCATGCCGCGCCGTTACGGCACGGGTTATTTCTAGTTATCATACAAAATATCAAAATTCTAATAACAAAATTAAGAACCACAATAACTAGTACAACCGTTGTTGATAATTCCAGATATAAGAGGAGATTTTTGGTTTTTTAGGTGCACTTGACAAAAAAAAGAATGAGTAGGAAAAAAAAGTCCAATTTTTTTGTGTCAATTGATCACTTAGATTTTATAAAAAAAAAATTGTCATATAAGATCCTCCTTGTCTTCGCTCGGCCCAAATATATTTATTTAGAAATCTTCCAATTTTAGCATTTCAACCCTTGGTCCAATCCTTACTGAAATTTATAAAATGACGCCTTATTCCATTAATCATTTTAGTCCTTAATCAAATGACACCAACTCCATTAAACATCCAAATCCTTATTCCGGTTAACCAAAAATATGCAAGGCTTTTCGATTTGGCTTGCCTGCAAAGAGTGTGGAGATATATAAGTGAAGTAACAGGTATAAAATGGATACGACAAGTAACAGGTGTATTCAAATGGTAGTTACGCAAGTCGCATATAAATGTATTACCGGTGTAAGTTTACATAACAGTAATCGGTGTATCATCACCTATTTTCACCTTTACATAACACCTCATCCGCGTTCAATCAAACACGCATTTCAAGTTTAGAATCAGAATTCGGTCCAACATCCAACGGATGTACGAATAGAGAGATAGGATGCGGATAATCCTTGGTCCATCCAAGGATTTGCATCCACACCCAACTCCTTATAAAACCTACATATCTTATGGACTAAAAATGCCATAACACCCCAATCAAACATCATTTAAACAGCTTAAGAATTCCTAAATGATCCATAATATATTCTAAAATTATATAAATTTAACGGATATTGGGACATCCATCCACAAAAGAACAGTTAGTGGGCCAAACACTCACCCCTAGCATTCACACATCCATCCACAAAAGAACAGTTGGTGGGCCAAAGGCTCACCCTTATCGCTAGAGTACTTATTCAAACTGCCTAAATGGAAGTTAGTTCATGAGTTCATAACCAAAGAGGTTTACTAGTTATGGTAATTAACAGTGAGATTAATAATTGATTCTCAGAAGATGGATTTAACACAATATAAGATAAAGAAATGCAGGAATCAGTTGAGTTGAAAACTTTTCCAGTGAAGTACCAAGGCATGATAACTATAAACATCCCTGGAGAGCTCATTAATGGCTAAAAACAACTGTGTTTATCATCCAACAAGGCAAAATCTGATTAAAAGAGCACACTCATCTCAAAACCAAAACCGAAATCCTGAGATAAGCAAAAACAAGTCTAAGAAAAGACCAACAAGCTTTACTGTGAACGATATGATGTCTGCACGCTTAAGAAATAACTAGAAACTGTTGAACTTCTTCCCATTACTTTGTACCTAACAAATAACACAAAACGCGAAAAGTAAGAACAATAAAGACATCAAACAAAATAGAAACGAAAAAACACAAACAGAGGATCCAAGGTTTTAATTATTTATACCTGACGGGTGTGACCATTCTGATTCAACTTCTAACGAAAGCGAATGAGGCGACGGTTGCGCAACTGAAAGAGACAGAAGTAAAACAGAAAATCCAATGAAACTTTCACTTAAAAGGTGTAAGCCTGAAAGAGATACAACTAAAACAGATAATTAAATAAACTGACAGGATCTAGGTGACAAAAGCCTGCTAGCTTCACTATAAGCAGTCAAATCACACACATAGCACATATTCACCATCATACTGTGGTCAGAACACAGTAGTACCAGTTCCCACAAGCAGGCGAAACATGACAAACAATAACTCATCCCACAAGCAAGCGAAAAACAGAAAAACAAAATGCTCCTAGCGAAAAAGAGGTAAACCAGAATGCTCATATATATTATTACTAACTTGAACAATTCACAAATCAAAAGGTCATGCCAGTCTTCTCTTCAATATGATTTCTATAACTTGAATATGAAAGCAAACCACACGAGGATAAAGCAGAAAAAAACGCTAGATGCAAAGAAACAAAAACATCCAAGAAGCATATATGTGTTTCTCCACTCAGGGATAAGTTTTATGAATCCCTAAGGGTGGGCCCAGTAAAATTCACCATGAAGCAGTAATGATTCCAAAGGAAGTAGCATGCTGTTCGAGTTTCTATTCCTTAGTAGTATAAATAGAGTTCTGGCCTAAAAATACCGTGCTAGTTGTTACACAGAAATGCTGTACTAACAGTTCTGTGGATCACGAACAAACCTGAACAGCAACTTACAAAAGCTAAAAACCAACATTGTTTGAAAATTTTACTTCTTACTCATGTGTTACATAATTACACTTCCAAATTGAAGGAAAGGTTTCAACACACCACACAAAGTTCTAGACATAATAGAAGAACATCTGCATTCAAATATTTTACTCGTAAGTTGAAACGCCACATCTAACTTTAACTGTTCCAATATTAGAGCAAGCATTACAGATTACCAGTAACCAATCTATGGAGCTCTTAACACCTACCAGTGAAATGAAAGGAAGTGTCACTACCGAGATCAAGGAGGTGAACAAAAGGGAGATACCTGTTCAGCTAAAGCTGCAGCACGAACTTCCTCCACGACGGTGGCATGGAAAGCTCTCAGCTCCCTAAGATACACGGCAGTAATATGTGCAAGCTTCTCATAAAGAATTTTGGGCCGATGGCCTTTCTTCCCCTTGGACAACATAGCTTCACCGAGTAACTTGACAAAGTCTTCCGCATGCTCTGCAGCACTGCTGCGAACATTGTAGTCCCCAGATAAGTTTGTAAACATACGAATAGACTGGGTCATAAGAAGTCGCAGGGAAGCAGTCATCTTCCTCATAGTCTTCTTTCTTCCAAATACATGGTTCTTTACAGCCACCAGAGAATCAGTACTAGTATCTAATCTTCTCCTAATAACATCAGGATCCCTAGGAGGATACCTGATTAAATGAGCCATAGCTGGAGAAAAAGAGAAACAATTGTAGTGAAAACGTTACTTTCAACGATCACAAAGGAAGCGGAGAATGAGCCTAGACGAAACCAGTACAAAATCAATGACATCAATAAACTAGTTCACTTAAACAGGACAAGCTTTTGTCAAAAGATCTCTTACAGCATGCTTTCGAACCATAAGATTAATATATTATTTTAGGACACACCGATACAGCATGCTTTCAAACCATAAAATTAATGCATTATTTAAGGAAAGACCTTCAAACTTTGTCAAACAACAATATTTGCGACAAAATTAAGCCAATCTTTAACAAGAACAATGTTTAAATAAGCAACAGGAGAACCAGATTGCAACAAAATATAGCACTAAGAAAAATCTAAGAAGATGTCCATCTCAGACCAAAATAGTACAAAAAAAAAAAAAAAAAACTGAAGCTAAGCAAAATGAGGTCAAGCAAAGCCTAAGCATGCATATACACACAATACAAATTTGCAACCTACTTAAATTTGATCAACTGAAAACAAAATGTCCTTTTAACATGAATAACCATAAACCATGACCATAGAGATAGACAGACTCAAAGAGCAAACACTACAAGGACCAGTCCATTACTTATATATCAGAAAGCAAACAAACTCCGTTTGTGGAATTGAAAAGAGCATTTTGTAAGGTAAATGTTTCCTAAGCTTCTCTACAGGACAGTGAACCTTAACAAGTTAGCATTTTGTAAAGTTGAAACAAGTTACCATGCTCTTCTAATTATATCTACAAATGACTAGTCATAATTAAATGAGAGTTTGAGCAATTATGACTAGTCATTTGTAGAGTTTGAGCAAACAAACTAGTCAGTAAAATATAAAAGCTACCAGGACAGGTTACACCAAAACACCAAACACCAATGCTGGAATCCACTAAACTTACCTTTTGAATCACAGGTTACATTTTCAAACAGAATTCAATATAAGTAAATTTAGCTCTTCCATTATACAGTGATCAAAACAAGAAGGAAATAACTGATCTATTACCTAAATACAAATGTTGTTATTAGCAAGGACATTCCTCATAGTTTTGAACAAGCATATGAGAACAAAAGTAGTGCTTGAAACAATAATAGGGAAGACTGCCTCAAATGGGAAAACCTCAAAAAGCCGGTCCGGCTAGTATGGATCCCGTATCCATACTTTATATATGAATCCCCTCTTGCATGCATGACACGTTATCTAAAAAACAGTTTTTTTCTTTAATGATTCAAATTAAAAGCAATTCTAAACATGGGAGGGAAAAAAAGTGATGATGTGTCATTGCTTGGGAGGGGATCCATACACTAAGTATGGAAATAGGTTTCATATTAACCAATGTCTCAAAAAGCCCCGTAAATATTTTCTCAAACTCAGCATTGAGTGTCATGAAACTCCAGTAAATTACTTGCAACAGCATCTGTTTCTTCATCACACACTCTAAATAAAAACAACTAAACTCTAAAAATCCAAAGAGAAGAGATACTTCATCCTGATTCCCCAGTATACTATGTTCTTTTAACACATCAAAATAGCAAACTAAAATCAGAATAAAAGGACAAGATTATCAGAAAGAAACCACAACCTCATCTAGTTGGTAGATTAGTGACAAAATCTCTTTAAATGCATCATAAAAAACACCATTATATCTATTTACTTGCAGAATAGAAGAACACCACTGAATAACTTCTAACCCTAATATAATTTATGATTTCTTCATCCACCCAATTCACCCAATTCCTAGATCGGTATATAACTTTCAAGATCTAAGGACAATCAACATTAACCCATTAAGAACAGATATCAGATCCAGTAAAACGCTTCAAAGATTCCATTAAACCAACTACGATTTCGGTTCTTCGAAAATATAACCAAAATCAAATCAATCCTATCAAGAAGAAATACATACCTTAAAACGAAAACGAAACCAAAGGATGATTCTGCAACAAATTAAATCAACCAAAAGTGTAAGGATCTACTAATGAATCGAAAAGCAGATAGATCAGACTATGAATTTCTTAAAGATTGAACTTACAGCACAAGATGGTAGGAAGAAGAAGAAAGCAGCCGCCGATGAAAATTACCCTAGAGCATTTTCCGAGTAGCTAAAGTTTTTTTATACGTTTCTTTCAACAAATCGTGGCCGTCGATCTCAGCAAACACAGCAAACAGAGCGATCGAGGTTGAAAGGCAAGGCTTTTGTTGATAGGCTTTAATTCTGCTGGGCTTTGCTTCATGAATTAGAGTAGCCCGATGAATGAAATCAGATACTCATCTCGATCCAACTGACTTCAACTCAGTGAACGATTTCTTCTTGTTTTTCTGCATCTCAAGAACTTGTTCCCTTCTTTCTTTTTTTTCTTCGCATCTCAAAACCTCATGAGGACACAATACTACTTGTTACATGCCTAGAAACACAAAATCTGCACAGCAAACCCTCGGAGAAGTGACAAAAAAAAAAAAAATAGAGACTAATTTTGTGTTCATATTTTTCTTTTTCTTTCTCTCCTCTTCTTATATGATCAACACGTCTTCCCATCTCCAAAACTCCTACTAACCGAATCTCTAGTCTTTTTTCGTTCGCTTCCATAAACAAATCCTCCACAGACTCATACATGATTCTTTTGCTTGAGGAGAAGAAAGAACAAAAGCTAGAAGAAGTTTCAGGCAGAAACTAATTTCAGAATCAAAGGGTGAGAGAGAAAATAAAAGTGGGTGGTTCCGAATTCAAAGTGGTTTGATAACAAGAGTTGAAAACTAGTTGTAGCTGGTGAGAGAAACACATCAACCTCTTATACAGTTCACCTATGACCAGGTCTAGCTTTTAAAATATCTTCGTATGCCAATAGATTCGGCGTAATTCCCGAGTAATATTCCCAAGATATTGGACAGCTTTCTTTTCTCCCTAAAATACTACTAGTACGTACCATCTATGGCTCTAAAATACCTTATTTGTTTCGTGTTTATTGCCTTGCCATCATAATAACCGCACAGGTATACCAAACTTCCCAAACTCTTTTAAGATGAGTAACTCTCGTATTTATGGCTCATACTTATTGCTTAAGATTTTATTTTCCAAAATCAAAAGATTTTACATTTATATCTTTCTTTAAGATGAACACGGTTTGGCACGATCATGATCCTCTTTTTACTCTAAACCGCTTTCGCAGCCAACACAATGTCGACACATACGTTCCCACTTGCGATTAGTTTATATCTTAAGCATAATTACATTGAAAGACTAATTTTGAATAATTTTTAAAATCAGAGAAAAGGACTACTAGACAAGGCGAAAGATGATCTCCGCTTCTTTGTTTATCATGATAAGCCTTTGCCAGTACAAGAACACGTGGGTCTCATGCCCCTTTTGATTTGATTTTCCAATAAAGGTTTGTAGTGGTCTCTTTAAAAAACAAACGGTTTGACCCGTCAAAACAAGGAAAAGAATACCACAACAACCATGACTCAAACTCACTTGGATGAGAAACGAAGCAGAGGTTAGGGCTTTGTAATCAGGTGATTCGCAGAAATTAAATCAAAATGGTAATGCTAACACAAAATCTACATTGCTGCATTATTTCATGGGACCTATCTTGCTCAAGCACACTGGAGCAATTTTGTTTGCAATGGATGTTGCAAGAGAATCTCTCCAACTCAATACTTTGTCTTTTTGTTTTTCTCTTTCTCATCTGTTTTGCTGCATGCATTTCCTACTGTTTTCCAGGCACCAAATGGCAATCAATTGATGCCCAAGCGTCACCATCTTTGCCTGTCTCTTTATTGATTTTTATATAGAAAGAATATTATACGGCTAACCGTATAACATCAGTGTACGAGTATTATACGATGAAAACTGTATAAGATTAGTGTACGAGTCTTGCCATTAAAACTGGGAAGAAGAAAAAAAAAAACAAAAACCATTTTTTTTTATTAGGAAAAAAATTATAGAGGTTCGAAGAGAGGACCTCTTGCCCACTAAGCAAAAATAATGAACCACTTGGCCAGGCGTACGTTTGTGATTTACGTTTGTAAATGTGAGTGAAAAACTAATATTCCATTTTCCGAAGATTTACATTCACGGAGTACTTCATATTCTTTGAGATCGTGAAGAACACGGTTTTGAAAGATCATGATCCTCTTTTTACTCTAAACCGCTTTCGCAGCCAACACAATGTCGACACATACGTTCCCACTTGCGATTAGTTTATGTCTAAACCCATAATTAGTGGTAACTTGTTTAACCAAATTCCCAGACGACTAGGCATGATAACTTTGAATAATTTTTAAAATCAGAGAAAAGGACTAGACAAAGCAATAAGATGCTTTCTGTTACCCCGCTTCTTTGTTTATCATGATAGGCCTTTGCCAGTAAAAGAACACATGGGGTCTCATGCTCTTTCTTGATTGATTCTTCAATAAATATAAATATTAAGATTTGTAATGCGTGCCTTTGGTGGCCCTGTCTCCTACAGCCAATGTAATGGTCTCCTTAAAAAATTTATCTCTGAAAGTTGATGCAGGGTTGTGCCATTAAAACTTGCAAAAAAAAAAAAACGGTTTGAACAGCCATGACTTAAACTTATTTGGATGAGAAAGGGAGCAGAGGTTAGGGCTTTTTAGTTTTTTAGTCAGGTGATTTGCAGAAATTAAATCAAAATGGTAATGCTAACATAAAATATGCATTGCTGCATTATTGATTCATGGGACCTATGTTGCTCAAGTACACTGGAGCTATTTTGTTTGCATTGCAAGTTTGTTCGCAATGGATGAGCTCGATCTTGCAAGAGAATCTCTCCAACTCAATACTTTTTGTTTTTTTGTTTTTCTCCTTCTCATCTGTTTTGCTGCATGCATCTTCTACTGTTTTCAGGCACCAAATGGCAATCAATTGGCGGGTGGGTGGGTATCTTTAATTTCCTCTGGGTAACTCCGCGCATTGGTTTTACTAATCAGCAATTAAAATTTAATTAAGACATGATGAAAGCTTAGATAATCCTGGCACTTTTAGGGGCGACCCCAAAAGAATTAGGGGCGACTTTTTTATTTCCAACCCATATACACCGTTAAGGGATGTCCAAAAACGCGGAGAATACGTTAATGCCCTTTTATAATCGGAAGCTATTTTGTGCCCGATTATTATAAAGTAATCGGAAGCTTAGTAACTATATTATACTACCGATTATTATCGATTTTGTGCCAAACTCGCATCTGGCTTCTATAACAATCGGAAGGGAAATAACCTCACGAGACTACCGATTGTTAAAGTATAGAAATAAGAAATCTTTTGAATTTTGCATTGGTGAAATTTGGGGCTCCTATATAATCGGACGAATAAAAAAATGTCTAAGCTACCGATTTAGGGATTCCCATAATCGGATGGTGAAAGTAACAATGCCTACCGATTATGGTAGATTTCAAATTTCCCTGCAATGAAGGATTTTCGAAAAAACTCATTTTGGGGCAACCTATAATCGGGAGGTTGGGTAACCTATTTGGCTTCCGATTATGGCTAAATCCAAATCACGAACCACATGGTTATGGTCGGCTCTGCACCCCTCAGAACCTAGGGAATTTGGCCAATGCTCAATTTGGGGCTTCCAATAATCGGTAGGTTATAAGTAACCATTTCTACCGATTTTGGGCTACTCAATAATCGGTAGATAATTAGGTGGTATTACCTACCGATTAATAACCGTTTGACAGATAAAACCAAAGTCGACCTAAATTCAAATTCATTTCATTTTCTTTTCAACTTCAACTTCAACTCCTCTTCTCCTCTTTCCTTCCGATTGCAGAGAGGAAAAGTCTCCCCCTCTCCTCGCTATACATCGTTCATCGTCGAATCGAATCATCGTCGATTATTCTCTATAAAGATGAAAGAAACTGAACTTAAGAAAGCTCGAACCAAAAACGTAGTGCGCGGTGAGGATCCGAATATTGGATTGCATGCCCGTAATAAACAGGTTTTAACTCACAAACCCGAAGAACACGAAGACGATGAAGTAGGCGATATTGATAGCCAAACTCTCAGGCAACTTCAAATGGCGCCGATTAGGTAAGATTCTACCATTAATTTGGTTTATATTGCTTCAATTGGACGAATCCATGTTTATTTATTTTAGGGTTTTTGGTTATTACTCAGAATCGGTAGGTTAGGTATTGTTATAAACTTCCGATTGTGGTCGAACTCTTCATTTCACGAGAAAATTTGTCATATTCGGGTGGTAAAAATTTAGGTATCCTACCGATTATATAACGTTTTTCATTACTGAGGCCTAAATCGATCATAATCGGAAGCTAATTGTGATTTTTCCTTCCAAATATACTAGGGAAGAACAAGTATTAGAGACGCAATATTCGGTGATATATTCGTAATTTCTTTCCGATTGTTTAGGCTACCAACTTGATTAGTTTCTGGACACAAAGTGACGCATATTCGGTAGACATTAGTTTTGTGAGGCTTCCGATTGTGTGGCATTTGGTAGGTGGACTTTTTTATGCCTTTCGACTATTTGTATTCGGAGGGTTATGTTGAACTTTATCTTCCGATTATTGTGTGTAGATAAACATATTCGAACACCAAAAATTTTATTTTGTTTCCGATTATACGTATTCGGTAGCTTTAGGTGAACTGATACTTACGATTGAGAGTAATCGGAGGCAATTTGTTAAATCAACCAAACGAATATCTAGTTTCATAACTTGTTGTACTTTTTTTTTTTTTTTAGGGATAGGCGAGGTAAAAACATCCAAGATGCAATTGTCTCGGCTAGTGCAAGGAAGGATAGGCGTCGAACCCGACGGCTAGTGCAAGGAGAGCTAGGATCGCTAACGCCGCTTCAAGTGCTCAAGTTGGAACTCAACAAGCAAGCCAAGAAGTTGTTCAACCTAGTGCCCCTCAATCAGAACCGGTTCAATCAGGTGTTCAACCAAGTGCCTCTCAATCACAACCAATCCAAGAAGGTGTTCAACCAAGTGCCTCTCAATCACAACCAATCCAAGAAGGTGTTCAACTAAGTTCCTCTCAATCACAACCAATCCAAGAAGGTGTTCAACCAAGTTCTCCACCATCACAACCCGAAATTGAACTAGAAGCACCAAGAAGTAGGACAAGCCGAAAAAGAAAAATCCTCCTCGAAAGAAAGCGAAACACCTTGTCCGAGATGAACTGAAGGTGAAGGATATTCCGAAGGTGTAATCCTTGGGCTCTTACGGAGGATGGAGGACAATTGTTATTTGGATACAAAGAATCCCGGGCGAGAGAAATATATGAAACGAGGTAATGATCGTATCCATTTTATTAACTTATTATGTTTTTCTCCGTAATACTTTTAAGGGTTGTAGTTTTAGGTTATTCTAATTTTATTTTTTAACTTGTCATGTGTTTAATAGTATCATTCCGATGCGGTTCGTTTACTCAAAGCGACCGCCGCACCAACAAAAATGCTAGATTGGCCTTTGGAGGGTGAATGTGAAAGGTTCAAGACCATTATTGCGAATTCGGGGTTGGCCAATGTCATGGAGAACTCAATGTTGGAACATGACCGGGTGGCTATATCGGCGTTTGTGGAGAGACTTTATCCCGAGACCGACACCTTCC
Source organism: Papaver armeniacum (assembly GCA_023531295.1). Taxonomy (NCBI): domain Eukaryota; kingdom Viridiplantae; phylum Streptophyta; class Magnoliopsida; order Ranunculales; family Papaveraceae; genus Papaver; species Papaver armeniacum. The sequence continues at coordinate 34,359 of JAJJWW010002472.1, read as the reverse complement.
ATATGCCGTTTGGGGAGATGACGATAACCCCGATGATGTTGAGCAGATTCTTAAACTCCTCGTCCATGGCAAGGGTGTTAGGGCCGAGTTCACTAAGCGATTGGAATGGAGGAATATTTATGATCCGACTAAGAAGTGTTTGGGTTGGGATGAAGAAACATCAACAACCGAGTTCAAAAGATGCATGAAGTATAGAACTAGACGGTTCAACATGGGTACTCGATGGATATGTTCAAGGGCACCAAGGATAAAGAAGAGAAAGGAACTTTAACGGACGAGCAAGTCAACCACGCGGCCACCGCATATCTCCTATGTGTATTGGGATGTGTCATTTTCCCCAATACCGGTGGCAATCGGGTCGACGCCAACCTTTTACAACTTCGGATCCTCTCGATAAAGTGCATGAGTACTCTTGGGGCACGGCATGCCTTGCGTGGTTGATGGAAGAGTTGAGAAAAGCGTCGAGGCTTGGAATTAGCCAAGTGGCCGAACGTGAGTCTCTACGGTATTGTTTATTAACTCCACATACTTGGTTATTTTTTTATTTTTTTTATACTATTGAAGAATCAATTTCCTAATACTTGCAAAAATGACATTATAGACTTGGATCTACGACCACTTCCCTATCTTGGCCTTGGCCATTGAAAACCCTAAGGGGAGAAAGGTGACTCTATAGGAAGAAAGTACGTCTTCGATGACAACCATTCTAGGATGAAGGAGCATCAACTGATTCGTTTGAGGGATATTTTGGACTCACTTAATGCCCAAGACGTATGCTTTGATCCATACAAGGAATACCGAGCTACTGGACATATCGCGGGTCGGTCCGATTTGGCACTTTATTTTGGACCGTTGTGTAACACCAGGTGTTTTAGCATGGCGCATGCTAAAAGATGCGCCATGGCATGAGATGAAGCTTCATCCAAAGCTTCTGTTGCGTAGGAAAAGGAACATTGGCCCTTGGCCAATGTGTTGACGATGTCGACCAACATGGCCGGACATCGGATGGCGTGGACGGCCAACATGGCCGGACATCGGGTTGCATGGACGGCCAACATGGCCGACATCGAGTTGGCGATGGACGGCCAACATGGCGGACATCGGTTTGGAATTGGACGGCCAACATGGCCGGACATCGGGTTGGTAGTGGACGGCCAACATGGCCGGACATCGAGTTGGCAGAGGACGGCCAACATGGCCGGACATCGAGTTGGCGCGAGGACGGCCAACATGGCGGACATCGGGTTGGCGATGGACGGCCAACATGGCGGACATCCGGTTGGCGATGGACGGCCAACATGGCCGGACAACATGGCCGGACATCGGGTTGGTAGTGGACGGCCAACATGGCCGGATATCGGGTTGGCAGAGGACGGCCAACATGGCCGGACATCGGGTTGGCAGAGAACGGCCAACATGGCCGGATATCGGGTTGGCAGTGGACGGCCAACATGGCCGGACATCGGGTTGGCAGAGGACGGCCAACATGGCCGGACATCGGGAAAATACATGGCAACGGCCAACGGGGAGTTGATGAAATATTTTTGGTCCCCTTTCCATACTTGTAGAAATTCCATTAAGACATATATAGGGAGGGGTAGTTGGTTGAAGGTGCATATGCGGACTATGTACCAAGTAAGCTTCATAGCTTAGTTTAAGAGTATAAATGATGCCTAAGGCTCATTTATAGTTGCGTAGCCTCGCGAAGAGGGCATTTTATGCTTAGGAATCATTATGCCATATTGCGGACCAAACATGCATCACTTGGATGCATTCCGACGGAGCGGCCTATGCGGACTAGGCCATTTCCATTATTGCTTGGCCACGGCCTAGCAAACGAGTTGGAATAAGTTGCTTGTCCCTTCGTGGATGAACTACGATCTGTGCTTGATCCCTTTAGAGTAGGGAAGGGTACGTAGGCAGCCGCAATGAGTTGCAGCATTGCGGTCCAAAGACTTTGTCGCTCATATCATCTAATTCGGAGATGATTGCGACATTCTGGCCCCTCATATCATCTAAGCTCGGTAGCTCGACGCCAGAGATGATTGTGGCCATTATTGATGAGGCTTAGTTGCACGCCAGCAAGTGGATGCTCATACTTCCTATCAAGCTACAAAGAGCAAGCTATAGCCTATCTCGGAGGGAAAAACCCGAAAGTCGTAATTTAGCTCAAGAGGAGTCCATTTTGATGGGAAACGGCCCAAAGATCAAGACATGTTAGATCCACATGGTCACCACAATTTAGCAAAATTCCATCGTTTAGAGCCTCAAAAGGTCGTTTTTGCCGTATTAAGGAAGTTTTTGCTTTCCTTAATAAACCCTTTGCGGAACAAGGGCAAGTTGGAATGGTGTGGAAGCTAAATTAGATGCATCATGCTCCATGAGCATGCTTGCAAGGGCAATTGAACGTGCATTTGCCTAGCTTTGAGGCCCGGATCGTAGCTTCATTTTGGCGCATCGGGGAAGTTACGGCCTGCGGGGCAACGCGCCAAAGGCGTAATTTTCCGGTCCGTCACAGATGGTATCGAGCATCATGGAGCATAATGGAAACTTAAAGTTGGAGAGTAAGACAACTTCTGCGCGGGAAAGAGTTTGTAACTGCTGGGCCAGTTACTTTGCAAATCGAGTTGAGCTTGTATAAGTACTGTGAGTTTGCCAGGCCTATATGGCACCCCGCTTATGAGCATCCTAAGACCGTGCTCGGGACGGTGGGTAGACAATGGGACCGATCATCCCCACACGTTGGCACTGGCCAAGGGTGTGCGTTGTCGAGCCCTACTAGCATCCCACTTACGAGTGGCAACCCTAGAAATCCGTCGGGACGGTGGCTTGCATCCAACTCGCACCGGCATTAGAGATTGGTCCTCACAGTGTTGCGTTAGGTTTTTCCTTGTCATTTCGATGACATCTTCCAACCTTGTGAACTTTAGGGACTTCTGAGTGCGTAGTATGGGATGCGCATTCGGGATACCTGGTCGAGATATCCTCTTGGCACTCGCCAATTGCGATTCTTGGTATTGTTGTGGGCACTTTTGGATTCTCCAGGCGGGTGGTATGGGACATGTGCTCGGAAGGTCTAAATTGTTGTTCATGACAACTTGAAGAAACCCGTGATTTCTAGCATCCGGTATGGGACTTTTGCTCAGAAATCCAACTTGAAGAGATTGTCCACAATAGTTTTGGTTTTGAATTTCGGGGACGAAATTCTTTGAAGGGTGTGATAATGTAACACCCCGTGTTTTTAGCATGGCGCATGCTAAAAGATGCGTCATGGCATGAGATGAAGCTTCATCCAAAGCTTCTGTTGCGTAGGAAAAGGAACATTGGCCCTTGGCCAATGTGTTGATAGTGTACGGCCAACATGGCCGGACATCGGGATGGCAGTGGACGGCCAACATGGCCGGACATCGGGTTGGCAGTGGACGGCCAACATGGCCGGATATCGGGTTGGCAGTGGACGGCCAACATGGCCGGACATCGGGTTGGCAGAGGACGGCCAACATGGCCGGACATCGGGTTGGCAGAGGACGGCCAACATGGCCGGATATCGGGTTGGCAGTGGACGGCCAAATGGCCGGACATCAGGTTGGCAGTGGACGGCCAACATGGCCGGACAACATGGCCGGACATCGGGTTGGTAGTGGACGGCTATTACAGTGCTGCAAGTGACGCACGATGATTGCGCGTCACAGAGTTGCAGGCCAAGTCAGAGTTCCGCCGTAATGGTGCAATGCGAAGCTATAATAGCGCAACGCAAGCCATAATAGCGGTATTACTGAATAGACTGGCAGGTGTCAAGAATGGCATAAACCCACAGGGCCAATGTAATGCAAGTGCAACATTACATTGTAAACACATTTGGCTAAGTGATGAAGCTTATTGGCCGACACAATAAGGCTTCATTGAAGGTTTGGCAAGACATAGCCAAAGTGACAGATGCAACATGCGATGTTGGCATCGATGCATATCCATGGAATTGAGTTGGCCCAAGCTCAAGGAGGATGCAAGAGTGAAGAATAGACTAAGAGTTGGTCTATGGCATATATTCAAGGTTGGCTAAAGCTTGAATAATGCAAACAAGTGGTAATGCAAGAGTTGCATTACTATTGTCAAGCTAATTGGCGAAGTGAAGCATATATGACGCGTGAGTAACTAGAGTGAGCTTAAGGAGCTGGCATCGATGTTTGAAGATTAATGAATGTTCTTGCATGAGTTTAGAATGATAAACATGCAGGGCCAAGAGGGCTGAACGTTGGCGCAAGACGAGAATCCAAAGATGGCACGGCAAGTGTGCAATACGGCTCAAGTGACGGTTATAAGTTGATTATTGGCTTCACAAGTGTGCCAAAGGTGCGAGACAAGTTAGAAGGCTTATGAAATGAGTTCATAGCCTTAGTAGAGTGTTCATAACCACCAAGAACAGGTGTGGCATCTGTTGGCTTGACAACACAAAAGGTGGCGATTGGAAAAGCAAGGCGGCGGTTATGGAAACTACCTGATGGGACACATGGCTGTTCCATGCGTGTGCAAGTGTTGTGCACGGTTTTGGCCATTGTAACTACTGTATAAATAGTCCTAAGGAGTGGGAAAAATCAGTAGGCTACATAGGAGAGAGTTAGTCTCATGTAGAGAGAGTTTTAGGCATTCACCAAGAGGGTGAATGGACTGTTTTTGGTCCATGTGATGGACGAGTTTTGTAATCTTCCTTTAGTGCAATAAAATGAGTTTGTTGCAGTATCCTTTGTGTTCATTATGTTGCTGATGTTGTGTGAGAATTGGTTAAGTACATGGCGGAACCTCTTATGCTTATGGGGGCATGAAGAGTTAGAGAGAAAGAAGAAAAGACTTAGTTGTGCAAAGCCTTATGAGTGAAGGCGAGATGTGTACTTTGATGCAAGTATGCAAGGTCAATGATTTTGGGTGAAGTTGATTCACTGAACCACAATCATTCTTAGGTCATGTCCCATGAAAATTTTAGGCGATTAAATGGGCATGTGACAAGGTGGTATCGAGCCGTGTTAGGGGACACGATTCTTGATTTTTCTCTCTTTTACTCAAGTTAATGTCATTTGTTTGTCAAATTCAGTGAAGAATTGTTTGGGTTTCACTAGTATGGAGACTAGAAGAAGTTGTTCTTGTGTGGAAAAATCAATTGGAAGGAACTTTGAAGCTTGTAGTAGCAGCATGCCATGAAAGTTTATGACAAAGGTGTCAAAATTCCAGCCCAAAGTGTTAGGCGAACGCACAAGAATCATTGAAAACCGGGTTTTCAAGTGATTGCATGACAAAACTAAGGAGTATGCTGACTTATATGGTGCAAGTCAGGTGTTAAAGTCCATGTTTCTCACAAGTATGCGAAGATTATGCATTTGGAATGCATTCTTTCGTAGCGTTACCCCGATGAGCTTGTGTACATTACAAGTTGTAATGGGAATTTTAGGGAAATTCTGAACTCAAAGAAGTTGATGGCCTTTGCGGTGGCAAAGTAGATGAATAACATGTCTATGTAATAGATTGAAGGTGTTTTCATTGTAGCCAGTTGATGGAAGATTAATGTTATCTCTCTCGAATGCATGTACCTTGGTGGTAATGCAAAGTCTGGTTGCGAACCAGCATGTTTGTGGCAATGTGATGCCATGAAGGAAGAATTGGATGGCCAATTCTTATCTAGCATAAAGCTTATGGAAAGGCTGAAGAAATAAGCGCAAGTTAGGGAAAAACCGATACACCACGGTCTTGCGTTTGCAAAGAGTTCTTCGTTAATGCTAGATGAGCACAAGGAGTGTGCTTGCACCTGGTTTATGAGTGGGATCAATATGCTTGGACAAGGGTGTCCGAGAGACCCGCATTTGATCATAACCACAAGCGGATGTTCTTGTCGGTTGCAAATCAACAATTGTTGCTACTCAAGTTGATTTTGGCGAAGGGGAAAGACAAGAGTAAGCAGATGTGCATGGGCAGTAAAAAAATGAGTTCCAAGTTTGAAGAAGAATGTGGCATTCTTGCTTCATGGAACGTGGCGATGGCGCCTCATTTGCAAGGATTGTGCCTTGTTAACATTGTCCAAGATAATTGTCCGCTAAGTCATTGAGTGATATGACTTTGCTGAGCTCTATGGTGATGCTCAGAATCACCAAGTAAAGTCCGTTCCAGTTGTGCAAAGGTGCACAAGTTTGTGTCAAGATTTGGGTGCTGATTGGCATAGCATGTATGCAACAGTAGCATGCGCCAAATAGGATTTGGGCATGGCCATAATGCATAATGCGGTTGGAAATGCAAAATTAGGCGACTCATAGATGCGGGAAGGATAAGGACAAAGTAGTGGTGATGCATAAAGATGGCATGTGGCCATTATTGAAGAAATCTTCATGAAAGCTAAAGCAAAATGATAGCATCAGTCTAAAAGGAGTATTCAACTAATTGTCAATTATAGTGTGCTTCGTTATGGGAGTGGCATACGAACGTTGATAGTTGGAAGAGTGCATGTGGCAAGGTGAATTGCTACATTGGGGACAGTAGGTGTTGTCTCGCTTCCTTTGTTGCTTAGAAGCGAAGTTGAAGTCGATATTGCAAGGCTTGTTAGGTCTTACAAGTTGCAATCGGTTGGAGCGAGTATTTGCTCAAGTTTGAGTATACTTTCAGTTTAGGTCGAGTGGACCTTGGTGTTGGAATGAAGTCTCTCTATATAAGGTAGTAGTGAATGAGGGTATTTGAAGTGAAAGATCTTGCCTCTTTTGTTCAAAGTAAAGCTAGTTCGTGTGGAAGATGCTACACAGCATATTAAGCCAAAATATGCAATAGAAAGACGCTGAAAGTGAAAGAAGCAAATAGGAGTTGGTGGCATAGTCGAGTTTGCTTTGTTGAGAGTTATGTGGAAGTGCGAAGGCATTTGGCAAACGAATTCATGGAGTAACGCAGCAAGAATGAAGATGTAAGTCCATCAAGTATATGAGTTGTGAGTAACTCATAGTTAGGAAGAACATGATGTTTGTTTTTCCGCTACATTAAAGCGTAGCAGATTTGAAAGAGCAAGTGATGCTTAAATTGCTTTGTTTCAAAGGCGCGTGAAGAGGATGCCTGGCCCAAAGAGGCGTTGTGATGTCACGGGTATCCTAAGTCATGACTATACCAGAGAGTCATGCATTTCAATCATGATGTTGCGACAATGCAAGCAAAGAACAAAGAAGGTGCAAGTTCTTTGGCATACAAATGATGCAAGTCCAAGAAGGTGATGTTTACAACATGATTTGGAGGCCAAATCTAACGTAAGTTCTGTTGCATTGCTGAAGGCAGCAAAAGCTATGGATTGTGGCGCATACCAGAGTGGTATGGAATCATAGCATGCATACCTTAAGGCATGGCATGATTTGGCGTAGGCGCATATGATTGAAGAATGAGGCCAAGTCTTGTATAAGTCCTGTTATGTTGCGTGGTGCAACTAAAGTCGGAAAATGGAGGCATAAGACAATGGCAATGATCAATATGATCAGTTGGGAAGAATCATTACTTGTGTACACTTAGGCACAAATGATTCATGCGAAGTTCAAGCTCAATTCAGGGAGTTGGCAAGAGGAATTTCCAAGTTGCATTTGGGTGTTGATATGCGATTGTAGTGAGAGTTAGAACGTCTGATCAACGTGACAACAACAATACAAGTTAGTAGGATCAATGGCAAGGCAGTAAGCTAAGTGATGGCATTTGGTACTAGGCATAGAAGTTTTGGCAAGGTTAAAGGCCAAACAAAGTTTGCTGATTTCTGAGAAGGGCTCAGAAGCGTACAAGGCCAGAGAACAAGTATAACGAGTATACTTTGTTGCGTTCAACGAGGGCGTTGAACGGATTAGGTGGGGGAGGTCTATTACGGTACTGCAAGTGACGCACGATGATTGCGCGTCACAGAGTTGCAGGACAAGTCAGAGTTCCGCCGTAATGGTGCAATGCGAAGCTATAATAGCGCAACGCAAGCCATAATAGCGGTATTACTGAATAGACTGGCAGGTGTCAAGAATGGCATAAACCTACAGGGCCAATGTAATGCAAGTGCAGCATTACATTGTAAACACATTTGGCTAAGTGATGAAGCTTATTGGCCGACACAATAAGGCTTCATTGAAGGTTTGGCAAGACATGGCCAAAGTGACAGATGCAACATGCGATGTTGGCATCGATGCATATCCATGAAATTGAGTTGGCCCAAGCTCAAGGAGGATGCAAGAGTGAAGAATAGACTAAGAGTTGGTCTATGGCATATATTCAAGGTTGGCCAAAGCTTGAATAATGCAAACAAGTGGTAATGCAAGAGTTGCATTACTATTGTCAAGCTAATTGGCGAAGTGAAGCATATATGACGCGTGAGTAACTAGAGTGAGCTTAAGGAGCTGGCATCGATGTTTGAAGATTAATGAATGTTCTTGTATGAGTTTAGAATGATAAACATGCAGGGCCAAGAGGGCTGAACGTTGGCGCAAGACAGAATCCAGTATGGCACAGCAAGTGTGCAATACGGCTCAAGTGACGGTTATAAGTTGATTATTGGCTTCACAAGTGTGCCAAAGGTGCGAGACAAGTTAGAAGGCTTATGAAATGAGTTCATAGCCTTAGTAGAGTGTTCATAACCACCAAGAACAGGTGTGGCATCTGTTGGCTTGACAACACAAAAGGTGGCAGTTGGAAAAGCAAGCTGGCGGTTATGGAAACTACCTGATGGGACACATGGCTGTTCCATGCGTGTGCAAGTGTTGTGCACGGTTTTGGCCATTGTAACTACTGTATAAATAGTCCTAAGGAGTGGGAAAAATCAGTAGGCTACATAGGAGAGAGTTAGTCTCATGTAGAGATAGTTTTAGGCATTCACCAAGAGGGTGAATGGCCTGTTTTTGGTCCATGTGATGGACGAGTTTTGTAATCTTCCTTTAGTGCAATAAAATGAGTTTGTTGCAGTATCCTTTGTGTTCATTATGTTGCTGATGTTGTGTGAGAATTGGTTAAGTACATGGCAGAACCTCTTATGCTTATGGGGGCATGAAGAGTTAGAGAGAAAGAAGAAAAGACTTCCGTTGTGCAAAGCCTTATGAGTGAAGGCAGATGTGTACTTTGATGCAAGTATGCAAGGCTGAATGATTTTGGGTGAAGTTGATTCACTGAACCACAATCATTGCCGGTCATGTCCCATGAAAATTTTAGGCGATTGAATGGGCATGTGACAACGGCCAACATGGCCGGATATCGGGTTGGCAGAGGACGGCCAACATGGCCGGACATCGGGTTGGCAGAGAACGGCCAACATGGCCGGATATCGGGTTGGCAGTGGATGGCCAACATGGCGGACATCGGGTTGGCGAGAGGACGGCCAACATGGCCTCTGACATCGGGAAAATACATGGCAACGGCCATGAATAGTAAACGGGGAGTTGATGAAATATTTTTGGTCCCCTTTCCATACTTGTAGAAATTCCATTAAGACATATATAGGGAGGGGTAGTTGGTTGAAGGTGCATATGCGGACTATGTACCAAGTAAGCTTCATAGCTTAGTTTAAGAGTATAAATGATGCCTAAGGCTCATTTATAGTTGCGTAGCCTCGCGAAGAGGGCATTTTATGCTTAGGAATCATTATGCCATATTGCGGACCAAACATGCATCACTTGGATGCATTCCGACGAACGGCCTATGCGGACTAGGCCATTTCCATTATTGCTTGGCCACGGCCTAGCAAACGAGTTGGAATAAGTTGCTTGTCCCTTCGTGGATGAACTACGGTGCAGTGCTTGATCCCTTTAGAGTAGGGAAGGGTACGTAGGCGGCCGCAATGAGTTGCGGCATTGCCGGTCCGGCACTTTGTCGCTCATATCATCTAATTCGGAGATGATTGCGACATTCTCGGCCCCTCATATCATCTAAGCTCGGTAGCTCGACGCCGGAGATGATTGTGGCCATTATTGATGAGGCTTAGTTGCATGCCGGTAAGTGGATGCTCATACTTCCTATCAAGCTACAAAGAGCAAGCTATAGCCTATCTGGAGGGGAAAAACCCGAAAGTCGTAATTTAGCTCAAGAGGAGTCCATTTTGATGGGAAACGGCCCAAAGATCAAGACATGTTAGATCCACATGGTCACCACAATTTAGCAAAATTCCATCGTTTAGAGCCTCAAAAGGTCGTTTTTGCCGTATTAAGGAAGTTTTTGCTTTCCTTAATAAACCCTTTGCGGAACAAGGGCAAGTTGGAATGGTGTGGAAGCTAAATTAGATGCATCATGCTCCATGAGCATGCTTGCAAGGGCAATTGAACGTGCATTTGCCTAGCTTTGAGGCCCGGATCGTAGCTTCATCTTGGCGCATCGGGGAAGTTACGGCCTGCGGGGCAACGTGCCAAAGGCATAATTTTCCGGTCCGTCACAGTTGTGGCACCCCACGGTATATGTGATGTACAATGCCTCAAGGGTGATGCGACAACACGGTTTTGTACAAGTTATACCAAAGGAGGAAATCCATGGAAAATTCACTTTGGATCTGGAGCACTGCGAGTCTGATAAAGATTCTATCACGGTGGTTCACAAGGGTTCACCATCCTGTAAATTCCACTGGGATAGAAGGGCGCATTACTTGATCAACCAAGGAAGGGCATCCAACCAAGGTTTTGAAAATGCTCCCAACTATATGGATTGGTACCGCAATGTTTCTCATATTCGTGTAATCCGTGATCTTAAAGCAAAGCCCTTTCGTACAAGAGTATCCTCAAAGAGAAGCTGCGGGTTTTGATAGATTGGTACGTATTGTTTTGTTAATTTAGTTTAATATTATGGGTCAAAATAGAGTAATAACCTTTTGATGGTATGCTATGTTTTAAAACAGATGAACAGGTTCAAGCGTTTGTCGAAATGGTGCACTGATTGTATAAAGTCCGGAGAGCCTGTTTCAATTGAGAAGATAAAAAAGCACCAACAGTTGATTGATAACGTTGACAATGAGGAGTATGCATCTCAGTTCGGGGAAAAATTGCAAAAGAAACCTACAACCAAGGTGAACAAAGAACTCGGGCTTCATCAAGCACTCAAGTTGATGAAACCCATGATGATCTTTGGTCCAAGTCGTAGAGTCGGTAAAGGTCGCAAAATCAAAGCAAAAAGGAACAAGTAAACTTTCGATGTTGTAAACTCTCGATGTTTTTCGTTAACTTTATGGATAACTTTGTTTATGTTGGATTATGTCGTTTTCTAAGTTTGTGTCGGAATATTAGTTGTTACGTTATGTTTATGGATTAAGAATAGTTATTTTACACATTTTATGCATTTAAAGTGTTGAATTTTGAAACACAATCGGAAGATAAGTTTATATATTAACCTACCGATTCTGGGGATGTTCCATTTTTTAGTCAGAATCGGTAGGGTTATACGTTATTAACCTACCGATTCTAGGGATTTTGCAAAATATTTGCTCAGAATCGGAGGATTGCTAATATACTTTTCTCTCCGATTATCATGTGTAAAGAAAACTTGTCTTCTATATCCAAACAACACCACAATCGGAAGGAAAATGTGCACCTTCACTTCCGAATAACAATAATCGGTAGATTTATTTGTAATGTTCCTTCCGACTGTTATATGTAAAAAAAACTTTGTTCTCTGTAACCAAACAACACCATAATCGGAAATTAATTGAGCACCTTGACCACCGAATATTTTTAATTGGAGGTTTGTGGTTTTGCTAATTTCCGATTATTCTACCAAAAACAACTATGGTTTACGTAACCAAACAACACCGTAATCGGAAGGTAACTTTTCACCTTGACGTCCGAATATAGTTAATCGGTAGGTTTAGTTTTTGTTGGTGTTCGATTATTTTGTGTGAAATAACCAATGTTTCCTGGAACCAAATAACACCATAATCGGAACGAAAGTTGACACATAATATAACCGAATACGTTAATCGGTAGTTTGTTTAACAAAATAAGCTTTCGTTTATGTATAATCGGAAAGGTTTTGTATTAATAACCCTCCGATTACATCCATTACATAAAGTTCAAACGACCTTAACCTTACAATTTCATCAAAAGCACCTAAATCCATATTCCTAATTGACCATAAAAGTATTAAAAAGATCATAACGTCCAAACACCACGTAAATTGTCCCTCTTGATCTTGTAACATCCTTCATGTTCAAATCGTTTCCCGTAGAGGTCCATATACCGACGATCGCTAAGATTTCTCTCAAATTACGAATGAGTAACAAGTTAGTACTAACTTATGTTAATGTGAGTCGGAGTTATAAAGATACTTACTCGTTTTTCATACGTCCACCAAGAAAAAGCGTCCCTAACAAATTGTTCTTCATCTTCAAGTTTGTCAATCTCCTTGTCGACCGCATCCTTTCTCATCTTAATGTCATTGGACGATCTTCGAATCGATTACCATCTAACGCCTCAAATACCATTAGAATACGGTTCCATAACTGCGCTCTTGGGATTCCGTTTGTGGAGCTTGTGAACACGATCATGAGCAGTTACCACAACCCACGCTCTATAAATAGCACAATCTTCTTCTTCGGCAAAAGCAATATCCATGTTTTTGGTTTTCAAAATTAGAACTCAAGAGAGGAAAGAGTTTGGTGCAATTGGGTTGATAGATATGAGTTTCTTTATATAGGTTTAGGGTCCAACGACTCTTTTTCTTTTCCCAAAAACTACAACGGCTATTTCTTAAAGTTGGTTTAAATCAGCAACAACGGCTAATTTGACGTAGGTGATATCTTGGAAAACCAATAATCGGTAGGTATGTAAGTTAGTATATCTCCCGATTACGGTAGCTTTCAAAATTTTCAAAAAAAAATGATTTTTGAAAAAACTCATTTTGGGGCAACTAATAATCGGTAGGTTTGGTAACCTATTATACTTCCGATTATGGTTGCATCCAAATCACGAACCACATGGTCATGCCTGGCTCTGTGCACTCAAAACCTATGGAATTTGGAAAGGGTTCGATCCGGGGCTACTTATAATCGGTAGGTTGTTAAGTTGGATACACTACCGATTATGGCGATTTCAAAATCCATCACCCGAAGGATTTTAGAAAAAACTCATTTTGGGGCAACCTATAATCGGTAGGTTGTGGAACCTATTTGGCTTACGATTATGGCTACATCCAAATCACGAACCACATGGTTATGCATGGCTCTGTGCACTCTAAACCTATGGAATTCGGCAAGGGTTCGATGTGGGGCTCCTTATAATCGGTAGGTTGTTAAGTTGTTAACCCTACCGATTATGGTATATTTCAAAATTCATCACATGAAGGATTTTAGAAAAAACTCATTTTGGGGCAACCCATAATCGGATGGTTTGGTAATATATTTAACTCCCGATTATGGCTGCATCCAAAACGCAAACCAAGTGGTTAAGGCTGGCTGTGTACACTCAAAACCTATGAAATATGGCAAAGGTTGGATCTGGGGCTCGTTATAATCGGTGGGTTATATAATTATATACCCTACCGATTATGGTAGATTTCAAAATTCATTACGTGAAGGATTTTAGAAAAAACTCATTTTGGGGCAACTTATAATCGGTAGTTTATGTAACCTATTAGGCTTCCGATTATGACTACATCCACAGCTCAAGCCAAGTGGTTATGGTTGGCTCTGCACCCCTCAAAACCTATGGAATTTTGGCCAGGGTTGAATATGGGGCTCCTTATAATCGGTAGTCTTACAAGTTGGATAACCTACCGATTATAAAAGGGATTATTATCCGAAGTATCTACACAATAATCGGTAGGTAAAATATCAATTTAACCTACCGATTGAATGTTTACCTACCGATTATGGTGTTGGCTACCGATTATATAAGGGCATATTGGCCATTTTGAAAAATCGAAGATAAGGGGTAGCTTAGATTTACGTTTGGGTGACCTTTTTTGTCTTTTAGTGTCGCCCCTAATTCTTTCGGGGTCGCCCCTAAAAGTGCCAGGTAGATAATAACGCCACCTGACTCCTATTTCCAACTAATTCGAGGCATGAGATCAGATCAAACAAACAAAAAAAAACATACACAAGGGTTCGAAGTTGTTCGCTCTGGCCTACTGAATTAAGAAAACAACCACTTTGGCACGGTCTTTCATGTTGTATAACACTAGTGTTCTGCACGTGCATACGCACGTGCAAGGTGGGTTCAACGAAATTACTAATATGCCCTTCTTCTTATTTTTGCAAACCATAAATATTAGGTTGGCTTAGGGGCAAAAATATAATTTGACGTTAAATTTTAGGTATTACCATATTTGCCCTGTCATATTACCATTTTGCCCTCAAATTATATTTCCATTTTGGATTCTTATATGTGAACATAAGGGTAAAATCGTCAAAAAAAATTGCAGCTTCAAAGTGTAACACTAAGGGGTCTTCCCTTTATATAGAAGATAGAATAGATACGATACGATTTCTCTATACCAGTACTTCCTTGGGACCGATAATGAAACTTCAAAACTATTCTTTCTTCGCTGGGTTTTAATGACAACGTACTGCATCTACATCATCATCATTTCCATACACACATTCCCACAGACTTCGTATGAGTCTGCCAACTCTTATTTTTGGTTGGATATTAATGAATAATGCATGGGAATTTTGATAAAATGCCCCAGTTTTGAATATAGAAAAAAAAAATGCCCCCGTTTTTTAGAACTTTTCAAAAGTACCCCGTTTTTTTCAAAAAACGGGTAACGGCTGGTTAGGGGGGTTAAGTCCCAGCTGGCACCCTACAAATGACATATACACCCCTCGCTCGTGCATCTCACACACACAGCAGTAACATGGGCTGGAAATTCTTACTCGGGTAAGTGATCTAGGCCAGAACAATTGCCAAGGCCAAATCAATACTGCACCATGATGGCTCTGCCCAACCACAACTTCAACCATGCTAGCACTCTTCTGTAACCCTCTTTTCATCTCAACTCCAAACACAAATGGATCGCATAACACAACCGCAAGACATCGCGGTGTTATCTTGACCACTGTGAAATTCACCGCATCACAATCAACAACTCATAACACTCCTCGCCCGCCATAAACCTCAACAACACCGCCCGCAACATCAATCTCGCAACCTTGACTCAAGCGGAATAACACAACTCCAGCTACAACATCCACCATTTCCTCAGGCCATTTCTCACCAGCAAACCACTGCAGTTCAGTTGCAACTTCTACTCTGTAAAACCACTTCAAGCATCACCATCCAGACTCAATTCCAATGCACCTGATCACTACTACTTCAAACATTCAACACACACAACCCTTACACCTTATTGCAGTTGTAGCTTCAACTCAGCTGCAACATTAACTAGCTGCAACAACATGCTCTAACTGCAGCTGTGCTTGTCAGTTCAGCCCCATCCTAACATACATCTAGGATACTCATTCAACACCATTTCAGACTGTGCAGCAGTAGCTTGTCCTTCCTCCTTGTATTGCACCATTACCAGCACCAAGTCATTCATACATCTACTTCATTTCAGTAACCTATGAAATCCACATCTAATTCGAATACCAATCTTGAACAATCATCACAGCCTGCAATCAATCTCTTCTAAACCCTTCAAGCACATTCATTCCTGCAATTTCACCATTCAATCAACATCAGTAAGCCCATAATTTCCTCCCTGTTTTCATCACAATCCACCTCCAACCGTAATTTTTTGATTTCTGACTCATCTTCAACATAATCTCAAATACCACAATCTCTTCCTTGTTCTTTCTTCACTGAAGCCATCCTTGGTGACAACTAACCCTGTCCATAATCATCTTCTTCTCAAATTCAAAAGTCAGACGACCAACATCTTCTAATTCTTCTCTTTATTTTCTGAAATCCACCACTGAATTCAACAAAACATTTCACAAACCCTACAATTACACAAAGCAAGTCTTTCATCTCAAAACTTCAGATCATCTTCTCCATCGATTACACATCCACTGCAAACTAATTTCATGACCTAACTTCAATTTCTTAATCCAAATCTTCAATTCATCCGTAACCCATCTCTTCTGGTTCTTCATAAGCTTGAATTCCTCTCTACATTTCTTCCCAAATTACACAACTAAGAAATCATCATCAAAATAATCTAGGGTTTGATAAATCTCACCTATCTACAACCTTCTTCTTCTTCTCGTTTTCCTTTTCCTTCATCTTCTCGTTTTCGTTCATCGTCAATTCAAGCAGAACACGAAGTTAAATCTCTCAATCACTTACAACTGCTAACCTAAACTGAAACCCTCAGAGAAATTAGAAATGAGAAATGAGTTTCTCTCTCGATCGACAAGTCATAAAGACCAAGGGATAAACAAGTAATTTTTCTTGTTATTTTGACCACATGTTGACCTGTTTGACCAATAAATTTGATTTTGGATGGAAAAAGAAACAGAAGGGCACTTTTGAAAAGTTGAAAAAAACGGGGTCAGTTTATTAAACCTGTAATTGAAAGTGGGGCAGTTTATCAAAATTATCTCTATGCACACTTTCTTATTATATAGGTTTTCCAAGATAATGCGAAGCTAATGACTTGGTAATTTGCTGCCTCATCTCATTGGATCGGGACTTTTTTTCATTCATTTTTGATGGAAAATGAAGAAACCGCTTGTCATGTCACCGGTTTTGTTAATCAACAATTAGTGAAAAGTTAAGACCATAATTGACATAAATCAATAACGATAAACAATGTTGCATTATTTCTCAGTGGCAAGTCCTTGCCAACGTATATATGGTCCCTGCTTTACTGGCGTGCAGTCATGATCCAAATTAATAATCACATGGTGGACTGGACCATTTCAGCTAAATTTGTTTCTCTTGAATAGGCCTCTGCCCGATACGTAGCTATCTTTGGCTCTATTACTTAGCCAGTGGAGGTTGCTTCTTCTGGCGATGAGTACTGCATATACGTAACGTCTCCATGAGAAGAGATTAAGACCCCTGTGGACCTGCGGTGTAATTGCCTTGCCTAATTGGTAGTTGAGATTACCAACTAAGCAACTACCAATGGTTGTTCAGTAGCTGAAGAAGTGATCTTTCTCTTGAATAGGCCACCCCATACAAATCTTTGGTAAAGGGGCGGTAGGAATCGGTAGAGGGGCGGCAACCTAATAAGATAAAAAAGGTCATTAGAAGTAAATTCAAGTGCCCCTTATCAATAAAACCCTGGAAATGACTAATTAACCCTTATTGTTAATAATCAAGTTTAGTAATGATAATCAAGATTAGTTTAGATAATCAAGATTAATTTTCACTTATTATAGAATCAAAAATCAGATGTTTAGAGTTATAAGAAAAAAAAAATTGAGGAGAAGAAAAAAAATACTTTTGTGATATTTGTGAAACCCTAGATTTTGATTCACTCAACCAAAATGAGTGATTCAAGTGGCAAATTAGAGGTGGGTGATCAAAATTAGTTCCCATTAGCTTTTTGTTGATCAAAATTATCTAAAGTATGTAAAAAGATCAAATTTTTAAAATTTTCAAGAACATACGGTTGGAAATAAACTAGTTACCAACCGTAACTGGTTCAATTTGGGGAAAAACCCAATCGTAATACCAGTTACGGTTGCTAGAAAATCTTGGATACGAACCGTAATTAAATTCTTAACATTCAGGATGATATACGGTTGGTAACTTTCATTAAGTTACCAACCGAACCTAGGTGCGGTTGGTAACTAAGGTTTCGTACCAACCTTACCTAAACCTAATTCTCAATTTTTTTAAGGTACGGTTCGTATTTGGGTTGTTAGCAACCGTATGTTCTTCAACCAATACAGTATTTGCGGTTGGTAATTGAGTTATTACCAACCGTAACTCGCATAAACCCGTAAATTTCAATTTCAATTTTCATACAAAACCCTAATTTTTGATACAAAATTAACTTAAATTCAACACGATAAACTAAACCCTAACTGGGTTTTTCCAAACATTTTTCAAATCGCCGATTAATCGAAGACGATGAAATTTTCGGTTTTAATGGAGGTTAGGATTGATGGAGGAGAAGAGAAGATGAAGAAGAAGATGAAAAAAAAAAACTGATTTGATTTTTTTGATTCATTAGGTTAAAAAAATTGATTTGATTTTGGTTGATTTAAGGTGAAAGGGTAATCTAGTCAATCTACATCCCTATAGGACACCCCCTAACCAATAAGAGGGACATTGCTATCACACTTGCCGCCCCTCTACCAATTCATGCCGCCCCTTTACCAAGCTTGTTCTTTTCATACTTTTGTTTCATCTCTTAATTTAAAAATGTTCTAAAAAGCCGTGAAACATGGTAATCTTGGATAAACTTCACCAATAAACTTTAAACCATGTACAGTAAAAACTCCATATATTAATACACTTGGGACCTCACAAAATTATTAATATATAGAGGTTATTAATATACAGAGGTTATTCTCTATATGATTTTACAAGTTGGGACCCATTTTTTTATTAATATACAGAGTTTATTAATATATGGAGTATCAATATATGGAGTTTTTACTGTATTGCTCATCAGAATTAGTTTGAAAATTAACATGCTTACATGCAGAAGTAATATTACGTCTACATCGACATCATTTCTACTCTATACATGCCTTTTGGTTTCTAAGTTTGAAAAATGTACAAATGGCTATCTCATGATTCATGTATTCACATTTTTTTCATGTACCTACGGATTTTTGCAAATTAACATGCATTCACATTTTTTTTTCATGTATTCACATTTTTTTCATGATTCATGTATTCACATTTTTTTCATGTACCTACGGATTTTTGACTAGTTAAAATGCAGAAGTAATGTAATGTGTATGAGCTACAAGGACAGCATTTCGGTTCGCTAAAGTTACTGGCAAGTTGTAACACAAAGTTTACAGTTTGTTATTTGGCTGCCATCACTCACGTTATTTCGTGGTACCTAGCTACCAGAGCTATTTTGTTTGCATTACAAAGCTGCAATGGCTGAGCTCGATCTTATCTTATCCTTACCAGAGAGTTGAATCTTGGATAAACTCAAAATCGTTTCCTCTTTATGCTTTCTCCTCTGTTTTGCTATATGCATGTTATACCAAATGACAATTAGCTAATGGTGGATTTCCTCTTGCTAACTCCGCTGATTAAGACTACCTTGAGTGAACGAAGACTAGCTATCTTTGGAACTATCATCACATCACACAATATATATAAATGCTGGTCTGACTCCTCCATTCAATTTCCAACGGTATGTAAATGCTGGTCTGACTCTCAACTGACTCCTCTATTCAATTTCCAACTAATTTCGACGTGGAGCAATTTACTTTTCTTTGACTCTGAAAAAATAATTGGTCTTGTGATTATGGTAAGAAATAATCAAACAACAACAGTGGTAATACTCATTTTCTTTGGCCATTGAGACGGTGAAAAGGGATAGTCAGTAGGTCAATTTTCCTAATTATCTTTTTTCTTTGTTGTTTATGTATGCTCCATAACCTTACCTAAGCTATTCTGTTTGCATTCCGGCAGGTGGGTGAGATGAATCTTCTTCCAACTTGGTATTTGTGTTGATGGAGACACTTAACATAATAGATTTGGGTCTGACTCATTGTACGAATCAGAAAAAGCGAACCAGAGAATCCCCCTTTTGGATTCTAACCATACTAGTTACTGTAATCGACTAGCTGGTGGTTCGGTTAGGTCAAGGCGTGGAACCACGAGAACCAACCACTAGAGCCAATGAGCTGTCCCTTTTTGGATTTTTTTTAAATAGATAGGCATCGTATGGATGGAAATTGTTATGTGTGCCATCATTTCTGCCAATGTATTATTAATAATGCATGTACCCCATCAAAACCAAATCACGTGATATTTTTCTCTTCCAATTTTCTCCCGCTCACAGAAGGGCTGTAAATTGAGCCGAGACGGGCTGACCAGTCCGATACCCGACTCAGTACCTGGTTGATGGGGTCAGATCGGTGGGTACGTGTACCCCGCATCCCCTGTCTTTTCTCTTGCTCTCCTGTTCTTCATCAGTATGATGTGTAAGTAAGTACATCACGATCAAAGTTGATAATCATATATACTGATTTCAAAATTGAAAAGAAAAAGAAAACAAATTCAGTTGGGTCTGACTCAACAGGTACGTACTAGTCATATGGGAATCCCACCACCCACTCTTGATTTTTATATGAATGGTGGGTGGTGAGTAATCGATGATGCTGTCCCATCCCTGTTTCCATTATTCATTGTTTTTCCAAACTGGAAAGCACTAACTACAGCCTGCAACTTTTGACTTTTTAATGTGGTGATCGATGAAAATAGCATTGCCAAATTTAATGTCCAGATTCATTGTTTCGTTGAAAAACTAAGTCGAATTTCCAAAATCTCATCTTCATTTACTACTGAGTCCTGGTGATATAAACACTAAAGCAGTAAATGATGCTTCAGCTAACATCATTGTCTCTGGTTGGTTCCAGGGCCGTCTTAGGCATGGGGCACGAAGGTCGACCGCCCTAGGCCCAGTTTTGTGAGGGGCCCAAAAAAATTAAAATGCCCGGTATCTCTTCCTTTCAAATAGAACAAATAAGAGAATTTTCATTCAAACTCCTTAATTGAACATCCAATTACAAAAAAAAAAAAAATCCTATATACTAATTAATTCTATGAAACTCCTCATTCTTTAGTTTTTTCTCATAGGTAGCCCTTTGACCGATTTCAACAACATGATATATCAGTGATAATTAACTCTTGCAAGCCCTAATTTCTTTCTCCATTCCTCTACACACGCCCATCATCATACCCATCACCAGGTTCCCTCGATAGGTTGCACCAAGTATTTTTGGAGATTGTATTACCGATCTTGCTGGTTTGAAGATGGTAGTTGTCTTCATGACAACCATTCTATTAGATTGTAATATATAGAAGCGTAAATGAATTGTTTTGCTAATTGCCATTTCTTAGTTTTTCATTTGTTTTTCTCATGTATATAGAGTTTTTCTCATGTATATAGAGAAAGGCCCATTTCTAAGTGTTCGCCCCGAGCCTCTGAAACACTAGAGACGGCCCTGGTTGGTTCCATCAACTCTCTGCCAATGTATGAATGCATGTATGGTCGCCATCCACAAGAAGAAGTCACGGGAAATCTTCCACTCTCACGGGTACCACAAAACTGTCGAGTTAGCCGGCTGCCAGCAAAACGTCGGTGCGCTTAGTAATTCCGGTGGTATAAAAGTACTCCGTATGCTGGTATATCTATGAGTGCAAACATGCAGGGGAGCCAATGATTCATCTGTGCGGGCAGACAAGAATAGTTAAGTATGTCAAAATGGGCTTCAAAGCCCATTGAAAAAAATTGAAATTAGGCTTGGAGGCCAGCCCAACACCCTTACATATATGTTCTACCTTTGCATATATGTTTTCTCTTTGATTCAAAGTAAAAAAAATTCGGTTAAGAGTTATGAGTACAACTGATAATATCTCCACTTGCCCAACTAAGTATATCTCGTGGGATATATACCATTGTACTAACTCTAGCTCTCTTTGTTATTTTATCTACAATTTCATTCTTCAAGTCTATTGACAAACTGACACACAAAACCTTCGTGACTCTGTAAAAGAAAATTAATATCAAGGATAGTTCCTTCATCCATCCGGTGAATATAATAAGTTAATTTGTTCATTCATCGGCTTAACTAAGACCTCACTGTTAGACTCTAGGATGCAGCCTATAGCAATTGCCAACTCCATTGGAGTCTTCATTGCAAGACACTCTAACTTCTCCACCTACTGATCAACAATCATTCTACCATTGAAGAATTTTTCCTTTAGCTCCAAGGCGAGATTTTTGCCGAAAAAGGACTTAGAAAATCGCTCAATTCCGAGTATATTATCAACGTATTGCTGAATTTCAGAAAAAAAAACAAACATGACCAAAAAGGCAAAATATGACCCAAAAAAAAAAATGACGCCCATGTCTTAGCACACAATTGCATGATGAATGCAGTGGGAGCATTTTTTGGAGTGCATTAATAGTGTGTTTGAAATATTGACCGGTCAACAGCACTCGACACTATTTAGTCAACGGTCAATAGTATGTTTTTCAAGTGTCCAGTAGGAGTGCACCCGAGTGCTTGGGTCAGTCAAATGGAATAGTCAACGATCAATGGTACTCAATGAGTCCTCGTTTGACCAAAACAGTTGCTAAAAGTCTATTTTTGAGAGAAAAAGAGGTATAAAACGGTTGCTAAAACTCCAAAATGTTACTTTTGAAATTTTCTGATCACGAACATTAAGTGCGAGAATTTCACCCTTTTTTAAATCTTGTCCCGGTAAATAGCTCAGACAAGACGTTATCATGCAAATTATCTCACTATTAGTCCAATTCCTCGTGTAAGAGTTTGCTTCACAAAAGAAGCTTCAATATTAATCTTAATATAGTTCCTATTTGGAGGATCTCATTTGTGAACCTGCAAGAATAGATTGGCATTAGAGACATCGATATCTGGCCTAGATGAACTACAGTTTCTATCATGGTATGATTTCTACTAACAAAAATTATTTTGTTAGGTTTAATTTTCTGAAAGATTAGTGCACATCCATCCTTCCAGATAATCCATAATGTAATCATAAGAAAATTTAGTCTATACTCATTTTCAGAAGGAGAGACACCAGCTTGATTATTTCTTGCATCAAACTAACTTATAATCCAGTGCATTTAATCACCATAATCAGATAAGATACTACTAACATTAATATTGATACCAAGCCAAAGAGACCTAGTGATCGGTTGTCAGCCGACACAAATATAAATTACACTTTCTTACTACTCAAAATATATAATGAAGCAAGGGCAAGAAAGGATCGTTCCCACAGAGAGGTCTAGGTTGTCAAATTGTTTCGGTATCTTATAAGTAACACGGGGGATTTTCTGATTGTGTAAATAAAAATAAACAAAAAGCAAAACAATAAAAAGTAAACACGCAAATCAAGGATGAGAAAGTATTGGTCATGGATTTCGTTTTCATTCACAAACATGTTTTCAACACAATAACTAGAATTGATATTTTAATCTCAACTTTTATCAAAGACCCTAGAATACCTTGATCGCAAGTATATCCCGCAAATCTCCTTATGTCATCAACAAACACATTAAAAGATGCGAATATGAATTCTATCTAAAGGAACAACCTAACGTGTAAAAGCACTAATCAAGTTTAATTCCCTAGATGCATTAAGTTCTATGAAATCAGGCCAATCAAAGCAATCGAACGTGTAAAAGCACTAATCCAATTTAACAAAGGTTATGGTTCACATATGATCATAAGAATATATCACTACAAACTATAATCACAATTATGCTAATTGTAATCAGGAATTATCACTTTTTCGTATAATAAACCTAATCTAGCAATAAAGATGAAAGCAAACTCAATCGATTCGCGACTCAATCAAACAAGCATTCAAATTATGTAACAATATTGATGGTGAATCATAAACGATAATATGAGAGAAAACTAATTTATTGCACAAAAATTCATGTTTGGAAATCCAACTAATTCATAACCAAAAGAAAACTCTAGCTCATATTCATGGAGTTCATAACAAGAAGAAAGAGAAAAGACTTCATGGTTCTAAACCCTAGAACCAAAAGTATGAGTTCTCCCTAATGGAGATATATTTAGGTTTGAGAAAGACTTTTCTATTTATATGTTTCTTCAATTCCAAAAGGATACTCCTTCCAATATTAGGTCTTCTCAAAATCCATCTCCAAGTGGTCCACTAAGCCCATGTGTGAGAAAAAACCCATGTAAAATTATGTCCAAAATTCGTCGCCGGAGAGCTGGGATTATGGCCGGAATTTGGCCGGAAAAGTCGCCAAAAAGTATCTCAGGTGACCGGAAAAATCCGCCCGGTCACCGGTCAACGAGTTAGCTCGGGTCAACTCGGTCAGACCGAGTCAAGCCGAGTCATATGAGTCAGTGGTCGATCGGACTGAGTCGAGTCTAACAAGCACGACTCAGTGAATGATCCCGACAACTGAGCTGTTACGATTGCACGGTCAGAATCCGATCATGCACCAAGATGGTGCTTCATCCAAGCAATTCCGGCCGATACGGTTGTGCATTCTTCACATCTAAGTTGTATCTCTTGCACGCACTTCAAGCCGAACCATTTCATTCGACTCACCGCACCTTCCTCCAACCATAACTAGCATCTTCACCAAAGAATACACCTTGTCCAAAGAATAGCCTAATTGCACTGCTAACCCACAAACACCATCTCAGCTCAACATGACCAAATCCACCACCATTTCCCTGGCAAGCATACAACACCTGCAGCTGCAACTGCCATAGATTCAAACCTTGCCATCTGCATCTAAATAACCTGCCAGGCCAAATCATCTCTTCCATGGATCTGTTCTTCACCATTTCAATTTCATAAACCTCCTCCATGTATCTTTACCAGCCTGCAATCTCTGAATCAAACCCCTCTCGGAACTGTCACATAAATCAATTCAAACCCGCACCTGCACCACCTTAAACCATTCACAGCAGGTCCATTTCAAGCCACTGCTCCTCCAACTTCAGCTGGCTTCAGTCCCATATCACCAGAGTCGATCCCTGCATCTCAGCTCCACAAGTTCCATTGCACTCACCATCTCAGCTGCAATCAATTAGTTCCAGTGCTTGCTCTCCCAACTACAGCGACTCCATCTCAGTCCATGCCTGAGTCACCTGCAAAACCTGCATCTTCATTTCAATTCCATTCTTTCATCATTTGCATCTCAATCTACCTGCAACTAATTCACACACAGACCACTTTCCTCGGCTCGTCCGCACTAGCTCCTCAACTGCAATCTTGAACTGAGTACCATCTCCACAGCTTCATAAACCCCATTTAGCCATTTCAATTCAAATCTCATACACCTCATGTAGCTTCTGCACAGCTGCACTGTAATCATCCAGCTGATCCCTTTCCACTTGATCCAGCTCAAATATCCATCTCCATTATTTCACCTGAGTCATGTCTAGCCATTGCACATACAAACATCACCATCTCCATACACTGACTCACCATTTCCTGCATCAATCTGTTCCCAAATTAACAGCACAAACAACCCATTTCTCAGTCTTCTTATAATCATCGTCTCCTAGTGCTCAAACACCACCAGCTTCACGCTCCCGATCTGTAACTCAAGCAACACCCATCTCTAATTCATCACTGGAAACAACAGAGATCACTGATTTCTTCTTTAACTAACCCCTGAATCTCTCTTCTTCGTCTTAGAATCGAATCATTCAATTTCTCTTCATTTTCAGATTCTGCAGAAAACCCTAACCTGAGCTCCTTCTCATCCCTGAATCAAACTCAATCATCCTCTATAACTCTTCAATCTCGATCAGTACCATCATTGAACAACATCAGCTTCTGTCTAATCAACCCAACTCACCTCATCTTCATCACAAATTAATCAACAGCAACATCTCCCAACTGATTCCTTCTCGAGTTTGAATATCAGCATAAACCCATTTCTTTAATCTTCCATTAGCAGCAACACCATCTTCATCTTCTCAATTTCAGATGGAAATCAGCTCAGCCTGCGCCTCCCTTTCCTCTCTCTGAATTTCTCTCGATTTCACGTCAATCGATCACAGTTCTCCTTCCAGATTTGAACCAAAACTCTACTATAGATCAGACCCAGATACCCATCGAGTGATTCCTCTCTATGACTCCAATTCGATTTCCATTTTATTGTGGGATTTCAGCAATTTTGGTGCCGCCGTCTCTCTCAGGTGGATTTCTTAATTTCAATTGAAGCTTGAAAACAAAAGAGAACATTTCTAACGATGTTAAGGCTCTGTAGTGATAAGAATTGCTTAAGGCACCCACTGTTGGATATGGGCCACCAACAGATTATTTGGCTTGTCGGTTCCACGGAACCGACCGCCATCTCTCGTTTTCTTGCTCTACTGTCGATTCACGCGGAACTAGCAGATCATTCTTCACCTCCTTCTCGTGCACCTAGCCTGGTTCCAAGTATCACTCGCTAATGAATTGATCTTTGTGCTCCTTTACGCTCCAAATGGCTAATTTCTTCTTCTTTTGCTCATAATGACTCCGTTGTACCTGATCACTCAAAAGCACACATAAGATACACAATTCCCAAGAAAAATAGCAAAGAAAGCATAAATACTAGATATAAAATTAGGTGTTTTACAACACCTATCACCTAGCATAAGAATAGTCTAGGAAAAGATGCTCAATAGTTTCAAGATTGGCATTACATACACTACTGGTGATTATCAATGTCCCGCTTGTATTATAAATATTTCATCTCTAGTTGGAACAATATTATTTCGACATTTCCAAACAAAAAACTTAATCTCATAAGTAGAATTAGACTTCTAGAGAGCTTTCCATACAACACTAAAGACAAGTTTGTTTACATCATTACCAGTATTACGACTACTTTGCACATTATAGGCATTATAAACAGAAAATGTGCCTTTCCTGTCAGGGAGCCATTTAAGAGTATCTGATCCACTCACAGGCACCTGCATTGCTGAAATTTTAGTAGCAGACTCATGAGATAAGGAATCATAAATGAGCTGAAAATTCCATTCTTTAGTTCATGGAAAAAACAAACCATTCACTAATATCAAATTAGAATTAGTAGACATACTTACAGCAGGATTAGGAGAGTGATCAAGACCTATCCCCTATTTGTCAAGCCAGATCTTCACTTTGGTTCCATATCATACATACAAACAACTATTTTCTTTAATGACCTCAAGACACCTATAGATGCCTTTCCAAATCCAAGAGCTATTGTCATTAAGTTTTACTAAGTGAAGAAAAAAGTTGTCTCTAATATATTTGGCTTCAAGAATTTAAATCCAAAGTTCATCTTCCTGAGAACTAATTTTCCAAGCTAGCTTCATGATGAAAGCCCTGTTAAAAGTTTCTAAGTTCCTGAAACCTAAACCAGCCAATTCCTTAGGTTTATGAAGATTTCTCCAAGCCAAGAACTCAACTCCTTTGTTACCTTTATGTCCCCACCAGAAATTTATTTGCAGTGTATCTAACTTGTCAATAGTTATGGTAGGGATTTTGAAACATCACATTTGATAAGTGGGTAAAGAGTTCAAATCAGACTTAACCATAGTGGTTATACATGCCTGGCAAGATTGGGGTATACTCAATAAGACAAAACGGGTCATTTTGAAGTAAAACCAAGCCACCCCTTAACCTTGTTTTTTCTAAATGGCTAATATTCCCTTGGTTAATTAACAGTAAAATTCTGATTAGGTTAATTAATTGAGTTTAGATTTAAATTTCAAATTATGAATTTAGTAGTCTTTAACCCGTCTTATGAGTTCGATTTGGATAAAAAAAATTGTTTTGAAAATGTGAAAGGTCGGCAAGGTCGACGTTTGAATAAGGTACCGGCTATGTTCCGCCGGCATGGTAGACGTTTTAATAAGATGCCGACCAATTACATCCGGCATTGTCTACGGATGAAGAACATGCCAACTATATCTGACCGGCAAGGTCTGAGGATGAAGAACATGCCGACAACATATGGCCGGCAAGGTCGATAAAAAATACCCTGTCGACTATAGGATTTTTGACATACATAGAAGGTGTTACAAATGCATGATTCGTCGGCAAGGTACTAATTTCATAACCTGCCGACTATATTTTAGTCGACAAGGTATAGAGATGGATATCTTGCCGACCCTGTAATTGATAAATTCAGAGATGAAAAGTCAGCATGTTATTCAACCTTATTATACCCTGCCGACTATATTTTGGTTGGCAAGGTCGACAAAAAATACCCTGCCGACTTTTGGTTCGTTTTGATTCTTCGTTTTTTTTTTTTTTTTTTTTTTGATTTCACATGTATAGTTAGAGTGTAGAAGAAAGATTTTGATTTTTTTTTATATGTTTTGGTCGGCAAGGTTTTTTAGTATGGGCATTTCGGTCTTTTAACACCTTTTAGACACCCCTTAACACACTGCTTTGGATGGGAACAAAATGGGTATACCCCAATCAAGCCAGGTATACATGCTTGGTTAAGAGAGACACTTACCCAATTTTTGGGTATAGATTCAAATGACTGAATAGTATGGTCAGAAGACTTAACTTTAGAGTATCCTAAAAGAAAAGGTGAACCTAAGTAAGTTTCAGTATCTTTAACAATAGAGAATGAATATGTATTTTAATATGCAATATTTTTCAAACTAATGGGTAAAAACAATGTAACATGTACTAGCTAGCATAGAAAAAACTTTTCTCGCGTGCTACTTGATCATTTTAATATAACAACATCACAACCAACCATTGGACATATGAATGGTTGTGATGATACTTGCAAAAAAAGTTGATATTAAAACACTTGTCTAAGTTAAATAATTTGATTAATTTTTGTTCATACTTCGTATGGTTAGTGGTGACCCTGCTAGATCAAAAAAATACTCGTGCGTCAAAATTTTTGGGTATAGCTTCAAAGGACTGAACAGTATGGTCAAAAGACTTAACTTTAGAGTATCCTAGAAGAAAAGGTGAACCTAACTAAGTTTCAGTATCTTTAACAATAGAGAATGAATATGGATTTTAATATACAATATTTTTCAAACTAATGGGTAAAAACAATGTAACATGTACTAGCTAGCATAGAAAAAACTTTGCTCGCGTGCTACTTGATCATTTTTAATATAACAACATCACAACCAACCATTGGACGTATGAATGGTTGTGATGATACTTACAAAAGAAATTGATATTAAAACACTTGTCTAAGTTAAATAATTTGATTAATTTTTGTTCATACTTCGTATGGTTAGTGGTGACCCTGCTAGATCAAAAAAATACTCGTGCAAAAATTTCCGTTAGCAAAGGCACAGTTGTAGTTGTCTTGAAAGGATATAAATTTAGGATTATCTGCTGGTCACATGTTATGTTTTAGTTCGTTTGACAAGTTCTGACTCATATACCTTGTGGTCGGATTTCTACCACAAGCAAATATTGATGCACGAGGCAGATTGTGTGTCGCGAGGAATATTTTTACTTTGGATAGTACTTACTAATTTGTATCTCAAAAGAGATTTAGTGCATAACTAAATTTTGTGTCCCATGGAAATTTTCGAATTACATGTCTAACGTTCTTTGTATTAACTAAATCTAATCTTGACTAATTTTGTATTATATTGGTAGATTTTTAGGTAAAGTACAAACTTTTAGTCACAAACCAAAGTTTTAGGTTATGATGGAGTAGATTTTTGTGTCGCGTGGTAAATTCTTGGGGACAATAAGAAATTGTCCTACTATTCGTATCTGATTCACAAAATAATCACACTGTTACAAACACTTTACAAAATGGTCATGAAACCATTAGGAAAAGAGTTAAGTGGTGACTGGTCATGAAACCATTAGGAAAAGAGTTAAGTGGTGACCCACGATTAAATAGGTCAATTACCTATTTGTTCCTCATATTTATCCCTCTAAACATAATTTTTAAATTTCCCTTCATTAGTGTTGTTTTTGACAGTGGTGTTATTTGGTAGTGGTGGTGACGCAGCTTAAATAACATTCAGTTCTGGATTATTGCATTGTATGACATTCAACATCGTCACATCGCATGCAGGATCATTACATGGCATTCACCCAAAAGGTTCACTACTTCCCCTAAGGGGTTTAGCGTAGCTTCTTAAGTTTCCACCACCACCACCATTTCATCACCACACCTCAACCAAAACCCTACATGAAGATTTTAAATGTAAATTTTCAATCAAAGAATCAACATAAATAAGAAGAAAGCAGATAACTTAAAGACACATTCAATTTTGCACCGAAAACAATATATACCTGTTGTTAGTTCTTGGTAATTTTCTTCTCTTTGAGGAGTTTGGATTTGCAAGATTCTTTCAACTACAACAAGATTTGGAAAAAAATAATAAAAAATACAATAATATCTAAAGAGAAATCAAAAAATATAATCAAAATCAGTAAGTAGAATGAAAGCTTACGTAAGAAATTCTTGCAAGGATTTCATAGAGAGAAGAGAGAGGAGTATATAAAAGCTCGGTATAAAAACCCTAAAATGATATCTTTATAGGGTCTAAAGAAAGAGGGATTGAAAATACATCTTTAAATTATAAAAAAAAAAAGAGACATCACAGAAAATGGCCATGACCTGATAAAAAAATCCGAATTAATAAAGGTTTACTTGGAAAGAAATAGAAAAAATATTTAGATTATTGTTCAAAACCTAAATGCATTTGGGATGCATAAAACTATTATTGGACTCACTATAAACTATAAATCAAAGAGTCAGATAAAATTATGGATAATCTCAATGAT
The DNA here is from genome assembly GCA_023531295.1 of Papaver armeniacum. Taxonomy (NCBI): domain Eukaryota; kingdom Viridiplantae; phylum Streptophyta; class Magnoliopsida; order Ranunculales; family Papaveraceae; genus Papaver; species Papaver armeniacum. The sequence continues at coordinate 4,021 of JAJJWW010002472.1, read as the reverse complement.
GTCATTTGGAAGAACTCTAATGAGAATCAAACTTTTTTTTGTTTCTTTTGACATTATTTTCAAAAATACGATCCAATTAGATTTAAGCAAAGTACTGAAGAAGTATGAATTATTGCAAAATAACCTCGTTGGCGCGTCGAAGAAGGTCACCTTCGATTAATATTCATTTCAAGAGTAGGGAAAAATACGAGATACCCAAGGAACGAGGTGTGGTGTAGTATTATAGGGTAATAATTAATTTGAAATTATTAAATAAAACATAACAAGAATTCAGAATGGCATATGAAAAAGAAAAATTTGAATATATGTAGACTAAGCTCATTGGTAATTCGTTTATTTCAATAACATGACCGCTTCTCTTAATGATGCTAAAAATTAATGTGCATATATATATATACTATCGATTCCAAGTAGAGCGCAAATACTCCAATTGAGGTCTTGTACATAAAAGTCATGAAAATAACTTTGTGATTTTCCTCATAATTTATTTTTGAAACTCATGATTAATAAACACGCAAAGGTAGTGATTTGAGAAATTGAAAATTATTGACCCTCTATTCTTATATTAAATCTTGTATTTTCCTTTTAACTTTTATTAAATTTAGACTTAGAAAAAAAAAACGAGAAAAAATAAACGTAAAGGTGCCCCCGCCTAAATTAAACCACGGAGTGTAAGCTAGGTCTAAGAAACTGAAAAAGGCAGTTGATCACAAGTGAATTAGAGATACTCTCGAGACAAACTAGAGAATGAGAACACTAATTCATTCGTAATTTTTTTAATCAACGTGTAGAAAATTACATTATTATCTATGAGAATGAGAGTACTAATTCATCTGCAATTTTTTTATATATTATCTAATTATCTGAGAGAACATTTGTTACATAATGAATACAAGAGACCATTTTATTAAACATCTAAGATCTATTAATAATTATAGATATGCACTCACAAAGACAATATATAACCATTACTCACCCCCATTTTGAAACCAAAACCAATCGTATGACTTTCAGTGACTTTTCTCTTTATGATAAGCTTACTTCAATAGGTATTTGTATCATCACTCCGACAGGAACTACCATTGGCAGACAATGCTTCTCTTTCAGAGTCAATTCAAGAGACGAGGGAGACGCCCTAGCTGTTCTTGCAACTTTAAAGTGGGTTAATATTCAAAATACAACATCACCAATCTAGCAAGGGTTAATAAACATCTCTCAAATTCCATGATGTGATATACCAGGCAAACCACATTGTGGATGATACAATCATCTTTATGGAAAACTTTAAGGGTATGTTTTGTAAGGATGTTAAGTCCAAAAACCTTAAAGATTCTGTTACTTTAGCAAAAGCTGGTTGTGCATAAAATACTACTAGACGTAAGAAAACCGCTCGGTCAAACTCAAAAGTTTTGGTATATCAAGCTTGTTGGGACATTTAGTTGATTAAATCTATACCTTGATATATAGTCTACTAGAGTCAGTCTCGGACTTGGAATAAAACATTGTAATTGAGTATCAAAATTCACCAATCGACCTTGAAGATCGAACATTGATGAACAATCACATTAACGAGAACCTCATTAGTAAAGGTATGTGAAGGATGATTTTCCAATTTACTCATATTATACCATTTTGATACTCTTGCAGGTCATGCAAGATTTTAGTTCACAATCTGGTTAGGTCATTAAGTTTGATAAATCTTCCATTTTGTTCAGTAACAATATTGATCCTTCTATTTGTGAAACTCTCAGAAACATTCTTATTGTTAAATATATGGATAAAAAAGGAGAAATATTTGGGATCACCACTTCTTATTGGGAAATTCAAAGTTAATTATTTTTAAGAAGTTAATACTTCATTTGAAAGGAGATTGCTTATATGGGGCATCAGTTTGAATCAGGCAGGGAGAACTACTATGGTGAAAGCAGTTCTTATCTCAGTTCCTGTGTACCAGATGATGACCTTTAAAATGCCAAAAAAGCTGATTAAAAAGCTTGATACTCAGCAAAGACAATTTTTGTGGGGTTATAAAAATAATAAAGGAACCAAGTTCATTGTTTGGCAAAATCTTTTCATTCCAAAAGATTTAGGTGGATTGGCTTTAAGAGACTTGAAATGCTAAATCATTCTTTGCTAAATAAATTTTAGTCTAGAAAAATATCTATAGGAATTTTAGAATTTGGTCTGCAAATCTTGGAGTTGTTAGAGATTGGATTTATAAAATATGTGCAATTCATGATCTTAGAGATGTGCTAGAGGTGAAATAAGAAAACAAATTTGTGTATTTGACAGGCTTATTGTTTGAAGATGATAGAAGAAAATGACATGTGTTTTTGAGATGAAGAAGAAAAACATTGAGATGAAGTAATCAGAAGAAATTAAGAAGAAAAGAAAATTTTCGTATGGTGTGGATGGTATTGGTGTTTCAAATTTGAAACAGATATCTCAATTCCTGAAGTAATTTGCAACAGGTTCTTTCGCGAAACACTTAAGCGTTGCATATAATTCATCCAGTCTGCATTAACAGCTCAGATCATAAGTAATTTATCTGAAGGCATACTTATTTTATGAACCCATCTACAACCAGTACATCCTGATCATCTTATCGGGCGGTTGAAAGCCTTGTAAAGTCAAAATCTTGTTGTTTTTTTTCGTTGTTTCAACTAGTATAAATTGTTACAATTGTTACAATTGTTGTGTATAAAAAAGTCGTTATGTCTTAGAAAACTACGAGTTATTAACAATTGTAAATCATCCCTAATCATATGTTTCCTGATCAATTGTCAATCTTAATAATAGCTTAAGTTAAAACATACAACACACTCAGCAACAATACAAGCTCTTTGAAAGCTCACCTACTACTGCAAACCCTTCAAAAAAAGACAAAGGTGTCCTATTGTTTTCCACTAAAAACAAATAAAATCATATCACTAACCAATTTCAACAGATACCTACATAACATCAAACAGAGTCAAACAAATCCGTTGAGCAATTTTGTTTACATCAAGATTTAAAAATCCATTATATAACCACCAAAACCTACTATAAAAATCCACCAACCGACATTTGGATTCTCATAAGTATCAGACAATAGAATTTTATAGAAAATCACCTGAAATTTGGTTTATATCGGTGCAAATCAACTGAAACTTTCTTGGATTCGATCTGTAGAATATCACGCAGAAATGATTTGGGATGTTAGAGATTCACACCAACAACGAAAAAAAAGTCAAAAGAAAACCCTAGAGCTAAAAAGACAAAGGCAGAGAGATTTACCAGAAAAGAGCGAAACCCTGCAGACGAAATCGATTGGTTTTTATACTCGAGATTCCGGCCCGGACCCGGGATGTCGACGTGGCGGGTCCATTAAGCGGGATGTCGCGTGGCGGATGAATGAGATGTCGCGTGTGAGATGACCGGGTTGGACCGTATAGTTTTGGTTCAGATTGAACCAAATAGTCTGAACCAAGAGAATAACTAATAATTTGACTCGCAAAAAATTCATCTTTTATGGATTTCTTCTCCTTCCCATTTTGAAACTGACGATATTTTCCGAACATCTTGTACCGGATTTTCAATCCGAGGATTCGTGATTCTTTTTTATTCATCAGGCGAAAGAAAAATAATCCAAAACTCAAAACTATTTGCGGGGAAAAAAAAGCTGTAGAACATACGAGAAAAATGAAAAAACAAGTTTTATCTCTCTCTCCATAAAAGAGAAAATACATAAAAGAGAAAAAAACATAGGGATTTTGCGGAACAAGTTTTATCTCTCTCTCTCATTCTCACCAAAGGTAAAACTCCGTTTTAGGGTTTCATTTTCCATTTTTTTTTTCATATTTTTTTTTTCATTTAAAATGGAAAACAATTATGTAGTTTTAATGGTTTTATAATTTTTTTTTTTTTTGTTATTGATTTTTAACAAATCTTTGGTTTTACAATGGTCTTATAATTATTAGTTTTAATGTTATTAGGTGATTTTATTTTTTGATTTTCGAGGCTTATTCTTGTTACTGTCTCG